>VCHN02000014.1:90871422-91075186 GCA_007115665.2 Sequoiadendron giganteum
TCCCTATATATATTAATCTCTCTCCCTCTCTCTATCTCTTTATATCTCTATGCATATTTCTTCCTTTCTAAATCTTCTTATCGCTTACTCCCTCTTGACCTTTTATTTTTTCTACACACAAATGCAAGCATGTTATAACATGAGTGTGTTATAGCATGCTCACATTTGCATTTTTTTTGGGTATTTTCAACCCTTAGTAATAGATTTTATTTTGGCATCCAACTTAAAGGGTTGGATATACATGTCAGCACCCAAAAGTGTGTTTTTTGTAAATTATAAAAAAGTGACGAAATCTTGAGTGTTCTCTCTAGCAAGTTTACACATCTTCAATGTTGAGTTAAAAATACCACAATAATGTCAATCTCTCTTTTACCTTTCTAACCATGTATTTTTTTTTACGTTTTAAATATGTTAAGGTTTTTGTTTTTGCTAGTTTGTTTTTTAAACATATATATAGTATTTTTTTGTTTCATCTTTTATCCATTCATTGAAATCTAAAACAAAATACATTTTTACATTCTAGACTCTATTTTATACACATTCAAAAAATATTTTTTAATTAGTTTCCAAAAGAATCAAGAGGGAGCATGCACAATTTTTTATTTTTCAAGATTTGACCACTTTAAAAAATAAACAAAAAATCATATATATATATATAGAAGAAAAATCAAGCATAAACTACATGGTGTTATCTATTTTTCACTGAAGTGATTTTTGAAATAGTAAAAAAATAGGAGCACTTTTTGAGCTCCCCCTATTTGAACCCATTATTTATATGTGTGGGTGTGTATTAGAAATATATATATGTATGTATGTATGTATGTATGTACGTATAAATATATGTGTGTGTGTATGTATCTAAATATATATATATATATATCTATATATCTATATATATATATATATATATATCACATATAGATTTTATGGATTATTTAAATGCAATTATTAATGATGATATTGATTAATTATATTATGTTAAAAGATTATTTAAATTGAAGTTAAATGATTATTTAAATGAAATTTAAATTGAAATTCAAATTGAAATGAAATTGAAATTGAAATGCAATTACAATGATTTGAAATGTATTTTTATATTTAATTTGGGGTTTGTCATTGCTAATGTAAAATCGAGTGCAAATGAACGCGGGAATAGGTGAGTGTGATTGAAGGCGAGAACAACGATCAGGTAGAGTTGTTTAGCCGTTAGAAATTTATTAGTAAGACAAAATCTCACACACTCACTTAGATAATATTTTAATGCATTTTGTGTTTATTGTGTTTGCAAGTTTTAAATTTAGTTTTAATTTAATTTCTCAAAATTGTGAAAAATACATGTTGATTTAAATGATGATTTGGTTAAATTTGATGAAATTGACTCAAATTAAATGATTGGATTTCTTGTTTAAATATTTTATTATTGTTTGAAAATAATATGCCTGTATTTCGAAATCTAAATTGAATTGGTCTTTTATTTCAAAATTTATTAAAATTTAAATGAATAAAGTGTGTTATAAATTCAAATGTTTTTAATTGAAAATATGGAAAGGAGAAAAGATTTAACCATTTGAAATTGAACAAAAATTTAAAATGAAGTTATTGGAAACAAATTGAATACAAATTACGTGAAAATTGAACTTGGCATTCAAATCAAACTTCAGTTAACGAATTGAAGAAATATCTTCAATCAAATTGAAAAGCAATCAGATTTTTAAATACTTGGAGTTCAAAGATTGAACTGGAGATCAATCATATATTGTGGATATCATTTTTCTTGATAACTCCAACAATGCATGAAAGAAGAAGAAGGTTATACTAGATAATTTTGAAATTGGAGACACACAGAAAAATTCGTTTTTAGTGTTCTTGAGAAAAAATAAAAGAGGAGAGTATTATCCAAGAGGAAGAATTTACTATTTTGGGTAGTTAATTTTATTTGGATTTCACTCCATACACACAAGAGGAGGGAGGTTATTCTGTTTGAAGATAGTGATAAACATTTACCACTCTACATAGCTACAGGGACCAACCCACGCACAAGCAGAGAGCAGCAAATCCTTGTGTGAGGGCGCATACAATAGGTAGCAGGGAGAGGAAGGGCACGGACAGATCAAGCTCCCACATCCTCTCACATTCCATGCATAGGGAGGAAGGCAGGGAGGCAACCAAGGAAGGCACACACAACCTTCAACCTCCTCACACACCCCACCCAGTGGCAAATAGAGAGGGCACAAACTGTTTGGGAAATGCGTAGGGGTTGCTAAAGAGGTGTGGCCAGTCCACAATCCTCTCCACGCATAGCAACAACAAGAGAGAAGGTGCGCACAAGGCAGGGAGGATGTTCTAATCTTCCATGCACAATAAATAAGCAAGAGGTCTTAGAAATATACAGAGATCTAGGAAAAAGACAAGTGTGCCAGTACAGGGTAAAGGCATAGGAAAAATAAAAGAAGAAGAATAGCAATCTGGGAGAAGAATTCAAGAACAGAGGACAGGAGTTGAAGAAGGCACACAGACAAAATTCCTTTCCAGAATTTAAAGAGGTAGGATCTTGGAATTTATAAAAAAAAAAAAAACATGAATAGAGAAAGATAAATGAAATAGATATGTTAGTATGTTGATTTTTAAACAAAACTATTTCTATTAGTTTGAATTCTTATATTTAGTGAAAATTTAAAAGAGAATCTTTGTTTAATAAATCTAGAAAAGAATGATCTATAGATTTGTTTGCAAATCTATTCCTTTACATTTTTTTTAGAAACTATCAAATGAATCAAACTGTAAATTTTCCAGAATAGTTTGAATTCTGAAACAGAAGATTTTTAGGAAAATTTTGATTGAAATCACAATTAAAACAGTTGATTTAATTTAGGGAGAATTTTAAAATAGAAAACAACTTTTAAATTTAGATTCAAAAAGGATCTTAAATAGAAAATTTATTACTTTTGTTGACAGATAATTGTAGTTGAAATTATTTTGACAAGAATTCAGGCTGAAAATAAATTGATAGAATAGCTTCTAAATTTTAGCATTAATTCGAAACAGAGGATCTAAACAGTAAATTTTAGCCATTGAAACACAAAACAGTCAAAACAGAAATAAAAATGAACTATTTTAAATCTGTTTAAAAAAGAAATTATTTGTTTTCTGAAAATAAGTGAAACGGAAAATAAACCTTTTAAATTTAAATATGATTTACTTAGAAACAACAAAAATGAACTTGAATAGTATTAAATAGATGAGCACAATAACGAATGAACGTGTGCTCTTTTATAACTGTTTTTATATGTATTTAATTTGCATACTGGAGATGCACCTTCATTATTCTTGATTACTTAATTTACTCAATTTAAATATTAATTTTATGTCTTTTATGGATTTAAACAATGAAAAAGAAACAAATTTTTAACTGTTTTCGCTTCGAACAAATTTTCAGTTTTATTGTCTTGAAAGATTGTATTTGACTGTTTAGACCATGCATGCTTGATAAATGAATGTGCAAGTTATGTTTTTGGGAAAGTTACCTTCCGGGATGGGTGTCGAATATGGGTTAATAGAGAGTGTAGGTTTTCTTTTCCAAAACTACTTTATTTGTCGTGCATGACATTTTACTTGGCCAAGTAACTTAAGGACCATTGGAATAGATAGATTTATTGAACTCTCTACCGTATCATAGTATCGAATTTGCTTGTTTCTTAAATGAATTAGAAAAATGAAAATGCTTGTGGTATTACTAGTTATACTAGGCACGCATCAGATTCCATCTTGCTCATAGACTGCTTTTTGCTAAGTGATTTGTGTAGGGTCGGATATTTCTTGAATGACTAAGGAATTCCGAGGAAGCGTAAGCTTCGAGGTTGGGCGGAAAAAGCGCCTGATCCTTGTTATCATCTTCTTTATGAAGATTAGCTATTGGATTGAAGATCAAAGGATGTCATCTTCTTTTATGTTTTATAATTTCTTGAAATATGTATTGAAGAGCTTATGGCGATTGAATGCCTAAGTCTTGAATTGTAACTGATATTATAACTTCTTTTGTAATTTAATAAAAAATTGTGTAATATGACACATGTATGTATTTAGACCAAAATTGTATATGAATCTATCTTATCGACTTTATGTCGTTGTTTTGGAATTGACTGAATCTTAATGATGTCTAAATGAATGAGTTATCAACTTTATTTTGAATATAAATGATTTTATTTAAAGTATTTGTCGATGTTTGAATTTAAGATTTTCACTCTTTACAATATATGTGTGTGTGTGTGTGTGCATGTATGTGGATATATATATATATCCACAATAAAAATTATAACCATTGCTCAAACTAAAAGTAAGATAACCAAACCAAATTGTGGACCATCTAGAAAGGAAAGGGTGGGAAATCAAATTTAGAAAAAATAAGGATGGAAGCTAAAGAGTTAGTTGATGGTAGCACATAATGGACTATGGATGCTCTCCTCACTAATACTAAGTGAAAGAAAAACATAAGATGTTCTTAAAGTAACACGCATATAGTTAAAGTTTCTCAATATGACTTTGGGGGAAGTCATAAGATCTATCCAATTTCTTTCTCTCCTATTTCATGAAATTTTCATGTATTCTGTAATTACTTTTTTAAAATTACCCTTTCCTTTTAATCCTTCTTTCTAGAGTCTCAAGCTTTCTCTCATTTATATTGGCATTATATTAAAGGAGTGGGCCCTTATCTCACCCCCCATTAATCCCAACAAAATTGCATTTATATATAATTAATAATATCACACTTACATATATATTTACGTCAAGAGACGTCTTACAATTCCATTTTATGTGTTTAGAAAAAACTCTACCTTAAATTAAGGAGAGTTCTTGACATCATCACCCTTGATTTTTTTTAAAGAATCTTAATATTTTTTCAAAATAATCTTGATATTTGATAATTTTAATTTTAAAAACTAATCTTGTTTCTTGATAGTTATTTTCGGATATAACTCCAAGCACTCCAAAATAATAAAACTTTATTTATTTTTTATGAAATATTTTCACCCTTTATTTTTTTATGTAAATATTGATATTTGAAATAAAAATTATAAAAACAAAAAATATTAAGAAAATAAAATTTCTTATTGATAATATTTTTAAAATAAATATTATATCTATATTAACAAATCTCATTATTTATTATCCACCCTTTATTTTTTAATGTAAATCTTGATATTTGAAATAAAAATTACAAAAACAACATATATTAAAAAAAAAAATCTTATTGATAATATTTTTAAAATAAATATGATATCTATATTAACAAATCTCATTATTTATTATCCACCCATTATTTTTTTATGTAAATCTTGATATTTGAAATAAAAATTACGGAAACAAAATATATTAAAAAATTAAAATTTCTTATTGATAATATTTTTTAAATAAGTATTCTATCTCTATTAACGGATTTCGTTATTTATTATCTATCCTTTCATAATATTCTTAAAATAAACACTTTATTATAAATAAACTAAAAGATTTCATTACAATAATTTTAAAATATATTATAATCAAATCAAGTAATTGGTTTCGTTTGAACCGATTCTTGCCTTTTACTGTAAGGTAAATCCTTAAGCGATATTGTGAACCCCAATTTGATACCTACATAAACAAAGCAAACAATCATAATATTAGATCAATATGCAAGGTAAAACTAGGATTCCCCATGAAATCCATTTACAAATATTCAAAATAGGAAAATGAAGAACAAACATATAAAACTAAAGAAATCCTAATTTAAAAAAGTGCAAACTCTTGATCCCATGGGGGACTTGGTGCTAATGAGATGTTGCAATAGGCCCTTTCCCAACTCCTTTGTAAGCTTTGATGATTTGTTGAAGATTGATCCACTTTGGTTTTATTTCTGCATAACCTAGCTAAGAGCTTGATAAAACTAGATGAAATGGCTATGCTTGGAGATGGATTTGAGTATAGTAAGTTTACTCAAATTATGGATGATTGAATGAGAGGAAGAGTCTCTAATTTATAGATTCCCAAATTGAAAGAATGAGGGATTTGGATGAATGTGGGATAGAAGACCAACCAATGAGAAGAGGCCACTTGTCCACATGTGATTGGAGGAGTAATGAGCACATTTTGGTCAATGTGCATGATAAATGCCATTGGATTCAAATTTGAATTTTGAATGTGACATGTGAGAGAGAAAGAGAAATGGAGTTAATGTCACTTAGCTCAAGGCCAAGGACATGTAAGAGGCATTGAATGCCTTGTTGGAAGGACTAAGTCCACTTGGCTTTTTGAATTCAAATGAGGGAATATTCCCTTTTGATGCTTTGTGAGGGAAAATAGATGAATTAATAAATCAAAGTATTTGATTTATTGTGCAACTTGCATTCACTAGAGAATTTTAGTGAGAGAGATTAACTTAATCAAGGTTTGATCAATTTAATGAGAGATTAGATGATGTGACAATTTAGACTTAAATTTATGAATTGATTTAAATCAAATTGAGATGAAGGGTTTAATTAAATAAATGATTTTGATTTATTTAACTAAAGGGGATAATGTTAGATAATGTTCAATTTAATAAGAAGACTTTAGGGATTTAATCAAATAAAATGTATTATTTAATTAAAAGGGATTTACAAAATTAATTAAATAAAATTGATTTATTTAATTAATAGGAGATGATGACTTAATTAGATAAAGTTGATTTATTTAATTAAGAGATGAAGAGCGATTAATTTAATCAAATATAGATTATTTGATTAAATGACTAGCAAAGGAGATGATTCAAGATGAAATGGTGTTAGTAAATCAGGATCCAGTGTGTCAGATTGGATTGTATATTTTTCATGTCTACATTTTGCCCCTCTTTGAAGCAATGTACTTGTTGCATTGATTCAAAGAATAAACTGCTATGATCAAAGGTTCAAAATTTATCGATTTTTCCAGATGCCCCACTATTGCCCCAGCGGAAGGATTATGCTGGTATACTGCCCCCTCGAGAGATCGAGCAGAAATTTTTGATTTTTCGGTCAAGATTGTGATAAAATGCGAGAGGAGTGGTTTTATTGATCAGAGGATGAATGATAATTTTTTTATGTAGACAATTCTGATGAAGACAATTCTGATGATGTATAGACAGTCATCAGCCATGGATAGCCTCGTGTATATCTTGATACAACACACTGATTTTAGATAGAAATGCTAGTAAAGATAGAAGAATAAGAAGAATAAGATGGATGGAAGGAGGATCCACACAAGTTCACATTACAATGATGATGATTATTTGCTTACCAGGAGTTGGGATTTTCAAATGTTTAATTGCGTTATGTTTGATAATACACATAGGTATGATGCATCAAGGTATAAAGGACCAGGATGGCGTTGTACCTAGTGTGATGGACTTTGACTTGAAAATCAGATAAGAGTCTTCTTGTTCACACTTGACAAACATAACCTTATTTAGAATGCAGTTCAGATATTCCAGACATCTCGGGCCAAGACATAAAAAGGCAAGCCTTCTTATGTGGTCAACAAGATATCTAAAACATCCTTCCTACAAACAAAACAAAGTATGCATGACGAAGTTATTTTACAAGAATATCCAACAAGCACAATAGATAAAGAGATAATGATCGTTGCCCCATTCTTTTCTCTCTAAACCTGTTTTGTTTAGGCATCATCGAGAGGTCCTTGGAATGAGTGCAAAATAAGATAAGTCAACAAAGACCAAGAAAGAGTAAACACACAAGCTAATGTTCTTCGTACCGCTAGCCAAGGCTAAACTATTGTGAGGTACCTAATGCTTATGTCCATTGCAAGAAAGCTTCATCCTAGGACATGTAGTGATCAGGGTTTTGGTGGGACTAACTGGGTGATAAGCTATTGATACTCCAAGTTGACCAACTTGCTTGCTTACTAACTTAGACTTTAAAACTTTGACGATTAGGTGTTCACTTTGGAACCTGCTAGACTTGCTTCTAACCGACTCACCAAAGGGTGAAGGTGAAGATTGTTTTATTTTGAGTAATGACAATCACGGGTAAAAGCGAGATGAAATGGATGCACCATTTTGGTTTTTTCAGATATTTTGAGGTTTTTTTTTTATATTTTTGAGATTTTACAAATGTTTTTGGCATTTTCGAGGTTTATGACGAAAGGAATAATGTAAAGACCTATCCTAGGGGTCTCGGGAGCTGATCCATAGATTAGCCTTGCCTACGTTGTACATGCAGAGACCACGTAGTTCGACTGGCGATGGACAAATGGGTTGCCATTTTATTGCTTAAAGGACTAACTTAAGATGTAGACTAGATGGGCAAATAGATTGTCAATACGACAGATGCCTAAGGACTAAATCTAACCATCTCGGGGGATGATCAAAGATCAACCTTGCCTACGTTCAAGCTCAAAGACAACGTAATTTGACAAGGTGAAAAACTAACAAGACTCAATGATGAAGATTTTGAAGATTTTTTGATTTTTCCAATGTTTTGGATTTTGATGGATTTTTGAATGTTTTTGAATTTTTCTGATGAATTTTTTAATATTTTTGGATTTTCGCATGATTTTAACAATTTGGATATGGATACATGATGATATCAGTGCTTTGTTTTGGAATTTTATTGAAAACCAAGCTTAATGTTGATCGATTGGATTGATGGATTGATAGTTTGACTAAGTGTGTTAAGTCAAACGAGGTGGTTATGGATTTGATAATTTGGCTAAGTGTGTTAAGCCAAACAAAGATAATAATGAACTTGTAAACCCTAGGAAATTGTGTTATCCTAGAGTAAACTTGTGCACAAGATGATAGTTTGACCAAGTGTGCTAAGTCAAACAAAGTGATAATTGATTGGATTTGATTGATGAAGCTTGATTTGGAACAAAATTGCTTTGATGATTTTGATGTGATGCTGAAATACACATTAGATGCAACTGATATGGATTGCTGGATTGATGTTCGATGAAAGATAAAGCTTGATAAAGAACATCATCTTGCTGTCAAAATATGCCATGGGCTAGTGACTTGGATTTGGCTCACAAATGCTTGACCAATTTTGATTTTATGTTTGCCAATGTTCAGATTAATTCATAAGTTGGAGGATATATATCAATATTTATTCTTGAAGCAAGATGGAAATATCTGCCCCTAGTGTCTAGCAATGTATGGAATGCCATGGGTGGATTTTTGGATTGATGGATGGACGATTGGATATGGATTATCTTATGATAAGATAAGTTGTTCAAACATAGGATGCTCATTTGGATAATGCTTCAAGGCTCAAATAACATTGGGTAGGATGAGATCAATGAAAATGACCCATGTCAAGATGTCTACCATAAACAAGTGTAAAGTGTGCACCAAAATTTTCCAAGATCAAGATGACTTGGATTATGGATGCAGATATAATGAACATGGATTGGATAAATGGTTCATGGATGAACAAAGTTATTGTGGATAAGATGGAGGGAATGTTGGCTTTATTATGGATGAGATACTTTCTCTTGAAATGGCACACATAGATGCTCAATTCTACGCATGATGCCTGTTTTCCAGGTTTTCATTATGGTATTTGTCCAAAGCGCCACCAAAGTGGTTTTCACTAGAGGACAATTTTTTTCTTTACTGTTTTCAATCCTTTTTCTGATTTTTTTTTATTTTTTTTGTATTTGTTGAGAGATTTTAAGCTGATGTTGACCCACCTGGTACTATTGATTTTGATGCTTCTATCATAATGTTCCATCAATATCTTGCTTGAAGAAGTTTCTTTGCCAAGATATGTGCACTTGAAAGCAACTTTAGAGATTCCTGATCTGCTTTGCTGACACTAGCATTAACTTTGTCTTTGTGTGCACATCGCGATAGAGTTCCTTTTGAATCCTTATGATGAAGGATCACTGCCAACACATGGTTAATGTTAGAATTAGATATCATGCATGGAGGAGTGGATGGAGTGTGTTTAGGAGTAAAAGATGGATTGGTCGATAGTTTGGAACCTTTGACTCTCCAAACTTGGGAAGATGAGCAATGATGAGTGGATACGAAAGTGTGCATGGAATTAGGACCAACTACTTGATACACTTTGTATGTCACTTTAGAAGCTTCATTTTTCTTTTGTGGGCATCTTGGATGGATACTTTTCCCTTTTTTATTTTGCCCCATAGTTTCTTTGACTAATGGAGTTTGATAGGGATTATCTTTCTTTGTATTCTTTGGTATCCATATGTATTTTCTTTGTCCTTCATTCTTCTTAGCTTCTTTTTCTTTGATAAGGTCCTTCATGCTTCAATTCAAGTCTTTCGTTTGTTGTTGGTCCCAATTCGTGGATGGGGTGATAGGTAGATAAAGATTCATGACATGGCGGGTCATAGTATTGGCATTGGTTTCATGATAAGGATTCTTCATGCCCCCTATGTTGATGCTTGCTTGTGACAAAGTTGCCCCTAGGTTTGTGGAAGTATCCTTGATATGTTTATATCCCTTGATTGTCGAATAACCAAAGCCTTGATGCTTAGGATTTTCAACAATCTGCACTGGTTCTAGGATACCCTATTCTTGTAGGCCTAATCCTCTGCCTTGATAATTCATCTGTAGAAACATTTTATTTGCAATAGGATATGATCTACCTTGGAAACAAGGTGCTACTCCTTTGCTCTATGGTGGATTTTCAAAAGTGATAGCTGCTTTATTGATGTGATAGCTTGCTCTAAGAAAGGTAAGTGATCCAACTTTATAAGTGATGGGATCCTCCATATGTGGGATGAATGCCTGATTGGTATCTTTAGCTTGATCTTGTGAGATATCAGATTGTAGTGCTTCTTCAAGAGGTATTGATGATTCAATGTCCTTGTAAAAGTCTTCCTCATGATTTATTCTTGATATGCTTTCACATGATGTTTCTAATTCAAAAATTGTGTAGAAACCTTTTTTATGACCCATTTCTGATATGTCTCTACATTTATCTATATCTTGATCATGTGTACAAATGTTAAGAGTAGGAGACTCTTGTTCCTCAGTAAGAGTATGAGACTCTTGTTTTGAATGAAGATCATCTACGTGTCCATCCCAAGAAATAATCTTATGGGTAGATGGAGGAGTATGTGCTATATGGATATGATCATCATTTGTCACATCTAGTAGGAGAGTGGCCATCACCTCATTGTAGTATCTTGCATATAAAAATTCTTGACATGGGTCAATTTTAAAGGATGTATTGTATACAAGGGGTTCTATGATATCTTCCTTAGGCATAGGAAGTTTTTGAAAGGATGTCCATATGTTTTGGAAAGGATCATTGCTAGACCATGGTGAAAGATGTTGATCATGCTTTGGAATAATTTCTTGAGATATGTCCTCTAACTCGTTAGGTGATGTAGAGACATTTCCAACATGATTATTGGTGGACGGATCTTGGTTTATGTCAATAGGATCAAATAACATCAACACTCCTTGAAATAGATCTTTGTAGGAGGGGTCTTGATCATGACTAAAAAATGGCTCTTGATGTATGTCGATTTGATCATCAAATGAGGTGGAAACATCTTCAAGGTGTTCATTGATGGATAGATCTTGATTATTGTTTTTGACAATTGTGGTGTGAATCTGTTGCAAGCTCTGATGTGGGCGTAAGGCCTGCATTTGCTGCTGAGCCAACAACATTTTTTGTTGGTTGTGCTGCTATTGTGCCAAAAAAGCTTGTTGTTGGTCTTGCTGCTGTTGTGCCAACAAATCTTGTTGCTGGTCTAGCTGTTGTTGCACCAACAAAGATTTTTGTTGGTCGAGTTGTTGTTGTTCCAAAAAAGCTTGTTATTTGGCTTGTTGATGGATTGCTTGCAATAGTGCTTGGAATTGTGCTTGTTGGGCTGCTTGAGCCGCTTGTGCAGCTTGTGCGGCTTGTTGGGCTTGGAGTGCCTTTTGGCAGGTAGCTTGTTGTGTGGCTTGCAACATGATGGAGAATGAATTTTTCATGTTGTGTTTTGGTGGTGGTGGTGGTGGTTGGTTGGGGATGGTGTTGATTGTTGGGGTTGCCTGGATGGTTTCTATCTATTTTTGTGATGTTGATGGAAAAATGGGATGATTTGGTATGATGTTTTGATTTGGCATTAGAGGTTGATTTTGAACATTGTTGTGGTCTAGAATCATATTGCCTTGATTTAGGTAACTTTGATTTTGCATGGTGTTACCTTCACTTGGATCAATACCTAGAGTCGTCAACATATTGCTTGGATTTTGAACAGCATTAATGGGATTTGTAAACATGTCTACCCCAAATTCTACCAAGTGTGGATTTGAAATGGTCATGTTTGGTAAAATCCTATTTGGCATGTATGGATTTTGTGGGATAATGTTGTTTGGAAAACTCGTGCATTGAGCGTTTGGTTGATAGATTTGAAAATTTGGACTTGGATTTAAATCTACCATTGGGAAAGGTGTTCCAAACTTTGGATTGGGTATACTCACATTCGTTGTACTTTTGAGGTTTGGAGGAGATAACAATGCCATGTATAAATGTGAGTTTCGTTAATCAATTGGCATTGTGAGACTTGGATAGTTTGATCTAAGGTGTTTAGGACCAATGATGAGATGAAAGATGAAAGGGTGAGTGATATGGGTGTTTGAACGTTTAGGAACTTTGGATCAATGCTAGATTTTTAGGAGTTGATTTGATTTGATTTTGATTGATGATAGTTTGACTAAGTGTTTCAAGTCAAACAAGATGATAATGCACTTGTGAACTCTAGGAAGTTGTGTTATTCTAGAGAAAACATGTACACAAGATGATAATTTGGCTAGGTGTGTTAAGCCAAACAAGGTGATGTTGATTTTCCAAAAGTCTAGCATAAATGATGTTTCCAAGGTTCCAAAAGTTGTTGGTGAGATGGAATTTGATTGATGTTTAAAATGGGTGGAGTGTTGATTTGATCCTAGATGACCCTATGAGGACTTACTTACAAGACCAAGGTAATGAAGAACATACTTTTCCCTAAGTATTTCAAACCAAAAAAAACAATGTTCTCATGAAAACTCAATGACCCAAAAGAGACCAAGCACATGTGTGGTTCAATTGTTTGTTATCTTGGCTTAATGATTTATTTTTACCAGAGACACTTGCTTGCTTATGTTTCAAACTATATGTCTAATGTCCCACTTTTGTTCTCATTCCACAAGGTCCATTATGTGGAAATTGAGAAAAAATAGGGCAAAAGTTTCTTATATTTAACCTTACTGAAGACAAATGACGATAGAATCTAAACACTTAGAAACCTCTAAGGATCAAATCCCTAGGGAAAGAAAGAGTGTTCAAATTCATCAAAGGTATTTGTCTCTTCAAAGGGGTTTGAAATTTGAAGGTCTTGTGAATGTTTGTTTTCAATTTTTTTCAAGAGTCAAGCAATGTATTCTTTTCCAAACACTTTTACAATCTTAGGATGATGAGGCAATATCTTGTTGGGTTCTCACTTGCATAAATCCAGTTGCGCATATCTTGTGTGAATGGCTAAATGCTTGACCACACTGGATCCCCTCCATGGCACACACTTCTCAGGTCAGCCAAGCATTAGTACCCATGAATCTCCCATGGCATACCTTCCATTTCTACAACAAAACCGCATATATAACATGGGGCAGCTTCAAAGGACATGACCTTTTGCACCAACAAGATAGACAAGGTTTTGGCCTTTTTATAAACAAAGGGTTCTAATGTGGGCATTCCATTCATGGGGGATTATCCAACATCAGTGAGAGTCCATTGTTGTCCATCTCATCAAAATAATCCTCATGATTCTTGAACTTTCCTCAAGAATCCACACTTATATACCAGTTGGAAGTCGCTTGGCTTTAGCATGTTCCTGGTTGGGTCGTTCCTCTGGGTGATTACTTTTTCCCACAAGGTAGGCCCTCTAAGATAAACAATAGCAAACAAACATATTCGTAGTTCGATCAACCTTTGTTTAAAAATAAAAGGAGAACACTCGCAATAAGTTTTATTCACACTCGCATGTTTTGTTCAATTTTAAAATGCCCAAGTTGAAATGTGGAGGCAATCTTTTTGACAACCTAATATCACCAAAATGTTTTTGATTCTCAAGATCACAATGAAGCATGAGAGAAGTGCATACACATTTTAAATGATATTAACTTGTGAAAAGGATTGCAAAACATGAAAAATACTTGTTCATTTTAGACCTCAAAGCAACGATGAGTTTTTTTTAAGCACCAAATGAAATGTGAGTTTGCCTTGTTCAATTGTTAACCTTTTAAAAAAAATATAGTATGTTGTTCCTAAGGTTATTTTTTAGCCCTTTTGTAACTTTTGAAAAAAATTCATTGTTCTTTTTAAACCCAAAACAATTTTAGTGTTTCCTAAAGCATAAAGTAAACAAATCTTTTCGAAAGGGATTATAAGTTCTCCCAAAGTGTTTAAAAAAACTTGTTACAAACATGTGATAATTGTTTTTATTTCATTTCCATGTTCCATGATCCTTTAAAACCTACAATACAAGCTCCAAATGTTATATGAAATCAAGAAATAAGAAGATATGAGGGTTAGATAAAAGATTAAGCATATAAACCCTAAAATTTATACCAAATTTCATGGTGTTTTGACATTAGGTGAAAGTTTGAAAATTTTAACTCTATCATCAACCTACACCATTGGATATCTTATGAAATTCTACCCTATTTCAAAAAAAAAAGCTTTGAAAAAGACTAAAAAATGACCAAGATACGGCCATTTTAAAATTGGGTGAAAAAAAAAAAAATCATATGTGGCGCCCCTTTGGAGTGGTGTTGTTTGCAAGTGCGGCACTGTTTGGAACAGGTGCGGTGCTACATAGCACCGCGCGGTTCTCTAGGTGCGGCGCTCTACAAAAATAATGAGCGCAAATGTGGTGGAGTTTACGGGTGCAACGGAGTTTGAAATAAGGCGGTGCTATATAGCACCACACCTGCAAATGTGGTGCAATACAAAGCCACGAACCTATAACCTGCAAAAAACGAAAAAAAAAAAAAAGCGAATTTTTAAAAAAAAGTGATTTGAACTCAAGATTTTCCCTCCTTCTAGCACCAAAATGTGAACCCCTAATTTGATACCTACATAAACAAGGAAAACAAACACAATATTAGATCATATGCAAGCAAGAAACAAGGATTTCCCATGAAATCCATTTACAAAACTTAAAATAGGAAAAATGAAGAATAAAATATGAGAAAGCATGTAAATCCTAATTAAGTGAGCAAACTAGAGATCCCATGGGGGAGTTGGTGCCAATTGATTTGTCAAAATTAGCCCTTTCCCAACTCCTTTGTAAGCTTGATGATTTGATCCACTTTGTTGGTTGAATTCCTCCATAACCTAGCTAAAGATTTGATGAAAATGGATGAAACTAGATATGCTTGAAGATGGATTTGAGTATAGTAAGTTTACTCAAATTTTGGATGATCGAATGAGAGGAAGAGTCTCTCATTTATAGATTCCCAAATTGAAAGAATGAGGGATTTGGATGAATGTGGGATAAAAGACCAACCAATGAGAAGAGGCCACTTGTCCACATGTGATTGGAGGAGTAATGAGCATATTTTGGTCAATGTGCATGATAAATGCCATTGGATTCAAATTTGAATTTTGAATGTGACATGTGAGAGAGAAAGAGAAATGGAGTTAATGTCACTTGGCTCAAGGCCAAGGACATGTAAGAGGCATTGAATGCCTTATTGGAAGGACTAAGTCCACTTGACTTTTTGAATTCAAATGAGGGAATATTCCCTTTTGATGCTTTGTGAGGGAAAATAGATGAATTAATAAATCAAAGTATTTGATTTATTGTGCAACTTGCATTCTCTAGAGAATTTTAGTGAGAGAGATTAACTTAATCAAGGTTTGATCAATTTAATGAGAGATTAGATGATGTGACAATTTAGACTTAAATTTATGAATTGATTTAAATCAAATTGAGATGAAGGGTTTAATTAAATAAATGATTTTGATTTATTTAACTAAAGGGGATAATGTTAGATAATGTTCAATTTAATAAGAAGACTTTAGGGATTTAATCAAATAAAATGTACTATTTAATTAAAAGGGATTTACAAAATTAATTAAATAAAATTGATTTATTTAATTAACAGGAGATGATGACTTAATTAGATAAAGTTGATTTATTTAATTAAGAGATGAACAGCGATTAATTTAATCAAATATAGATTATTTGATTAAATGACTAGCAAAGGAGATGATTCCAGATGAAATGGTGTTAGTAAATCAGGATCCAGTGTGTCAGATCGAATTGCATATTTTTCATGTCTACAGATATGTTGGGGATGAGAACCATTTACTAACTAATTTTTATTAACTATTTCTGAATTGTATCATCATGGGTAATATTTTATTTATACTCCTTTTGGAGTTGATACGCTAGAAGGACAAGAAATGAGAAAAAAATATAAGAAGTGAAGTAGCCTTCCACCTCTAATTACCTTCCAATTTGTAACCTCTTCTTCGTCAAGGTAATGAGTTCAATTCCTCTAGTTCTCTGTGTCATTTTTATTCTTTACTGATTAATATTTGATTCATGGATTGCTCTTTTTTTATTAGCACCTACATGAAGAATTATGTTATTGGATTCAGTCGGCAAAAGATTTTCATCTAAGAAAAAATCGATCCCCAATATCAATTCTTTGAAGGGATATTAATTGGTAACCACAAGAGTCGCGACTAGATTTAGTCACTCAAATATTTTGGTCAATGAAGTAGAACTTGTAAAGACAAGAAATTCACATTTGAGGGGAAGCAATATGTGTTTAATTATTGAAAATACAATGTGTACTCTCTTGCTTCTCATTAAAGAATTTGTTGCTGCCCTAAAATCTTGCATAGATCAGAAATTTACATTTGGGAGGGAGTGATAACACTATCCATAATCCCTTGACTTTGGGTTAAATAATTAACTACAGATTCTTCAACAACAAAATAGTTAGAGCTAAATAAGATAAATCACCATTTTAAAAAGCTTTAATATGTTAGGGAAAATGGGCTGAGCATATTTGAGTGTTGTGTTTCACTTGATTTTATAGGTTGCATGCACTTTCATAGCCCTACCATTTTTAATGGGATACTCCAAATTTTCTTTTTTACTTCACAAATAAGTTTTAACTTATATTTTTACAGGTTCATCATCAAATCCTTATTAATTTCCATGATTTTCCATTGTCTTATTCTAATTTTTCAAATCCATTATATGTTACATGAATATAGTAAACATCCTAAACTTGTGCCAAGTACTAGCCTTCTAAATATATTTTGATGACAACAACTTAGAGTAATAGGTCAAAGGTCCAACATAAGGTCTTATGGATTGCATGGGGTTTTTGAAGCTACAAATAATCAAGCCACCTAAAATATTTCAATCTCTAATTGTCAACTGTGTAAATCCCCTTGATTTTATTTCTTCATTTGTAATAAACCAAGGATTGTCTTATGAGATATTAATATAGTTGAGGTTTTTATGCCCTTTATCAACTATTGTTGGTCATATTTCACTTGATTTTGATCTTTGTGTTTCTATTTCTATTTCACTTGATTTTGATCTTCCCGTTTCTATTTGGACATAGTAAACATGAATTTTATGGAGTGAAGAGAAGGGGATTCAGTGATAAGAAAATAGCATATGCAACAAAATCATCTGAAAAAGATGCTTGGATCCACCGCTTATCTTTGGGTGTACATCTAGCCTATAAAAGAGTGGATACTTGTGCAATTAAGTTTGAGGCCAATACACCATATATGTACTCATCCTATGATGATGAATGTGAAGCAACACCAAGCATAAAGCAGAAGGTCTTGATTCTTGGAGGAGGACCAAAGTGTATTGGTAAAGGTGTTGAATTTGATTATTATTGTTGTCATGCATCATATTCGCTATAGGTTTGTATGACGTTACCAGCCCTCAAAGTATCCTTTAAGAAGGCTATTATTTGATGTTCACAGAAAAGTGGAAATGGATATTATATTTCTAACTTATTTGTGAACCTTTTCCCTTTTATGCCTTTACAAGATGTAGGATATGAAACCATTATGATGAATTCAAACCTTGAGACTATCTCTACATATTATAAGGAGAAATACACAAGAAAAATGAAATCTTGATTGAGGGGTTAAGGAAACCTGCTGCAAGATTCAAATATTTACATTTCAATAGAGAATTTGCACAACCATTTGTAGTTCAAGCATGGGCCTGTTTGTGGAAGCAACATTCATCCTACTAGTGGAATCTCCAATACAACATTGTTATATTTTTATTCACTTTTGGATGTTCTCTATGTTCATTGAGTGTTGCTTCAAATGTAGAGGCAATCAGATGAAGTTCTCAGTGCATGAATATAATAACCCATGTGAATTAAAAGTATTTTTTTATAGTAATAGGAATGTGGTTTGGCACACATCATTTTGTATTCTTGTATTTGAATTAGTATCTGGTTGCGGGAATAATTATTCAAGAAATTTGTGTGTATTCTTGTATTTGAATTAGGATTTGGTTGCGAGAAGAATTATTTAGGAAATATGTTTAGGTGCATGAATATATTGACTTTCAAGAAAAATCAAGAAATGATTAAAAGTGATGAACTGCTTCAAGCCCTTCCATTTTTTGCTCTAGAAAGAGAACACATATCAATTGACTTCTAGACAATTTCAAACTTTCACCACTGAAGATGCATTTTGTTGTGGTTGAAATTCTATTGAAACATGTTGATGTTATTCTTACAGTGCCTAATGTCTGAGGCAGTGAGATATTGTATCCTTCTAAAAGGAATTTTACAATGGTGTGGCTAGTAAAATTTTGATATCCTAAGATTATGAGTCTATTTTAGTTGAAATGTGATTGAAGAAAATGTGTACAACAAGATTAAGTCACTCAAAACTTCATTGGTGAGGATACAAAATGTCAAATTTATAGATTCAATGATATTTTAGAGGGTTACTTGAATAATTTTGGTGATTAACCCAAAGTAAGTGGTTTGAGCATGCATTATTTATACATCATTTTCTTTCATTTCTCTCTTGAAATGAGCCATATTGAAGAGGTTTGGTCAAGACTTCACATTTCAACATGTTTTATGCATTCACTCCATTATCATCCAATATTTAAATACCTTCCATTATAATGGAAGATGTTTGGTCAAGAATTCACACTTCAACTTAATTGTCCTAGCTAAACAACAAAATTTAAGCTATTATGAAACTTAAAATAATTAAACTTGAGAACTTTTCTATTTTGCATGTGCATTGTCTATAGGTAAGAAGAAAGAGATAGAGAGAGGAGTGAGAGAAAAAGAGATACAAGTAGACATAATGAGGTATAAATAGAGAGGGGGAGGGAGAGGTAGGGAGATAGAGATAGAGGGAGCAAGAGAGAGAGAAAGTAGGTGATAAAGATAAGTAATAAAGAGGTATAGATAGGTGAAAAGATAAAGTGATAGAGATAGAGGTAGGGAAGGAGAAAGAGGGAGTATGTGCATATGAGTGAGAGAGTTATGGAGAGGAATATATATTTACAAATAAATAGAGAGGGAGAGAGAGGGGGGAGAGAAATAGAAAGGAGTGATAAGGAAAGAGAGGGAGAGATAGGAATAAAAATTATAGAAGCGGTGTAAGAAAGATAGATAAATGTATAGAGAGGGAGCGATAGAATGAGAGAGAAAGAGGGAGATGGTGAGGGAGTGGTCAAATGAGAGAGAAAGAGGGGAGAGAGTAAAAATTATTACATGTATATAATAATAAGTATTAGAGAAATTTGATTAAATTTCTATTATTTGATGTTTAGATAATATTATCATATTAAATTTAATTTAATGTAATTTTATTTAATATTATTATCATTTTAGATTCCTACAATTGATATCTCTCGACATTTTCTATATAGAATATGTAATAGGATAGATATGCTAGTATATTTATGAGTAATATTATACAAGATTTTTTATATAGTATAAGTAATAAAAAATTATATAATTTATTTAGTGATAAAAGTATATATATGTATATATATAATTAAATAATAGTATATTTATTATACGTAAAAGTAATTAATTTTATATAAATAATAATATTATATATATGATATTTGTAATATTTATGTGATGTATATTATAAAACTAATTACTATTCTTATAAATTATATATATATATATAGATCAAAGTAACATTTTTTTTTTATTTAAGTGTTGTCAAGGGGACAACTCCCAAAATGTAAAAAACAAAAAAATAAAAATAAATGCATGCCCTTGCCACTAGGCGTGCAACACAACACAACACAAATGTGTTGTTTGAACCTATTCTCCTAACATAGAACATGACTTTCCATAAAAAAAAACTAGAACCCCTCCCAAATGATGAATTTTAAAACATAATCATCCAAATTTACTCTCTGAATTTTGGAGATCAAGTAGTAATATAGAATGTTTGAGATTTGAAGAAGATGATTTTTTCTTTTTAACCTCTATCCATTCCTGTTCAGTCTTAGGAGAAAGGTTCAAATCAATGCAATTTTCTTTCTTGAAAAAAACTCTATTGGAGGCATCTTTTGGGCATTGTGAACCAGATTTCTTCAATGATGTTGAGTCTGAAGTCTTAATGGGAGTAATAGTAGAACCAACACCATTCAAGTACTCAACATCTATACCTTGCAAATATGTTGCGGGAGGTCAGCCAAAAGAAATCTTCTCACCCACAAGATCATTTGCAGTAGAAGAATCACCCTTTACATTGGGTGCAATGGTATAGTGGTTGGATTCGACACCAATCCACTGAGTAGGCTGATTTAAAACATCTTTTCTCTGCTCAAACCCTTCCTTCTTATTGCATAGAGATGTAACATGGGAAGTTGAGAAGCATTTCCTACATTTGAAGGAAAAAATTTCATAGTCTACAAGTTGTCTCCGACATCTATTTCCAACCTTTAAAGAGATTTATGTAGGAAGGCATTTGGATAAATCGAATTCCACACATATACAAGCACAAGTAGAGTTTTCATAGTTGATGGTTTCTTTTGAAATGTTGTGGTACTTGCCAAGTCCATTCGTAATGGCTACCAAACACCCAATCTCCCAAAATTATAGAGGAAGGTAAGGCGATCTTACCCAAAGGTATGTTGAAGAAAACATCTCTGTTCGAGGGTCAAAAGAAGGGAACCATGGCTTGATGCATAAAAAATCCCCATGAAACATGCAAGGACCTACATTAAGATTAGTTCTTTATCCTCTAGAGATTTAAATTCTAAGATGAAAAAACCCCTGGCACAAGGGTAAATACTGATTTTAGCCTCCAAATACTCCTTCCAATTCTTTCTTATCGAAGTGTGTAGTTCACACAGTTTTAGCCAAACCTTCAAAAATCTGGAAATTAGTGCATGATCTTGAAGATACACCTCTCTGTCACTTGCGACCTCATCCATATAGATTTCAGGAAATGACTTTGAATGACGAATTGTGAAAGGTAGGCTTTGTAAATTTTAAGGGTGGGTTGAAGAGGTATTATGGTTTGAAACACTTGAAGTAGACAATGACCCAAGCAATGCCCTTCCAACACCCACACGTAAATCCAGACCAAGCACATCCTTAAAATTTAGTCTAGGGTTTCCATGCATTCGTGAGGGGGAGGAATTAGGTCACGAGACCCTAGCAGTTCCTATGTCAAGGCATGGATCATAAGGTTCCCTAAAACCATTAGCGCCACTGGAGAAATTCCCTCCAGCACCCATGCCAATCACATGGGAGGTTGTGGAGGAACAAGGAGTTGACCAGTCCAGATTCAGCGTACCCAAAGAACCCAACGGAGGTGAGGGCAAGTGAGCAAAAGGAATTTCACAAGTTTGGGAGGCCTCCCCACCCCCTGCAACCACACATGGAAAGGAATCACGCCTATTTTTGAAGCCCTTGTCCATCTCAGCATTACCAAGAGCTGAGGAAAGCGTAGATCTACCACCATTTATGAAACCAGGAGAGGACATGAGGTTGCCACCAAAATCCTCATGTTGAGAAGCTTTTGTATGAGCATAAGCGAGCAAAGACATTTCACAACAATTTCTCTTAAATAATTCCTTAGTTTTTCAATTTTAATTATTTTTACCATCAAAGTAACATTATTATATAAATATAAGTAAATAATATTATTCTTATAGATAAGAGGAATATTGTTTTTTATATAAATAATAATATATATAAGAGTAATTTTTTTATATTTATGTGATGTATATTGTGTAAGTAATATTACTCATATATGAGAATAATAATACTTACAAATATGTCATCTATGGTATAGTGTATAGGTTAAAGAATGGTATTGTTGTTGTTACCACAAAGATATAAATTTTCTCTAGGCTATTATGTTCTTAAGCTTTGTACTCTTGATGAGCTATTTTGTTCACCAATTTGAACCATTTGTGTTAAAAAAAGTGACATTAAAGTTTTTGACTTCATGTTCCAAACCCTCACTAAGTCGTGATCATGGGATTTGTACCAAAGCCACTAAGCTCGCAAGTTTTTTTTGTTCATAAATGTAGTACATGTTGGAGAATTTCAATATCAAGAACATGAAACAAATTTCTGAAAAAAGAAGAAGCACAATAGTATGTCTATCAATATAAAAATGAATATTGTATAATACTATGAGGAATTATTGCATAAATAGGCAAGGTAGATGAGGTAGGAAGGTAGGACTAAATGACTGGCTAACTCTCCAAAGATGGGATACTTGTGAGCTCACTTGAAAAGTGTGTGAGAAAGCATCAATAGGTGTCTCAAGTGATGAGGAAACATGTCTCAATAAGTTATTAAATGAGGCAAAAGAAAAAGGAACCTAAGTAAATTTAAGTTATGAGTATGAAAGAGTCAATCCTAGAAAGGTGATTAGCTAACTAGGAAAATAATGACTACATTTACACTGACATCCCCCTTAAGTGCAACTTAGGGAGTAATGTATGGGCTAATGATGAGTCTCATCTATGAATCCATGTTAGGTACTCATGTATAAATATCTCATAAAGTGAAGTAAAGGATAAAAACCTAGTGGGAAATAAAAACCCCTCTCCAAAAGAGAAATGATGCAATGAAATAAAATGTACAAGTGAAAAAGATAGAAGGAATCATGATGACCCCCCAAGGAATACTTATATCACATAGGTACAAGAAATTTTCCCCCAATAGGAGATATATAGAGAGACTATGGAGCCCCCTCATAAGATCATAGAACCTGTAGTCTTGAGTGATGTTTGATGAAGAATATAGAATGTGATCCTTGAATTTCAAACAAAATTTCTTCATTGTGTAAAAAGATGAACTGTAGATAGGTGCATGACATATTCCCATGTGATAAAAATGGAAGTCTCTGAATGATGCACAAGATCCAAAGACAATGGTGAAATCTCTAAAAGTTACTCAAATGCTTCATGTGAAGGATAATGTAAAAAAAAGAACCAAAGATGCCGATGGGTTGACAATAGTGTTGATGTGGCTATCATCAAAGGTGTTTTCCAACTCTGCAAAATGGGATTAACTAAACAAGTCTAATATGACATGTAATTAATCATCCCAATCAACTATATTGTAATGCCCCCTATTGGGATATCTCTATATTTTTTCCTAAAGCCACAATTCTAATCAAAATAAGAGATGCAATATATTTAAGAATAATGAACTAACCAATTAAATTGTCCTTCATAAGATAAATCTTGGTTTAAATAATGCATACAATATTAGTCATTATAAATTGAAATTAAATCATAAGCCATGATATGTATATATAAATTACTAATCATTAGTAAACATCATGATATTCATTTAAATTAGTCACATCAAAACTCTAATTAAGGTAATATATGTTCCAATGTGGATTCCAATAATAATCTTATTAGTAATTCATTGTTCAAAATTCTTGAAAACCATAGTCTCAAGCTTAGTTGGCCTTGTACTTTGAGAGCATGGAAGGTGGGTCACCCTTCCATCCCTCAGTTCACCTTGGAGGCTAGTAATACTCCTTGATCAAGCCCAAGGGCATGGAAGGTTGATCTTCCATTCCACCCCTTAGCCAATGAGCATGGAAGATTGGTCTTCCATTCCATCTCGGGGCGGCATACTTGATAATAGAATGACGGACAATCTTCACATCTCATGAACCTTGAAGGTTGATTGGCCTCCCTATTTGTAATCTATTTCTCTAAATTCAGAATAGATTATTATACAAATCCCTTATCACATATAACAAAGAGAAGCATGTATATTATTCACAAAGATCTTAAATTTTTTGTAAATTTTAAAATGGTAGGAACACATATCTATATGTCTATAATTCTACCTATTACTCAGATTTATCTTTTAAATATTGTTTTGCTAAAATACTTCTTATTCTGATTTCCACTTTTTATTTATTTTTTCCTATTTTATTCATTCCATATTGATTCCTCTCCCCACTCATTTGTTTCCCCCTTTATATATTCCATGGTGGGGAGTCACATGCATTCATTAGTCCCCTTAACAAGGGACACACCCTTCCTCAACCAAGAGTTTCCTCCTTTCTTTTAATTATTACTAATTTATTTTCTTATGGGGTCAATGCCTTTCCTTAATTAATTATCATCGAACCCCTTCAAGAGTGGACACTTTCCATCCCTTGGTCATTGCTTTCCTTATCTCCTTGGTCAATGATTATTAGTCTAGGATGGTTGTGGGGGGTTTATGACTTATGGCGAGGGCATGAAATTTAGTGGAAACACAACTGTGAATAGCCTACTACCCTGAATCATGAGAAACCAATGATGTAGGAACACTCAATACTGAAAAATAAAAATATGAAGGAGAAGTGATATCATTGTAAGGTGAAAGAAACAATGAGGAGAATAGAACTCCAAGGTTCAAATAACTAAACTGTATTTCCTTATGTATGTTGAAGGTATCAATGTCATCTACACTCAAACCATCATCAAAGTCGACATAACCAAAGGAATAAAAGGAGTATAATTTGTGTCTACTTTCTAAAATTGAACCTAAAATAGTGATTGAGGCATGCAAAGATGAACATTGGATGAAATTTATGGAAGAATAACTTATGAAGATTGAGAAGAATCTAAATTTGGGAACTTTTCCCAAGACCAGAAAACAAAAACATAATTAGATCTAAGTGGGTGTTCAGAAACAAACTAAATGAGAATGGAGAAGTGGTAAAAAACAAGGCAAGGCTTGTGTGTACAGGATATGCACAAATTGAAGGAATAGAATTTGAGGAGACATTTTCTCTAGTGGCTAGAATAGAAGAAATCAATATGTTTTTGGAATTTGAAGCACATAATTATTTCAAAGATTATCAGATGGATGTGAAATCTACTTTCTTGAATGGAGAGTTGGAAGAAGAAGTATACATGGAACAACCAGAAAGATTTTAGTTATTAGATAAACCTAATATTGTCTACAGATTGAAGAAGGCATTGTATGGATTGAAGGAAGATCCTATAGCTTGGTATGAAAGGTTGGATAAGTATTTGATACAACAAGGATTCACTAAAGGTATAATGGATAGTAATCTTTAGTTTAAGGTTGAAAAAGATCAAATCTTGATTGTAGTTGTGTATGTTCATGACATAATTTTTGGAGGTAATGAAGCTATGTGTAAGAAGTTTGTAGAAGAGATGCAGAAAGAGTTTGAGATGTCTATGTTTGGGGAGATGAATTTCTTCTTTGGGCTACAAATCAACCAAACAGATATAGGCATATTCATTTCATAGTCAAAGTATGCCAAAGAAATGTTGAAGTTTGAAATGGAAGAATCCAAACCGGTATGTACTCCTATGGTTACTGGTTGAAAATTGAGAAAAAAACATGAATCCCCCAAGGTTGATTAGACCAATTATAGATCTATGATTGGTGTACTACTATATCTAACTACTAGTAGACCAAATATCATGCATCCAATTTTTCTTGTAGCTAGATTTCAAGAAGATCCTAGAGAGTCACATGTTGCAACAGTGAAGAAGATATTCATATACTTAAAAGGCACTTTGGATCATGACTTGTAGTATTCAAAGGATACTAATTTCACATTGAGTGCTTACATAGATGCAAATTGGGTTGGTTGGGTGGATGACAAAAAAAGTACAAGTGGTGATGCATTCTTTCTTATATGTAGATTGATGTCATGGCTAAGTAAGAAACAAGATTTAATTTCTTTGTCTACTGCAGAGGCTAAGTATATTGTAGAAGCATCTTGTTGCACACAAGTGTTTTGGATGAGGAAAACATTGAAGGATGGGTAAATGCACCAATCTGTGACACAATTTTGATGCCAAATTGGAAAAAAATGGAAAAAAACATCCAAATTGAATTAAAAGAAACAAATTCATTCCAAACCTCATTTTCTTTTCAACCCATGGCTTGTCTTGTAGGTTTTTATCTTTGCAACTCATGCTTTCCAAATATATACCATTTTTTTTGCTCTCTTAGCTTGCAATTCTTCACGAGGATGCTACCAACACAACAAAGAAGTCGAAGATTGTGAAGAGGTATGTATTTTTATTGTTTTTATTTTGAATTTGATTTAGAATGTAGATTGAAATAGGTTTTTTTAATAAAACTTTGTTCTAATTTTCAGGGAATGAATCTCCACCTCCAAAAATTGATAATTCACAATCACCCCCTCATGAAGAGCCTCCTATACAAGAACAACCTAAAACTCCTCCATAAATTCATAGGCATCCTCAAGGAACACAAGAAAATATATTAAATCAAATTGAAAACAACAAAAGATACATTGAACAATTAATTGGAAGATTAACCGAGCATGCTGAAACCCACCCTTATAAGAGAGGGATCGCCAAATCATTTAAGTCAATTGTATCTCATGTAGGAGAAATGAGCAAGAAAATAAAATTTTGGTCAAATAAGAGACATGAGATGAGACAATTTTATGCTAGTGGTTTGTCATATGCAAATGTAAAAAACAAAAAATTAGAAAAATCAACTTGTATGCCCTATTTATAGACCTGGGAACCAATGCACCTTTGTCTCATGAATGCAGGAGGTTCCCCATCCATTTGTGCCACCATGAGTTAATTGAAAATAAATATTTGGAGTGGTGGTGGATGGTATTTGACTAACCTCCATGCAAGAAACATGAGGTACCACAATAATTTTTGAGGAAACTCTATTGTGATTTTGTCCTCAATAAGATGTTGAATTATTTTGACATCTTAGACTTTTAGGGTAGAGGTGGGGGCTCCACACATGATAGACCTATTTCACAACGTAATTCACAGTTGGCTCCAAGACCCTTGGCCAAACCCATGGAGGAGCATGTCATCATTCCTTCCATTGTTAAGGGTAGTGTAGAGGTGGACACGCTAGAGTTGATTAGCTCACTCACCCAGACCATTATACAGTGGGCGAGGCCTCTAGTAGAGCCTAATGTGGAGGAGATTTGTAGGCCCTAAGCTCCACCCCACCATTGTGGCACTTGTGGTTTTTTTTTCACATAAGATTATCAAAGTTCTCAGGATGTAGCTACATAGCCTACATCAGTTGTAGAGGTGATGTCTTTCACAGATGATTTGCTAAATAATACATTCAACATTGACACTCAAGTAAAATTCAGTAAGTTCATTTAATTTTTTTATTAAATTATATTTTGAAATTTAAGAAAAACTAAATTATTATAATATTGATATGATTAAATTTCAGGGTTGAAGTTTTCATGAGACATGATCGATTCCTGTAGACCCTTATTTGTTTCGACGTTGAGTCCACAAGTATGCAACTAGTATTAAAGATATTATTAATGCATTTGAACAGTTGAATGTTATATTTGAATGTTTATCTCATAACATGCTTTGGATTTCAAACAGTTTCTTGGTGGACCTTTGACCTCCACACCTCACAATTCATGTCCTCAAACAGTTTTCACTGAGGTAGGCTTTATTCATTAATGGTGTTGTAAAATAATGTTAGCTAGTTTTCATAATTTTGTGTATACAAATCTAAAAAATTGATGAGAAACACAAACATTGGCTGGTATTGTGAGATCCTAATTATATTTTCCATTCAGCATCCATCTCATTCTTCCATTCCCTTCATCACACATATTTTAACCATTTTATATCACTTATCCCAATCTTTAACAACTTATATATTATACCACCTTCCTCCATATTTCATCTTATACACATATAGTTACAAGAAACCTTTCCTTCTACTCATTATTGACCAAATCTCTAATAAATTATTACTACATACCTCAAGTTATCACTTCATGTCCTATATTCAAACCTTAGACACCACCTAATTCACTTTATGATCTAATATTCCCTCCTATTTACTTCCCATTAACCTCTAGTATAGTTCATTGTAAAAATGTTTGATTATCCCATCCTAGCTCATCCAATTAATCTCTATAGTTATTCCATTCTATGTTCCATCATCCCCTCTTGATCATGTCACATTATCTTCTCCTAATTCACTTTTTTTTCCTTTATTCCTTCCTAATCCCATCCCATTAACATTTAATAGTTCACCCTATTTTCCATGATCCCCTCCTAGCCCATCCCACTAATATATTCTAGTCCATCCTATGTGTCATTATTCCCTTATACTCCCATCTTATTTTACCTATTATTATTTCTCCCTAGATGTTCCATGATCCCCTATGTTCCACCTTGTGTTCCTTTATCCATTCTATGTTATACCATCTTTATCCATGTTTCATCTGAGATAACTCTTCTCTATTATTATTACACAAAAGTCAAGTTCGCACTTCATGTACTATAACCAAACCATAGACACCTACTAATTCACCCTATGTTGCATTATTCACTACTAATTGCATCCCATTAACCTCTAATTGTCCACTCTATATTTTTTTTATCCCATTCTAGCCCATCCCATCAATCTATATTAGTCCATCCTATGTTCCATTAACCCCTTCTACTCCCATCCCATTACCCTCTCTTATTTCACCTTATGTTCCATTATCCCCTCTTGGTCTTGTCCCACTATCTTTCCCTAATTCACCCTATGTTCCTTTATTCCCTCCTAATCCCATCCCATTGACCTCTAATAGTTCGCGCTATATTTTTTGATCCCATCCTAGCCCATTCCATCTATCTATTATAGTTCATCCCATGTTCTATTATCGCATTTGACTCCCATCCCATTGCACCCTCTATTATTTCACCATATGTTCCATTATCCCCTATTGGTCTTGTCTCTTTATCCCTTCTATGCTATAGCACCTCCATCCAAATTTTATCATATACACCGTTAGAAGAAATCTTTCCTTCCACTCATTATTGACCAAAGTTGTCTTCTCCATTTTTTTTTCACACCTCAACAACCAACTTCATATGCTATAGTAAAACCCTAGACACGTCCTAATTCATCGTATGCTCCATTATCCCTTTGAAAGCTACTAGTAACATAGTAATCCTCACTTCATTCATGTGAACATTGTGGAATTATCACTATGTTGATATCATGCCCTCATTAACATTAGTTCATCAACATATGCAATATGAATCTCAATAAGCACTGAACTTTGGCATTTGCAAGAGTTTGGACTATCCCAGTGGACTTGGTAATTTCACCATTTTGTGATCTATAAGCACTATATTGTATTCTCAATTGAGGCCAACCATTTACTCTTTCATTTATGATAGTTATAAAGGGACTACCTGAACTTCTTTATATTATTGTTAGATATGTTGTTTCATTTATAGTTGTTGACATCAAAAGCCCTAGTGATATTGGTGGCATGATGGACCATGGAGTTGTTGCAGCAATATCTAGTTCTGACCCATTGAGAGAGGTATGCAATAGATTAGTCGATCTAACATTATATTTTCTCTTTTATGGTCTATTATAGAAAAAATTCACAATACTTTTATGTAGTTTGATTTCTATCTTGATGGTTGCTACAGGTCATTATCACTCTAGATCATGGACGTGGTAATGTTGTAAATGTGAATGATGACTATATGTATGTGTTAAGTGATTATATTTTTTTATATGTCATTCCACAATTCAATTTCTATGTATTAACATCTTTACTTTTTATTGTATCAGTTGAAGGTCCAAAGTGAAGAGAGGAGGACTAGTGAGAGTGTTTGAAAGACAAGAGAACCAATAGGCACTCCATCCAACATAATTTTGAAGGAAGCATGGGATCTTTTTACTTCCCCTAGAGGGAAATGACTATGTATTAGGGTCGTTTGTTGTATGCCTATGTAGAATTTTGGAACATATGTTTTGTACTATCGATATATATCTCTTTTGTACTAATCCTGTATGGAGTTTTTGGATATATTGTATATACCTAAATTATCAATATATATCATTGTATAGCCTTACGACTCTTTGATTAAAGAAAATCTTATTTTGCTACTACCATTCTTGAATGATGTTTTCATGTGTATTGTGTAAATTGTATGCTTGAATATTGTAGGCATGGATTTTGTTTACATCTAATGCTTAATTAATTACTGTCGATTGCTCAATAAGCTCCATCTAATGTGTATTATGTAAATAATCTCCATTTCTAGTGGTTTGTATCCTTTGCAATGATTCAATCACTTGTGCTTCACTTATTCACATGTATGATTCTCTTATTCATGTGGATACTTCACGGATATTGAATGTATTCATGTGTATGCTTCATGATTCCAATGTATAATTTATGTGTTCATGTGTATTATTCATGATTCATGTGTATACTTCATGTATTTGCATGTATACTCCATGGTTATTGAGTTCTATTATTCTCTAGTGGCAAGGACTTTAACACCAAAAGGTTTCAAATGAATTGTAAGAGCTCCTTCCCATAAAAAAAAATCATAGAAAAATGTATTGCTTTTGATTCATGGCTAAGGCTAGCATCCAACAACTAATGGTTTTGATTCTAAAGCTTAGAAATCATTGCATTTGCATCTATAGAATAAGTGGATGTTTCAAAGCTCACAAGCATATATACCTCTATGAACTTGTATGAACGTGCATCAAAACACATGATAGTTGTTGATCCAACCAACAAAATTTATTTGTATCTACTAATATCACAACATTTGAGATCTCATTAAATGAAATCAATGCACATGTTAGTTTTAATCATATTCTGAAGGTATTAGATGTGTATGAACAAAAATATAAGCTTGATTTCTAGATGCATCACCCATGTGCAGTTATCACATTTCTCCCATATTCATCATTAAAATAAGTTAAAAAACCTCCTTCCATTTTCTATGCGTGAAATACAATGAAAAATCATTGAGAAACATGTTCCTATAATTGTTGCCACATCATGTTTTATAACTCTATAGCATGAAAAACCATACATCATGAATACTGAATATCCAGATCCAATGTTTCACTAGTAGGTTGAGTTTTGCATCTCAGCAAGGGTACACTATTCGGTGACAACAACTACAATTTAGATTCTTAAGGGATTCATTCGGTTGAACATAGCTCAGATTGATTCAGTTTGGGTGTGAAAGAGGACAATTCCTAGTGTAAATGTACCCACTCAAATGCTTCAAAATAGTTCGTTTGTTCACACAAGTTGTAGAACGAAAGTTGCACCACTTTGCAACTTTCAACTACTTGCATTTCATAACTTTTTTTCCAAGTGAAAAGTCACCACCATAGGAAAGAACCTCTGAGATAGAAAAAATTGAGAGAGGTTATTGTAGAGGGGCCCAACATGATCCTATAGGCTCAAACGAGAAGTGTCTAAGCATCACGATATCTAAGTAACAATATGTTGAATATTGTAGTCATTTTGCACTTTGGACTCTTCAGGGATTTTACCAATTGAACGTAGCTAGTAGCGATTCAGTGTGTTTGGGTGTGAAAGAGGACCATTCGTAGCATAAAATTACCCATTCAGATGTGTCCAAAATTTTTTTTGGTCACACGAGTTGCAAAACAAATGTTTCACCACTTTGGAACTTTCAACTACTTGCATTTGACAACTTTTTTCCCAAGTGAAAATTCACCACCATGAGAAAAGACCTCGAAGATAGAAAAAATCAACAGAGGTTATTGTATAAGGGCCCAACATGATCCCATAGGTATAGACGAGAAGTTTCTAAGCATCATGATATTCAAGTAACCGCATGTTAAAGATTGCAACCATTTTCCACTTTGGATTCATAAGGGATTCTACCGGTTGATTGTAGCTTGGGGTGATTCGACGTATTTGGATGAAAAAGAGGATGATTCCTAGCATAAAATTATCCACCTAGATGCATTGGAATAGTTCGTTTGGTAAAACAAGTTGCAGAAAAAAATTGTACCACTTTGCAACTTTCAACTACTTGCATTTGATAGCTTTTTCCCCAAGTGAAAATTTACCACCATAGGAAAATGCCTCCAAGATAGAAAAATTGAGAGAGGTTATTGTAGATAGGTTAAACATGATCCCATAGGCTTAGACGAGAATTTTCTAAGCTTTATGGTGTCCGAGTAACAACATGCTGAATTTTGTAGCCATTTTGCACTTTGGACTCTTACGAGATTATGTCAATTGAATGTAGCTCAGAGCGATTCAACGTGTTTGGGTGTGAAATAGGACCATGAATAGTGTAAAAATACCCACCTGGACATGTTAGAACAATTTTTTTGGTCACACGAGTTGTAGAATGAAAGTTACACCACTTTGCAACTTTCAACTACTTGCATTTGACAACTTTTTCCCCAAGTGAAAATTCATCACCACGGGAAAACTCTTCTGAGATAGAGAAAACCAAGAGAGGTTATTGTATAAGGGACCAATTCAATCCTATAGGTTAAGACAAGAAGTTTCTAAGTGTCATGGCCGAGTAACTACATGTTGAAGTTTGTAGCCATTTTGCACTTTGGACTCTTAAGGGATTCTGCTAATTGAATGTAGCTCGGAGCAATTCAGCATGTTTGGGTATGAAAGAGGACCATTCCTAGCATAAAATTACCCACCCGAATGTGCTAGAACAATTTTTTTGGTCACATGAGTTGTAGAACAAAAGTTGCACCACTTTGCAACTTTCAACTACTTGCATTTGACAACTTTTTCCCCAAGTGAAAATTTGCCACCATGAGAAAATGCCTCTAAAATAGAAAAAACTAAGAGAGGTTATTATAGAGGGGCCCAAACCAATCCCATAAGCTTAGATGATAATTTTCTAAGCATCGTGGTATCTGAGTAACATCATGTTGAATATTGCATTCATTTTTCACTTTCAACTCATAAGGGATTATGTCGGTTGAATATAGCTCAGAGAGATTCAACGTGTTTGGGTGTGAAAGAGGAGCATGCCTAGCATAAAAATACCCACCTTTATATGTTGGAATAGTTTGTTTGGTCACAAAAGTTGCAGAATGAAAGTTGCACCAATTTGCAACTTTCAACTACTTGCATTTGACAACTTTTCTCCAAGTGATAAATCGCCACCATGGGAAAATTCCTTCGAGATAGTGAAAACTGAGAGAGGTTATTCTAAATGGGCCCAACGTGATCCCAGAGGCTCATATGAGAAGTTTCTAAGCATCATGGTTTCTAAGTAACAACATTCTAAAGTTTGCAACCATTTTGTAAAAGAGGACCATGCTTAGCATAATGTACCCACTTAGATGAATTAGAATAGTTCATTTGGTCACATGAGTTGCAAAAATAAAGTTGCACCACTTTGCAAATTTCAACTACTTTTATTTGATAACTTTTTCCCCAAGTGAAAATTCGCCACTACGGGAAAACAACTCTGAGATAGAAAAATTGAGAGAGGTTATTTTAGAGGGGCCCAACATGATCCCATAGGATCATATGAGAATCTTCTAAACATCATGCTATCTGAGTAACATAATTCTGAATTTTGTAGCCATTTTATACTTTGTACTCTTAAGGTATTCTACCGATTGAATGTAGCTCAGAGCTATTCAACATGTTTGGGTGTGAAAGAGGACCATGCCTAGCATAAACATACCCACTCAAATGCATTGGAATAGTTCATTTGGTGACATGAGTTGCAGAATGAAAGTTGCACCACTTTGCAAATTTCAACTACTTGCATTTAACAACTCTTTCCCCAAGTGAAAATTCGCCACCATGGGAAAACACCTCCGAGATAGCAAAACCCGAGAGAGGTTATTGTAGAGGAGCCCAACATGATCCCATAAATCTATGAAATGAAAAAGAAAGAGAAGATTCAAAACCAAAAAATGCACTAGCAATCGATGTTGTTCTTTTCTTAAGTTGAAAATCTTTAATGAAGTCTTTCCCTTTTTCTCCTTCACTAATCTTATATATCGCTTCACTAACGCAAACATATAATTAATAAGTGGGTTAAAAGATAGTCACAAATGCATCAATGATAGTACTAAAGGCATATGACATTAAACACCAACAGATAATACCAACTTAAAGGTGGTCAATAAAGAGAATCATATAATTATCATTTTGCAAACCCTTCTACATTCAAACTTAAATGCTTGACAAAAAGTAGTGATCAATAACATGACTTTACAAATTCAATTTGCATACTTACAAATCAATCCAGGGAACCATCCAGGTCTGCTCTACTCTTTATTATGTTAAGTATTACCTTGTGGTCAGAGTCACACACTTTCCACAAGTTCTTGATCGCAAGTCTGCCCTTATATTTGATCAAATGAACATTGGATGCAACAACAAGGTTCAAGTAGTTAAGAATATTCTGATGCATGTCGAAGTCCTCAAACAACCAAACTACAACATTCTTAATTGGGTACCTTCTAATCCATGTTCCAGTAACAACCACCAAACCTATAGGATATTCTATGTTTTCTTCATCTATAACTAGGGCCTCCAATTTCTTTTTGGACTTGATACAATGACATAGCAATAATTTGTACCCTCTTCATTTTCTTCATCCACAATCACTGCATAAAAATTTCTTGCATTGATATGTTCATCTTGTTAGATGTATTTAATGAACATCAAAATAAAACCTAAAAGTAAGATATATTACCTAGTTCTAGTAGGTTCGGTACATGATCAAAGTCAACAGATGATTGCATCTTCATGATTTGTAGAGCCGTCAAGAGTTGATAAGTGTCAAGTGGGGTTAGACTTCTTACAAACCATTCATCAACCCACTTTATTGACTCACAATCATTCCATGATTGAACTATACATGTAGAACAAAAGCATGCCATCTTCCACGTATGGATAGTTCATGTACCTGCACTGGAGATTCTAAAAGAGTGTAGCTCGCTTGATCCTATTAGTGTACAAAAATCCTCATATTTTTCAATGTTAGTATCATCTACTAAATAAAAAATCTATGAACTAAATAATTACCTTCACTACCTAGACCTATTGTATGATTGCACCACTCGACAATTGATCTTGCATCTATCAACTTTACACTATCTTTGTACTTTAAATCTTCTTGTGCTCAGGGTCTTTTGATACATGCACCTACTCCATCATGCTCCCCCTTTCCATGGCTGGCCTCTGAGAAGTTCCACATATGGGGAACACGACTAATCTTATCCATCTTTCTCAAATAGTAAAACATTCTGGAGTTCTTGAATTGTGATGTACAATTATCTAACCATATGATATGTTCACTGAATGATATGCCCCTACTAGTGAGATCAACATAGAACATCTAAAAGCATCCTTGCACAAACTCTATAGAATGTGTATGATCATCATTGATATAAAAGTGATATTCCCTCAATACTTTCTTGTTATCCTCTTTACTATCATTTGCATGAATGAATGTTATATGCACAAATATAGCAACCTATGTGGAGTTGTAGTACTGTGATTGCACCTCGTTCTATGGTTGTACTGTGTAGTTCTCTATGAAGTCGGCAATTGAAAAAATGCTATGAAGTGGAAACATATCCTTAACTTGAACTGTGAGTCCAACCATCGAGCTCTGTGGATATGTCTTGCATACTCATAGACCACCTGATCATGGAAAATACCCATAAACTGATAGACTGGAATCTTATCACTAGCCAATTGACACTTCTTTACTTCTTTCCCATCTTTTAGATTGTAGGCCACTGTCTTGTATTTTCCAAATTCCACAATTTTATGTTGAATTGTGTGTGTACTATCCATGTGTTGGAAAATTGGAAAATGTTGCATGCCACCACAATGATCACATGTGCCATCCAAACATGACTTCTTCTAAGAAAATTGACCATCCACTCTTTCACATTAAATGGAAGATAAGAATTCCCTTGAGGATTTAGGTGGAGGCCTTATGTTACATTCCTGCAAAACATTGTCAGTATGCATATCTACACATATACATCGATAATCATCATAATCATTAGAAAACTTAATATGTACTCTAAAACAACAAGTAGTGTGTCGATAAACATCATAATGGTATGAATGAATGGAAAATTTCATTAAACCAACTCTGTCAAGTCACTTGAATTTATCTAAGCACATGATGAAGGTGAATTTTTTATGGCAAAAAGAAATTAATGAAAACTTGCATTAACATTGATGAAAGCTCTTAGGTTTTCCAAATTAGTTGAAAATAAAAATTTGCCCACAACCATCACTAATAATGAATTTGAATCTATTATTTCATGTTTTCCATTTTATATCTTCAAGCTCCTAAAAATTAAACTTTTACATGCAACGTCCATCTAATTTAATGTTGAATTCTATGTGTAACAATGAAGATTAATAAAATTGTCAAAACAAAACAAAAAAAATCAATATAAAAACCTAAAATTAAATAGAATGAATTCCACTAGCCATGCTAGAAATGGACTACTATAAGCAATGCAAATAGAATTCATAAGAAATTTTTTGTTAAGTTGATGTCGTTTATATATGATTAAACATGAATTCATCTAAATTATGTCATTTTTTTCAAAAAAAATCTTCAAACTCATAAAACTTAAACTTTTTTATGAAAATCCCATCTAATTCAATGTTGAATTATATGTCCAATTGTTATGATTAATAAAATAATTAAAGCAATTTATTTTATATTGTCAAAAACAAACAATATACTAAATATAAATATTTCAATATTACCAAAATGAATATATTACCTAAGATAATGTAAAATGATGTAGAAACTTCAAAATGTCTTCTTCTACATTGTCTAGCATGCAAATTGGCGGTAAAAAGGTGATGGATCAAGAATATATTGGTACAATAGGGAGTCAACTACATAAAAAAGGTGTTTCTAAGTTGAGTAAAGCACTGAAGCAGACAAATGCAAAAGCATGTGGGCTTGAATCACGGGGTCAACGCCTATTTTACTGTTTCAAGGTAAAACACATTTGGTGCTCACCAAATTTGGAAATTTGGCACTTGCCAAATTTGGTGAGTGCTAAATTTGGTGAGCATCAAAGGTATTTCTTTGAAATATTTTCACAATATAGAGAGGAAGGGAGTGAGACTTGAGATAGAGGGAGAGGGGATAGGAGTGAGAGAGATTAGTCTAGGTAGCATGGTAGGTATTAAGACCTGAGAGCGATAGAGACATGAGAGGGTAGAGAGTTATCTAGTAAGGGTGGGGGGAAAGACCTGACAATGGGAGAGGGTTTAGGAGGGATGAGACCTGAGGGATACAAAAAGACCAAAGAGGGAGAGAGAAGGAGTGTGGGAGATGGGGTTGGAGTGAAATAGATTTGTCTAGGTAGGGTGGGAGGTACGTGAGACCTAACAGAGAGGGAGTGTGAGAGATGGGATTGGAGTGAGAAAGATTAGTGTGAGAGAGATTGGAGTGGAGTGTGAGAGAGAGAGAGAGACATGAGAGGGAGAGAGATTTATTCAGTTAGGGTGGGGGATAAGACTTGAGACAAGGATTAGGAGAGAGAGGGAGTCAGAGATAGAGGGATGGAAAACCTAAACCCTCAACCCTAAACCCTTAAACCCTCTACCCTCTACCCTTAAACCATATTTACCCTCAACCCTTAAACCCTAAAACCCTCTACCCTCTACCCTCTACCCTTAACCCTCAACCCTCAACCCTCAACCCTCAACCCTCTACCCTCAACCCTCTACCCTCTACCCTCTACCCTTAACCTTTAAACCCTAAACCCTTAAACCCTTAAACCCTAAACCCTAAAACCTTAAACCCTCTACCCTCTACCCTCAACCCTATCTCTCTCTCTCAACCTTACACCCTCTACCCTTAAACCATAAATATTAATCCCTAAACCCTTAAACCATCTACCCTATACCCTTAACCCTCTACCCTCTAGACTCAACCCTAAAACCCTCAAACCCCCCTCTCTCTCTCTTGACCCTCTACCCTCTACCCTCTGCCCTCAACCCTCTACTCTTAAACCCTTAAACCCTCAACCCCCCTCTCTCTCTCTCAACCCTACACCTTCTACCCTTAAACCCTAAATCCTAAACCATAAACCCTTAAACCCTAAACCCTAAACCCTAAACCCTAAAACCCTCTACCCTCTAACCTTAACCCTCAACCCTCAACCCTCTACCCTCTACCCTCTACCCTCTACCCTTAATCCTTAAACCCTCAACCCTTAAACCCTAAAACCTAAACCCTTAAACCCTCTACCCTTAAACCGCAAACACTAAACCCTAAACCCTAAACCCTAAACCCTTAAACCCTCTACCCTTAACCTTCAACCCTCTACCCTTTATCCTCTACCCTAAACCCTCAATCTCTCTCTCTCTCTCTCAACCCTACACCCTCTACCCTTAAACTGTAAATTGTAATCCATAAAACCTAAACCTTAAACCCTCTACCCTTAACCCTTAAACCCTAAAGCCTTATATCATCTACCCTCTACACTCTACCCTCTACCCTTTACCCTCTACCCTCAAACCTAAAACCCTCAAGCTTCTCTCTCTCTCTGTCTACCCTCTACCCTTAACCCTCTACCCTCAACCCTCAATCCTCAACCCTCAACCCTTAAACCCTCTCTCTCTCTCTCTCTCTCTCTCTCTCTCAACCCTACACCCTCTACCCTCTACCCTTAAATCATAAACCCTAAACCCTCTACCCTCTACCCTTAACCCTCAACCCTCTACCCTCAACCCTCAACCCTCAATCCTCAACCCTCTACCCTTAACCCTTAAATCCTAAACCCTTAAACCCACAACCCTTAAACTGTAAACCCTAAACACTTAAACCCTCTACCTTTAAAATATAAACCCTAAACCCTTAAAACCTCTATCCAATACCCTTAACCCTCAACAAAAACCCTCAACTCTCTCTCTCTCAACCCTACACCCTCCCTTAAATGTTAAACCATAATCCCTAAACCCTAAACCCTAAACCCTAAACCCTCTACCCTTGACCCTTAAACCCTAAACCCTTAAATAGTCTACCCTCTACCCTCAACCCTATAACCCTAAGCCCTCTCTCTCTTTATCTACCTTCTACCTTCTACCCTCTACCCTTAACCCTCTACCCTCAACCCTCAACCCTTAAACCCTAAAACCCTAAAACCCTCAACCTCTCTCTCTCTCTCAACCCTACACCCTCTACCCCTAAACTGTAAACCCTAAACCCTTAAACCCTCTACCCTCTTCCCTCTACCCTCAACCCTCTACCCTCTTCCCTCTACCCTCAACCCTCTATCCTCTACCCTTAACCCTTAAACCCTAAACCCTTAAACCCTCAACCCTTAAATCGTAAACCCTAAACTCTAAACCCTAAACCCTTAAACCCTCTACCCTTAAACTGTAAACCCTAAACCCTAAACCCCTAAACCATAAACCATAAACCCTCTACCCTCAACCCAAACCTTCAACCCTCTTTGTCTCTCTCAACCCTACACCCTCTACCCTCAAACCATAAACTATAATCTATAAAACCTAAACCCTAAAACCTCTACCCTTAAACCGTCTACCCTCTACCCTCTACCCTCTATCCCAAAGCCCTCAACCCTCTCTCTACCCTCTACCCTCACCCATCAACCCTTAAACCCTCAACCCTCTCTCTCTCTCTCTCTCAACCCTACACACTCTACCCTTAAACCGTAAACTGTAATCCGTAAACCCTAAACCCTAAACCCTTAAATTGTCTACCCTCTACCCTCTACCTTCTACCCTAAAACCCTCAACCCTCTACCCTCAACCGTCAACCCTCAACCCCTCTCTCTCTCTCAACCCTACACCCTCTACCTTTAAACTATAAACCATAATCCCAAAACCCTCTACCCTTAACTCTTAATCCTTACAAACTAAACCCTCAACCCTCAACCCTCAACCCTCAACCATTAAACTATAAAACACTCAAACTTCAACCCTCTACCCTTAACCCTTAAACCCTCTATCCTTAAACTGTAAACCCTATACCCTATACCCTAAACCATAAACCCTTAAACCCTCAACCCTTAAATTGTAAAACCTCAACCCTTAAACTATAAACCCTCAACCCTCAACCCTAAACCCTCAAATCTCTACCCTAATCCCTCAACCCTTAATCCCTCATCCCTTAAACCCTCAACCCTCTACCCTCAACCCTCAACCCTCAACACCTAAACCCTAAACCCTCTACCCTCTACCCTTAACCCTTAAACCCTAAACCCTTAGACCCTCTATCCTCGACCCTAAACCCTAAACCCTCTCTCTCTCTCTCTCCCCAGTCTCTCCCTCCTACCCCTTCTCCCACTCTCAAGTCTCTCTCTCTCTCTCTCATTCACTCCATGTATTTCTCTCCCTTCTACCCTTAATCCTCTACCCTCTACCCTCTACCCTCTACCCTCTACCCTAAACCCTCTCCCTCTCTCTCTCTCTACCATAAACCATAAACCCTATGCCCTCAATTATCAACCCTCTAACCTAAAAAGTGGATCCTCAACCCTCATCTATCTCTATCCCTCCCTCCTCTTCTCTCCTTCTCTCTATCTCACTTCTCCCTCCATCTCTCCCTCCATCCACTCCTCCCTCTCTACCCTACTCCCTCAACCCTATAACCTCAACCCTTAAACCCTTAAACATTCAACCCTAAACCCTAAACCCTCAACCCTAAAACCTTAACCCTTAAACCCTAAACCCTTAAACCCTCTACCCTCAAACCTAATCCCTCAACCCTTAAACACTCAACCCTCAACCCTCTTTCTCTCTCTCACTCCCTCTCACTCTCTCTCAAGTCTCTCCCTCTTACTTAAGAGAGGGGGAGGGAGAGGGGAAGAGAGAGGGAGTGGGATATAGAAGGATGGGAGAGAGAGAGGGAGTGAGAGATAGAGGGAGTGAGAGAGAATGAGGTGGGAGAGAGATAAAGAAGTTAGTGAGAAGAGTGAGAGAGACCGCCTGAGAAAGAGGAGAGAGTGGAGAGAACTTGAGAGGAGGGAGAGAGGGTGGGAGAGGAGACCTGAAAGAGAAGGAAGGAGAAAAGGGAGTGAGAAGAAGGAGAATGATGTCACAGATCACCTAAGAGAGAGTTGGGAAAAGAGAGAGAGAGGGTAGGAGGGAGAGACTTGAGAGAGGGAGGGAGGGAGGAGAGGGTGGGAGGTGGAACCTAAGAGAGGGAGAAGGAGAGAGAGGATGGGATGAGAAAAGAAAAAGTGGGAGAGAGGGGTGGGAGGGAGAGACTTGGGAGAGTAGGAGAGAGAGGGAGAGGGAGATAGAGGGATGGGAGAGATATGGAGGGAGTGAGAGAGATAGAGAGAGAGAGGGGGTGGGGGAGATACCTGAGAGAGAGGGAGAGAGAGAGATAGGGAGGGGATGAGAGAGAGATAAGGGGGGTGGGAGAGAGATAGAGGGAGTAAGAGAGAGAGGGCATGGGAGAGAGATAGAGGGAGTGAGTGAGAGAGACAAAGAGAGAAATAAGAGAGGGAGAGGGGGTAGGAGGGAGATACTTGAGAGAGGGAGGGAGAGGCTGTGGGAGGAAGAGACTTGAGAGAGTGAGAGAGAGATAGAGGGTGTGAGAGAGGGGCCTAAGAGAGAGAGGGAGAGGTGGTGGGAGGGAGATACTTGAGAGAGAGGGAGAGGGAGAGGGAGAGAGATAGAGGGAGTGGGAGTGGGAGTGGGAGAGGGAGGGAGTGGGAGAGAGATAGAGGAAGTTATTGTGAGAGGGAGAGGGGGTATGAGGGGGGGACTTGACAAAGAGTGAGAGGGAGAGGGGATAGGAGGGAGAAAACTAAGAGAAAAAGAGAGGGAGAGGGGCTGGGAGGGAGAGACCTAAGAGAGAGGAGAGAGGGAGAGACAGAGTGGGAGAGATATAGAGTGAGTGAGAGAGAGGGAGAGAGGGAGTGGGAGAGAGAGAGAGGGAGAGGGGTTGGGAGGGAGAGACTTGAGAGAGAGGGGCTGGGAGAGACCTGTGAGAGAGGGGAAAGTGGGAGAGATAGGGAGTAGGAGAGAGGGATTAGGAGAGAGAGAGAGGGAGAGTGTGTGAGAGAGAGAAAGGGATGGAGATACCTAAGAGAGAGTGAGAGAGAGAGAGAGAGAGAGAGAGAGAGAGATGGAGTGGGAGAGAGACCTAAGAGAGGGAGAGGGGGTAGGAGGGAGAGACTTGAGAGAGAGACAAAGAGAGAAAGATAACGACCTAAGAGAGGGAGAGGGAGTGAGAGAGAAAAAAATACTAGAGGGGGAGAGAGAGGGAGAGTGAGAAAGGGGGTTGGAGTGAGATAGATTTATCTAGGTAGAGTGGGAGGGAACGAGACCTGAGTGATGGGATTGGAGTGAGAGAGAGTAGTCTACATAGCGTGGGAGGGAGTGAGACCTGAGAGAGAGATAATTCAAAGGGATAGAGAGTTATCCAATTAGGGTAATGAGGTAGAGAGCATATGAAAGGTAAAACCTCAGATATCCATCTACGATCATAAACAACACACTCTCAGATTTATCAAAGTGGTTGACCAAAGAGAGGGGAAAGTTACATTTTTTTCAAAGCAAGTCATTTGGCGGGCACCAAATTTGGTGCTCGCCAAATGAAATCCCATTCGGTGCATGCCAAATTTGGCACTCACCAAATTGATGTGCCATTTGGTGATTTCCAAATTTGGCACTCACCAAATAAGTTGCTTTGGATGAGTGAATTAACAGGATTTGCCAAATTTCCTCATATTTTCGTTTGTGCTCCCTATCATGTTTGCATGTCTTTCAATGAAAGTTTATAAAATAATTGTGATAGTGTTAACCTCTCTCTTAGTTATCTAAATATATAATTATTTTTTCATTTTGATTCAAAAACCAACATAATTATTTTTTCGTGAAGGTTTTGATCCATAGCTTCTATTGTAAATGCCTTTGTTTTTGGTCAAAAATAAACATGTGCTAGTTTTAGGATAGATTTTTACTCATTTATCGAAATGTGAAAAAAATTACATTTTTTAAAACTAGACTCCATTCTACACATGATGAAAACAAAAAAAATTGATTAGTTTTCAAAAAAAATAGGGGGAGCGCACTCAAATTTCATCTTTTTAGGATGTGTCCACTTTCAAAATTCATAAAATATTATATATTCATTAAAAAAATTATCCAAAAGAACGAGGATAAACTACATGGTGTTAGCTAATTTCTCACCATTCAGATTTTACAAATTATAAAAAAGAGTTAATCAAAAAGGGGGGAGCCCTCAGGCACTATGCTATTTTTTATAAAAATAGGACTTGTTTTGGGCCCCCCATTTTTCAAACCCTTAATCTTCATTAATTTCAAAAAGAATTAGTAGTTTAGAAACTAGACTCGAAGCACTTGAACTTTTTTTCTTGCTGCATCTTGAAATTTTGAGCATAACTATCTTCATTTTCTCATGCAAATCAGATTTTAATGATTTTAGAAAAAAAAAAGTGGCATCTTAAGAGCCAAAATTGTGTCACAGATCCATGCACTTACCCAAATATCATAGTGGTGTATGATGAGCCTATTTCTATATTTTGTGACAATATAAGTGCAATAAAAATTTCAAAGAATCCAGTGATGCATTCAAGGAAAAAAATATTTCAATCAAGCATCATTTTCTAATAGAGAAGGTTGTGGAAAATGAAGTTGTAGACATCCAAATTTGACCACTCTCATATGGTCAAATTTGTATCATTTATTAGCCTATTTCATCAATATTAATTAAATGATTTATTTAATTAATATTTCCCCTTCCTCTAAGCTGTTTAAAGTATTTAATTTAACAATTAAATACTTTATCATTTCTTCTCTAAATTAAATAAATATGTCAATTTATTTAATTTAGTCATTTACCTTTTAAAATTTAAATCAATTTTAAATTCCCTATTTTCTCTCCTTATTACATCCTCCATAATCTTCTTATAATCTGGATTATTTTAATTAATCTATGATTAGGATGTGCATATCCTTAATTAGGATTAATGTCACATCCTTCATATTTTGCCACTTGTCTCCAATCCTCCATTAATCTTCATAATCACATGTTTACACAACCTTAATCTAATCACCTACCATTTTTGGTGTGTCCTCCAAGTAAACCATTCATAGGTATTTTTCTTATCAAGCATTGACCTCTTTCCCATGTGAATTTAAAATTCGCATATATTCATCCAATGCATTTCTCTTCCCCATATCCCCTCATAAGTCACATCAGTCATATGGGACAAGGACCTCCTTTAAGAGGACCTTGTCTTATCCCCAAGGTACTCCCTAATCATGTGAATTTAAAATTCACATTTATTCGCCCAACAACCTCTCTCATCCCCATGATGATAAGAAATAACTTTATAAAATTCCTCACTTGTCACCATCATCCTCATATGGGGACAAAAACTTCCTTTTTGAGAAAATTCTCTTCTAATCCCAAGGCACTCGCAAGTATCTCCACCTCACATGTCCTCTCTCCACCTAACATGTACTCTTTCCACATCACCCATCCTTTTCACATCTCATCTTCTACATGGAAAGATGTGAGGGATTGTGAGTCCTCAACTCACCACAACCCTCCATCTTGTCCATGTTGGCTAAATCCTAGCCATTCAATTCTTTAGAAACTCTTCCCTTAAAATGGAAAAATTGGTCTCATTTTAACAACACAATTCAACACTTTTTCATTATTCACTCCCATTCAAGAAACTTAGCAACTCAACTCTTAGCACTTGCATTCATTCATCCTCCATTATTGCAACCTTCAAGCTTTCATTGCATCCACCTACCACACTTATCACAACACCCATTTGCACCATTGCATTCCTTATCACATCTACATCATTTTGCATCCATTTTTGCATCATTTTTTATTGAAGGAGAACACAATCAAGCATAAAAAAGGGCCAACCAACTCATTAATTCAAATAAGGTAAAAATTTTATTTTCTTTGTTATTTTGTTTGGATTCAACTTAGGCCAATCTTGAGTTTTTGTTAGTGTTTTCCTTTTTGCATTTTAGGATAGGGAAAAATCATTTGCACACATTTTTGACACACCTAGTGAGACCCACAAATGGGTTTGTTTTCTTTCACGTTTGTTATTTTTTTATATTTTACAGGTTTAAGTTACAAAGAGGCATCCTTACCTAGAAGACAGAGGTAACCTAGCCCTGAACAAGGGCGACCTGATCCTGATAGGGGTGACTTGGCCCTAAGACATGTGGCATGGCCTTGACAGGGATGACCTAGCACAAAGATAGGCGACCTGGCTCTTACAAGGGTGATCTAGCCTGAAGACAGGGGTGACCTGGCCCTAACAAGGGCAACCTGGCCCTACACAGAGGTGACTTTGCCCTAGAAAAATCCAACTAAGGTAAAAATAGATACTTACAGCTCATTTTTAGAGGTCATTTATTGTTGTTTTTCTTAATACTCACCCTCTAACCTCTTTTTTTGGTGAGTGTTCTTATTTTTACTAATGTTTACGTAGTTGTTTCATGTTTGCTGAAGATTGAAAGCTTAAAATTCGAACATGTTTGTTACAGGAAGAGAGAACCAATTTCATTAGTTATTGTGAACCCCTAAACCTGCAATTGTACAAGAACAACAAACAAATGAAGTTCTTAGATCACATGCAAACAAGAATGAAGGATTCCCCATGAAATCCATTTGCTAAAGCTTAAACTAGGAAAATGAAGAAAAAAGTAAATAAATTAAACTAAATCCTAATTAAGTGATCAAACTAGTGAGTCCATGGGGGAATTGGTGCCAATTGAATGTTGAAATTGGCCATTTCCCAACTCCTAAATTGCAATGTTGAAGTGTGTAGATTGATCAAATCTCATTGAGGATATTTGAGCATAACCTAGCTAACAATTGTGAAAATGATGAAATATGGAGTGATGTGCACAAAATTGGCTCTCAATGTTAAGAGAGTAACTTTGCATGAAATTATGGATGAATAATGAGGAGATAAGCTTTCAATTTATAGATTTGAATTCGGAAGAAAGGGAAATATTTGGGCAATGTGGGACTAACTTTCACCCAATGGTTGAATGCCACTTGTCACCATGTGAATGGTTGATGGTTGTGCACATTTTGGCCAAAGTGCCAATAAATGTAATTAGGTGGAATTTAAATTTGAGGAAATGACATGTGAGGGAAAAAGGAATGAAATAAATGCCACTTGGCTCAATGCACAAGGACATGTAAGAGGAGCGAATGCTTTGTTGGATGTACAAGTCCACTTGGACTTTTCAAATTCAAACATGAGGGAATATTCCCTTTTTATGCCATGTGAGAGAAAATAGAGATATAATAAATGAATTAAATCTATTTTCATGTGCAAGTTTCCTTCTCTAGAGGATTTTAGTGATGAGGATTAACTTAATCAAGATTTTGATTAATTTAATGAGAGATTAGATGATTTGACAATTTTTACTTAAATTGATGAATTGATTTAAATCATAATTGAGAGGAAATGATTTTGAATTATTTAACTAAGTGGTAAAATGTTAGATTAAATCAAATAAAGTTTAATTTATTTAATTTAATAAGAGGACTTTAGAGACTTTAATCAAATAAAATGATTTATTTAATCAAACAGAGATATAAGGTTAATTAAATTAAATTTATTAATTTAATCAATGGAGGAAGAAAGACTTAATCAAATAAATAATGATTTATTAAATTAAGGGAAAGAAGATGATGAAAAGTTGAGAGTATGATTTAGGATGAAATAATGTTATTAGGATCAGGATTAAGTGCATGTATATTTTCCATGTCTACATTTTGCCCCTCTTTGAAGCAATGTACTTGTTGGATTGATTCAAACAATAAACTGCAGTGATCAAACATCAAAATTTCTCAATTTTTTCAGATGCCCCATTGCTGCCCCAATGGAAGGATATTGCTAGTATATTGCCCCCTCGAGAGATTTGATGAAAATTTTGATTTTTTCGATGATCTCATGAAAAAAGAGGACAAGGTGCCTAATAGGTTACAAATGCCCCAAAATTCCAAAACACATGTTTAAATGCCAAAAAAAGATGCAGAATGGCCCTCGGTTGGACAAAAACAGGATCGAGGGACGAAAACCCTAGTTAGATGGCCAAATTAGGTCAAAAAACTCTAATTTTTAGGCTTAAATAGACCTTGAGGGGTCACTTTCAACACATTTGCAATCTTAGCCTTTTGAAAATTTCACACTTTTAGCTTTGAGTCTTGGTCGAAATGGCGCAATGACAGCTTCCCTGGCATGTGTCGGAGAGTACGAGTGCACTAGTGGCCAGTCGACGCAGGACCCATGGTATGTACCCCTATCCAGCTTTCAATTTTTTTGTTTTACGGGCATTAAATAGGGTCGAAGTGTCTTTTAAGGTGAGTGATGCTATATAGCACCACTGAAAATGCTTTATCGGCAACGCGCAGTCCTATATTGGACCGCATATGCAAAGAGCATTGTGCATCTCAGTTTGGAGATTAGGGTTTGCCAATCAAACTCTGCCACATGTTAACATTCAACTGCACGACTCTCTTAGGGATTTAGGGTTTCACCACAAATTCTACCGCATACATGAATAGCACCGTGAGACCCACTTTGGAACTTAAAAATTTGCAAACTCAGTCGCGACGGCGCAGTTTGCAACTTTCCAAACTGTACTGCATTTGCAATCATCACTGCATTTCCTGTTTTAGATGCGAAAACTTAGTGCGAGATGAAATTTTTTTCTTTTTCCTGACATTGATGATTTCCCTTGTGCAGGAGGAGCTTGATGTACTTCACTCATGGGAACACAGATGGTTGGTGCTCCGTAGTTTGTAGGATATGCATGAGTTGTTTCAGGAGCAGCTTGGTGCTCTTGGTATTTTGTATATTGCGTACATCTGTCCTATTCGTGCATACTTAGGCATGATGACAGCCTTGTCCGAGTGGTGGCATAGTGAGACTTCCTCTTTTCACCTTCCTACTAGTGAGGCTACTGTTACCCTCAAGGATGTCTGGCGCATCCTTCGATTACCTATCCATGGGGCCAGAGTCATCTATGATCTAGATGTTAGCATAGATGCTTGCTATGGTGTTATGGAGCTTGATGAGATTTAGTTCTCGGATGGGCAGATCGACTTAGAGAGATACAATGGCCACATACACATTTATAGATTGATCATTGTTGCTATTATTTCATGCCTTATGGCACCCGATCGACAGGGTTGATACTTTAGTCTAGGTTGGGGACTGGCATGGGAGCAGATGGTTCACTACAGGGAGTGCTTTGCTTGGGGACTAGTATTATTGGCGTCCTTATATAGGGATCTTCATGAGTTTACATACCTTGAAAATAGGTCCCTTGGGGCCGAACTTTACTACATATCTGGGCATGGGAGTAGATCCCAGTGCTTCGCCTAGATGTCACACCAGCTATTCTTGAGATAGATGATCTTGTTGTTTGATGGTACGGTAGGGAAAATATTCACTTTACCCACACTGGCACAGGTGGTCTTGCACACTAGCGATGAGTTCTCGATGAGATGAGAGAGTTCGTCTGGAGACCCTGTATGGGCATTAGCCCATGGTACGATGATGTTCAACAGTTGTTCTATGCTAGATAGGATAGGTGGATGCAGGGTCAAGAGCATAGCATGATAGAGCGGTATCTCGTAGACAGGGTGGCCCGATAGTTTGGAGAGGTACAAGACAAGCATGACAACCAGTACATGGTGATCTTCGTCCGTATGACTAGAGAGACAACATGGGGTCAGCCCATTGCATCAACTGAGAAAGTGTCCTCTTTTAGACAGTTGGTTGTCTGACCGTGGCCATATTATCAAGGAGTAGAAGATGCAAGGGTTACTCCAGCATACAGAGCTTTGTTCAGGCCTCCCCTGAGACTGACAATTCCTGGTGCAGCGATTCCACGACGTAGACCTAGAGGTAGGAAATATGGCAAAGGCAGAGGATAGGGCAGAGGAGGAGGTGGACCACCTCTTGATCAGACATCTCCCAAGGATCTAGCACAACAGTCGCCTCCTCGAGTAGGGGACCAAGATAGTCAGGTGAGAGTAGTCTCTCAGTAGCAGCCAGGAACGCAGCCAACCGCATAGCTAGATCATAGAGACACACTGATCCATCAATTGTAGGGTCAGATCCAGGTTTTGACAGTAGAGCTAGGCAGTAGGTTGCAGAAGTTACTGCTGAGAGGCATGAGGTATGATTCGAGAGGGATCAGGAGATTGGTCAGCGATGGCAGCTAGAGAGCACAACTTCCTCATCCCAGGGCTGGTCAGTTGCACTACATGCATATAGAGAGGTTATTAGGGAGGTTGAGTATTATCAACAACACTACAGACAGGCAGTGCCACCAGCAGGCAGACTGCCAAAATTCTCCCAAACAGACAAGGATGTGGCCGCCATAGGATCACGATGATAGGCAAGTGGGAGAGGGTGAGGGGCATAGCCAGTAGGGCTAGCCCTTGATCACAGATAGTTTATTATTTTTTGATTCAAGGGATGCATTATTGCCCCTACTATACCATGTATTTCAATGTATACTTGATCCGATTTTGTATCATAACAGTGTATTTTTTGATGTTAGATATGAGATGATTTTCCTTTATGATATGTATGGATGCATTCTAATTTTTATGTGATGCTATGAGATGTTCCTATTTCTTATGGTCATGTGATATGATGTATGTTTCTAGTGGATGCACTTCTTTTTATATCTTTTTCATGCATTTTAATGATGATCCTATGAATTTAATGTATGGTAATGATGGTGCAATGGATACAAATAGTAATGGATGCTAACAATTATGTATGATGTAATGATTTCTTAAGATGCTTAGAATAACAAATTTATATTATTCCTCATAACTTAAGATAAGGATATGATGCGATATTTTTTTATGCTAATGATTTGGTGGATGCAGAGTGTATGCATTGGTGATGTTTCGATTACTGTCATGATACCATGTTAGTATGGGAAAAAGATAGAAGAACTTAGAATCGATGAGTTAGGATGGTGATGATTTTCTTTTCCAGGAGTCAGGATTTTCAAAGGGTCAATTACGTTATGTTTGATAACACACCTAGCTACGATGCATCAAGTTATAAAGAAACAGGATGGTGTTGTACCTAGTGTGATGTACTTTGAATTAACAATCAAATATGAGTATTCTTGTTCACACTTAGCATGCATACTTCATTCAAGATGTAGTTCAAACATTCTAAACATCTCAGGCCAAAACATAGGAAAGCAAGCTTTCCTATGTGGTCAACAAGATATCTAAAACATCCTCTTCACGAACCAAACAAAGTACTTATGACTAAGTTATTTTACAAGTGTATCCCACAAGTTCAGCAGATAAAAAAGATAATGATCATTTCCCCATTCCTTTCTCTCTAAACCTGTTTTGTTTAGGCATCATCGAGAGGTCCTTGGAATGAGCACAAAAAAAGATAAGTCAATAAAAGACCAAATAAAGAAAACCAAACAAGCTAATGTTCTTCATACCGCTAGCCAAGACTAAACTACTGTGAGGTACCTAATGCTTATGTCCATCATGGGAAAGTTTCATCCTAGGACATGTTGTGATTAGGGATTTGATGGGACTGATTGGGTGATAAGCTATTGATACTCTGAGTAGACCAACTTGCTTGCTTACTGCCTTAGACTTTCGAGACTCTGACGATTAGGGTGTTCACTTTCTGAACCGGTTCAACTTGCTTCTAACTGAATCACTTAAGGGTGATAAAAATGATTGATTTATTAGGAATGATACAATCACAGGTGAAAGCAAGATGAGATGGGTGCTCCATTTTGGATTTTTCAGATATTTTGAGGCTGGTTTTGATATTTTTGAAGTGTTTTACAAATTTTTTTGGAATTTTTCAAGATTAACGGTGAAGAGCCTAACCTAAAGACCTATCCTAGGGGTCTCGAGAGCTGATCCATAGATTAGCCTTGCCTATGTTATACACGTAGAGACCACGTAGTTCGACAGACGACAGACTTCACTCCATGATGGGCAAACGGATTGCCAATTTATTGCGACAAACACCTAAGCACTGACCTAAGATGTCTCAAGGGATGATCAAAGATCAACCTTTCCTACTTTCAAGCTCAGAGATGATGTAGTTCGAACAAGGTGAAAGACTAACAAGACTCGATGATGAAAATTTTGAAATTTTTTTTAGATTTTTGACATGTTTTTGGATTTTTTGATGAATTTTCTAATGTCATGAGGAGAGCACAAAAATATACACAAATCTGATCCAGTGCCATTTTCAAGGACATGCCTCCAGCGTTAAGTGATAAACTACTTCAATAAAGGCAGGACAAACTAACCTTAGGAATATGGCAAGTAGTACTATGGTGGAATATGATATGGGTATCAGCTTAGGCTATGGTATGGATGCGAGCAGATGGGTGGAAGGATAAATAGAATGTGATGGAATGGATGAGTGAGTCGTACAAATCCTGGTGGATGGTGAGTGATTTTTGTATAGTTAGTGCCTGTTTGCCATGTTTTCACCAAGGTACTTGTCCAAAGCGCCACCGAAGTGGTTTTCACTAGAGGACGTTTTTTTGTCTTTACTATTTTTCAATCCTTTTTTTAATTTTCTTAGGATTTTTGTATTTTTGTATTTTTTTGTTGTTGCCAAGATGCTTGTTTGCCAAGTTTTCATCAAGGTAACCATTTTTTTAGTACTTTTTTCTGATTTTTTTGTATTTTTTCATTTTATACCTTGCAAGTTCTTAGGCATAAATTTTTTTGAGATGGGAGTTGTTCAGAGGCTCCTGCAGAGGCTCGCCTTCTCATGTTGCTAATTGATATGCTCCTAATTTATAGCTGGCTATGATGATGAAAGGTCCCAACCAATTGAGTTCAAATTTTCCTTTTCTCTCTAGATTCAACACATTCTTTTGGTTCTCTTTCATCACAAGTTCGTCGACTTGGAAGGTGTGTTGCCTGATCTTCTTGTTGTAGCTTCACTTCAAGCGATTCTGATAGACCCGTAGATGGTTTAGGGCATCCATGCGCTGTTCATCTAGTAACTCTAACTTATTCAGTCTTGTGACCCTATATTCCTCATCTGTGATGAGGTTCTGCAATGATATTCTTAGTGACAGGAGCTCGATCTCGATTGGGAGGATGGTTTTTGATCCGTAGACCAGGGAAAATGGTGTGGCACTTGTTGGCATGTGGATGCTAGTGTGGTAGGCCCATAAGGTAGGATTTAACTGCAGATTCCAGTCACAACCAGAGTCATTGACTATTTTCTTAAGGATTTTTAGAATGGTTTTTTTGGTAGCTTCTTCTTGGCCATTGCCTTGTGGGTAATATGGAGTGGAAAAGCGGTGTTGGATTTTGAATTTTTTGCACAAATCACGGACATCCTGATTCTTGAAATCCATATCGTTATCAGAGATAATAGATTGGGGGACACCATATTGAAAAATGAGGTAGTTTAGGATGAACTTGGATATCTTCTTTCTAGTGATGTAGGTCATGGGAATTGCTTCGACCCACTTTGTGAAATACTTTGTGGTAGTGATGATGAACTTGTGACCATTGGGTGAGGTGGGTGAGATTTTACCTATGAGATCGAGCCCCCATTGTGAAAAGGGCCATGGTGTAACAATAGGGTGTAGTTCTTGAGCTGGTGCATGAATAAGGTCTCCATGTTGTTGGCACTGTAAACACTTTCTGAGAAAGTCATTCGCTTATGTTTCCATTGTCGGCAGGTAGTACCCGGTTCTTAGCAAATTCTTGGCCATGGTCATACCACTCGAGTGTGAACCACAAGTGCCATTATGTACCTCAGTCAAAGTAGTCAGGGCTTCCTCAAGTTTTAAGCAACGTAATAGGGTTCTATCAATGCTCCTACGGAAGAGGGTTTCTCCTAGGATAACAAAACGTAAGGACCGTTTTACAAAGGTTCACTTGAGGTTCAAGGTAATGTCAGCTGGGAGGACTCCTAATCTTAGGTAGGTGTAGATGTCATGATACCAAATATCATCAGGACCAAAGATTTTGCACGCATATTCTGACTTTGGTACCTCGAAAGTGGGTACGAGAAGCTTCTCTAGTAGCAATTCATGTTTTGAGATATTGCGAGGATATCCAGCAAGGATCCAATCATTGCCATGGAATTAGCTACTTTCTTGTTATCCCTCAGTATCTACTCAAAGGTGATATCAATAAATGATTATTTGAGGCTTTCTACCACCTTCTTGTATGGTGTGAGGTTATCATCCTTAGTTTGGTATTCACCGTTGACTTGGTTGATGATAAGTTGTGAATATCCATAGACCTTTAATGCCATGATTCGCCACTATGCTACAATCTTGAGACCTATGGTTAAAGCCTCATACTTTGCAATGTTGTTGGTACAGGGGAATGCTAACTTGTAAGATCTTGGTATACAATCCCCCTATGGGGTGATGAAGAAAATACCGGCTCCTGATCCATGTTGTGTGTGGGAACTGTCGAAGTATAGTTTCTAATGATCTGCCATGCTGAGATTAAAGATGGACTCATTTGGAAACTCTAATATGAGTGGGTTGTCTACATAGATGGGAGCTTTTTCTAGTTGGTCCACAATGACTTGTCTTTTGATTGCCTTTCGCTCCACATATTCAATGTCATATTCTGATAATATCATTACCCACTTAGCCATCCTTCCTATGAGCATAGCTTTTGACAGTAGATACTTTAGGGGATCTATCTTGGTGATGATTTTGATTTTCTATGAAGCAAACACTACTACTAGACAATATTTCTCAATGAATGTGTAGTTTAACTCATGGCCAACCATTGTTGTGCTGATTTAATAGATAGATTTTTTTGTTCCATTCTCATCGTGTTGAGCTAAAAGAGCACCCAAGGCTACTGTTGTTGCTGAGCTGTACAAGATCAATGATTTTCCTGCAATCGGTCGCATTAACACAGGTGTCATAAGTAGATATTCTTTGATTTTGTTGAATGCCTGATCACACTTATCGTCCCACTTGTATATTACTCCCTTATGGAGCAGATGCGAGTATGGGATCTTTTTATCCACCAACTATGCTATGAATCTCCGGATGGACTGGAGTCTACCTTGAAATCCTCTGAGTTGTTTCAGTGTTCTTGGCACTTCCATATCAAGGATTTCCTTAACCTTTGCAAGATCAACCTCTATTACCCTCATCGATACTATGTATCCTAGTAGTTTACCTGATTTAACCCCAAAGACACATGTCTTTGGGTTGAGTCTAACCTTGTATTTCTCCAGTCTATCAAAGATGTTGCTTAGGGTTGCTATGTGGTTCTGTCTCTACTTTGATTTAGCCAGTATATCATACACATAATCTTCGATAGTCTTGTGTATCATGTCATGGAAGATTAGTATCATGGCTCTTTGATATGTAGCCCCTACATTCTTTAGCCCAAATGGCATCACATTCCAGCAGTAGGTGCCCCAAGCACATGTAAATGTTTTCTTATGCTGGTCTTCTTTTGCAATCATTATCTGGTTATACCCCGAGAAGCCATCCATCAGGGATAGCATCTCATTTTCGTCTGTCATATCCACTATCATATCAATGTTAGGTAGTGGAAAATAATCCTTAGGACATGTTTTGTTGAGGTCTCTGAAGTCTGTGCAGATACAGATGCCCCCATTTGGTTTTCAAACTGGTACAAGGTTGGACACCCATTTTGGATAATCAATCAGGCATATGAAGCCAACATCCAGGAGCTTCTATAGTTCTACCTTCACTAGAAAGGCTATTTGGGGATGCATTTTTCTTAACATTTGTCTAACTGCCTACGCTCCAGGGTAAAAAGCCAAATGATGAACCACCACTTCTGGATCCAGACCTAGCATGTTAGCATAGGTCCACGCAAAATTTACTTTCCATTCTTTCAAAAATGTTGCTAGTAGTTTGATGAGCCCAGAATATGTTTATAATTTGGATATCATGTTATAAGTTTTAAAAACCCTTGCTCTATTTTATGGATGTTTTAAAAATCTGTGGTTATGAACTTTTCATGTTAATGGGTAGTATTCTATGGCAAGCATTCCTAATTTCTTGCAGCCTAAATATCTTAGTATGTCTATGATCATTACCCTGTTTTGACCTCCCAATTGATTGATATGATATATGTAGTTTTTGGATAAATAAGATGAATTGGATGCGTGTGATTAATGAGGAATGTCGTGCTATTATGAGTGCATGCCTTCTTTTTCCTTTGTTGCCATGTGTTCTATAGGTTGTTAAAGCTGGTATGAATGAGTCAATGCACAATAAAACATGGCCTTGCGGAAAAAGCCGTTTCTAGTGCACCATCGAAGGAGTCGTTTCAAGCGAAGATTCTTTGTCTGGGTCATTGGGAAGAAACCGAATGGATCATCAATCTAGGAAGAGTGGAGTTCTAGATTTCCTCTGAATCTATTGAGTAGATAGACTTGCATTTATGAAATCTGTTCCTCCGTCTCAGGCGACATTTATATCTGCATCTTTCTCTATTAGTTAGTTAGTTAGCTGTTTCTCTTTCAATAAAGGTTCCTCCTGCGTGAGTGAACAAAATGATTATGAAGAGATTAGACTAGAGAGTAGATATAGAATAGAGTGTAATGAGCTTATTGTTATAATGAAAAACAGAGCTTTGTATTAAGTTTTCTTAAAAGCAAACAACCATGTACGTGATTCTGAGTTATGAATAAGAAGCTGATGAAGTTTTGAGTTCCATTCTTGCATAGTTGGTTGATGCTTGCTAAGGGGGCCCACTTAGTAAGTATATGTAGTTAGTTGTTTACTTCCTATTGTTTAACTGTTAGAATTTCATTCCAGTAAGTTTTAGTGCAAACTCAGTCTTGTATTGTTCTTGCAGCATAAGGAATCCATCCCTATGTCTGTTCCTGCAGCATAAGGCCAGTTCATGGTTTGTTTCCCAGTAATGGTTATTATGATTTCTGCTTTAATTAAGTTATGTTTAAGTTAATTAGATTTTTCCTTACATTCCTGCATCAGAATTAGAATTCTTTTCAAGCATGTACTTCTAGAAAGTTATGGCTAAAATCGGTTCTTAGTGCACATACAGTGCCGCTCCATTTCAAGTATACGTTCCCTGGTTTGACAAGTAAATGAATGTCTATGAGAAGATGTTAGTCACCTGCTTTAATATCCAATTCCTAGGTTAGGATTTTCCATGACTTCTATATCCTTTTGTGGGCGCGACATTTTTGGCGCCATTGCCGGGGATGGTGTCAAGCTGAGAACCTATCCTAACCATTTTTAGCAATAGTTTTAGTGTTTAATTTTTTTTAGAAATTCTTCATTTCTGTTAAGTCTGTTACATGCATAGAAGAAGAGATGCTCTAGGAAGATTCCTACCAAATCCTCTATTCACCAACAACGATTTTGAATCAGCTTACAATCTATTTGAGGAAAGGGGTGACCAAGATATCAATCCATTTGCTGTTGCTGAAGACCTGCTCGTTGAATTTCCCTTTGTACTAGCTGATGAGGAACCTCCAGAAAATCCATTTGCTTTGATACTTCATCAAGCCAATATGGCACAAAATCCACCTAATGTTCCTCCTACTTTTGAATTCCCTATCATAACCCAGCAAGGCAATGATAACCTCAAAAATATTCCTTCTTCCTTACTTCCCAAGTTCTATGGACTAGTTACAGAGGACCCAGACACTTTCTTGTTTGAGTTCGACATCCTCTGTCAGAGTTATGATTACACCACAGATGCTCACAAGTTGAAGTTGTTTCCTACTACTTTGAAGGAGGGAGCTCTAAGATGGTTCATGAGTTTGGGGAGGGACACTGTCGATAGTTGGGTAGTTATGCAAACAAAGTTTCTTGAGAAATATAAGGAATATTGCAAGAGTGGTTGTAAAGGTGATGATATATTCCGAATTCAGCAGAAGGAGGACGAAAGCCTGGAAGACTATATCTCAAGGTTTATATTTTCCTTGAAAAAGAATTCAGACCATACTCTTAATGAAGAATCTCATAAATTACTGTTTCTGAGGGGAATCAAGGATTCCTGTATTGATGCTCTGGATTTGATGGGAGGAGGAGATATAACCCAGGTGACTTGGGATGATATTGAGAAAATATGTCACAACTACTCTTGAGAAAATGTTAAGAAGGGAAGAGGTCATCAGGCCACAGCGGGAAAGTCTTCTACTAATGGAGTTTCAAGGATGGAGATTTCAAATTTGCTATCTGATTTCAAGAAAGATATCATTAATAATATGGCTACACAATTGGATACTATGCAAGCTTGGAAGAAGCATGAGGAAGCTGAAGCAATCTTGGCCGAGTTCTATCCACATTGCTGACAGAGGAAGTGTGACTGTAGATGTAAGATAGTGGCTAATATGGAGGCTAAGCAATTACCTATTGACTTTAGGCCAGTTGAAGGTGATGACGACCAAGTATTCTATGTTGCACAAAGGCGCCCATGGGCTCAAAGACAAGGTATGCCTCAAGACCCTTTGACTTTTGGTAATCCTTACTCTAATTATAATAACCAATGGCAACCTACATATGGCCCACCACCACCTTGGAATACCTCTCAATCCCAATGGCCTAGCTATCAGAGTCAACAATGGCAATCTCCTCAAGGAGGTTGGCAGCAATCATAAGGACAATGGACTCCACCCCAAGGTAACTGGCAGTAGAATCCTCAGTGGAGAAGCTCTCAACAATGGTAGAGCCAATCCCCTAGATTCCTGCAACCACAACAACCACAACCTTCAGCTCTTATGCCACCTCCTGTAGCATCTCCTACAAATATGGGCCCTCCAAAACAAACGCCTATGCCTGCTCAACCATTACCAAATCCTAATAATAAGCAGCCGCAATAGTAGCCTATGTATTTTGCAGAAGCCAATCATTATCCGGCTTACGCCTTGCATATTAATGATATCCATCTAAGGTCTTGAATAACACTTCCTACTCCGCAACCGCCAGTAATTACTAAAATTCTAGACTCTATTTCTGAACAACCTGTTGATCCTGCAGCCAATATACCTATGTCAGATACTGCTTCTAAAGAACCTGTCCTGCAGCATCAAGCCAAACCACCTTTTCCTCAGAGATTGCAAGTCACTACACCCAAGCCTTCGAAAGAGCCTACCTTTGATATTTTGGACCAGCTAAAGAATGTACACATCCAAATTCCACTCTTCCAAGCCATAAAAGATGTCTTGCTTTATGGAAAAGCCATTAAGGAGGCCTGTTTGAAGAAACCAGGAAGAAAAAAAAAAGATCCCCAAACTATCCATGTTCTTAGGAAGCTGGCAGATATTATGTTAGGAAAGGTAGTTATGCCAAAATATGCTGACCTTGGTAGTCCTATGGTACAAATCAATATTAATGGCCGGTTGGTAAAAAATGTCTTGATTGACCTTGGTGCAGCCATCAATGTAATGACCAAGCATACTGTGAAGTATTTGAATATCCTTACCATTAGGTCTACACCTACCGTCCTATAGCTTGCTGATAGTTCCATTGTAACACCTGATGGTATGGTAGAAGATATAATTGTCAACCTTGAGTCTTGGGAGTACACAGCAGATTTCACCATATTGTCCTCTAAGGCAACTTTGGGGGGATATCTTATTGTCCTAGGAAGACCATGGTTAGCCATAGCTGATGCCTTTATAGGATGTCGTTCTAGAGATATGATGATCTCTGATGGTCAGTCAACAAAGAAATTGGCCTTATATCCACCTACCCAATCTTAGCCAGACCTGTCTAAACCAATTTGGCCAGACTTAGGAGAGGAAACGGAAGATGTTAACTCATTGGCCCAGCTAATGATGCTACAAACTAATCCGTTTTCCCAACTTCAGAGTGAGGATGACTTGCTTTTCCAAATGTTGCAGTACAAATTTGATATGAGTAGCTCATTTGTACCCGATAACTGCTCTCAACAATCCTTCCTATAGCAACTGAGCCTTGAGAGTCTGCCATTTAAAATCCCTACAGTTTTTCAACATTTGTTTCCTTAAGAAATACAGACACCACCTTTTTCAGTAAACTCCATGAATGATCTTACCAAGCAAATTGAGCTATCCCCAGGCCGCTATCTAAATATCAATAGTAAGTTTCCTCAACCTCAACAAACTACCCTAGTCACAATGCTTCAAGATCAACATAAAGCTTTTGCATGGGACTATGGGGATATGAAGGGAACAGATCCTCAGCTTTGTACTCATAGGATCTACATTAAGGAAGATTGTTCACTTGTTAGGCAGCCTCAAAGAAGGATAAATCCAGCACTCAGAGAAATAGTTAAAAATGAGCTCCAAAAATTGCTTGATGCTGGTTTCATTTACCCTATTTTAGACAGTCAATGGGTATCTCCACTGGTAATTGTTCCTAAAAAACATGGAAAATGGAGAGTTTGTGTAGACTACAGGGAGTTGAATACTGCAACTAAAAAGGATCATTTTCCACTGCCATTTGTTGATCAAGTGTTGGACTCATTGTCTAGTAAAAAGTATTTCTCCTTTTTGGATGGATATAGTGGGTACAATCAAATTAAAATTGTCACTGGTGACCAGGATAAAACAACGTTTACCTGTCCATGGGGAACTTTTGCTTACTCTGTCCTACCTTTTGGCCTGTGCAATGCTCCTGCCACATTTCAAAGAGCAGTCATTAGTATTTTTGCTAACATTTCTAATGACTCTATGGAGATTTACATGGATGACTTCACCACTTATGGAATAACTTATGAAGAAGAATTAGCAAATTTAGAAAAGGTGTTGAAACGATGTAAGGAGCATAATTTATCTTTGAATAGTGAAAAGTGTTTCATGATGATGCAAGAAGGCATCGTTTTAGGCCATCACATCTCTCAGACTGGAATCCAAGTAGATCCTACAAAAATTGAAGTTATTCTAGCATTGCCAGCACCGATGAAACAAAAAGATGTTAGAAGCTTCTTAGGACATGCTGGATATTATAGGAGATTTATAAAGGATTTCAGCAAGATAGCCAGTCCATTGTATGCCTTATTAACTAAGGACTCTGAATTTCACTGGACTGAGGCTTGTGACAAGTCTTTCCTACAGCTGAAGGACTTACTTACTAAACCACCTGTTCTTCAAGGACCAAAGTGGAGTCTGCCCTTTCACATACATACAAATGCATCTGATTATGCCATAGGGGTCATGCTAGGACAGAAGGAGAACTCCATTGAGCATGCTATATATTTCATCAGCAAGAATCTTCAAGGCCCATAATTGAATTATACTGTCACAGAGAAGGAATTGCTAGCAGTTGTGTATGCTTTGAATAAGTTTAGGCATTATGTCACTGGCTACCAAGTATTTGTTCACACTGACCATGCAGCAATAAGGTACCTTATGAATAAACCTGCCATTTCTGGAAGGTTAACAAGGTGGCTACTGTTGTTACAGGAATTTGATATCACAGTTATTGACAAGCTAGGCAGGGCAAATGTGGTGGCTGATTTCCTGTCAAGACTTCAAATAGCTACACCCAGCACATCTGAGGTAATTGATGATACGTTTCCTGATGAACATCTATTTTATATCGTTACTCAAACTCCATGGTATGTAGATATTGCAAACTACTTAGCAGCTAACAGGATTCCAACTCACTTCTCCCCAAAAGATAGAAAGCTGCTGATTGAGAAGAGTTTTGACTTTTCCTGGATAGCAGACTGTTTGTTCTATACTGGACTAGATCAAGTCATGGGTAGGTGTATGAGGGAAGATGAGATGGATGAAATACTGCATGCTTGTCACGACGAGCCATGTGGTGGGAACTTTGCATCTAAAAGAACAGCAATGAAGGTGCTTAACACAGGGTATTATTGGCCCACTCTACACAAAGATGTTGTAGCATATACCAGGAAATGTGACAAATGCAAACCAATGGGGCGACCAACAAAGACTGATGAAATGCCTCTGCATCCTCAAGTAGTAGTCACCCCCTTTGACAAATGGGGTATGGATTTTATTGGTCCTATAGACCCTCCATCCAATGGAAAGTCCTACATTTTGGTTTGCACTGAGTACGTAACCAAATGGGTGGAAGTAAAGGCAATGACACATGCCCGGGACAACAAAGTTGTTGAATTCCTGTATGAGAAAATTTTTACTAGATTTGGAATTCCAAGGGAACTCGTCACTGATCAAGGAGCTCAATTCACATCAACACTGATCACAACATTGATGAACAATTATAAGATCAGGCATAGGAAATCAAGCCCATATCACCCTCAAGCCAATGGTCAAGCGGAGGTTACTAACAGAGAGTTGGAGGCAATCCTTACAAAAATAGTGCAGTTACACAAGAAGGATTGGAGCAACCATCTTCCAGAAGCAGTCTGGGCCTATAGGACAACATGGAAGACAACTACAGGGTTCACTCCCTTTGAGCTACTTTATGGCAAGACTGCTATGTTGCCAATAGAATTTGAACATAAAACCTTGAGGATTGCTCTGCAGCTAAAAATTGACCTTTCTGAAGCACAAAAGGAATGACTCCTCCAGTTGAATGCATTGGATGAGATGTGGAAAGCTGCCCTACAACATACTGAAGCAGTACAGCAACAAAGGAAGAAATGGCATGATCACCATATCTGCACAAAACATTTCTCTGTTGGTGATTGGGCCCTACTCTACGACTTCAGGTATAAAGAGAATCAAGGTAAGCTTACAACAAGGTGGCTTGGTCCATATGAAATTGAGAATGTATTTGATAATGTTTCGGTACAGTTGGCAACAATTGATCCCGTTCACTTCAAACTGTTGGTTAATGGACACCGTCTTCAGTTGTACCATAAGCTGGCTTCAAAAGAAGAATTCATGCAGCAGTTTGTTTCCCCTGTGGCCAATGATCGTCATGCAGAAAAAGGCGTCGGTCTTCTTCCTGCAGCATCTCTTTGAATTATGTTGAACGCCCATAATAAAGGTTTTCTTTTTACGAAAGCCACTTTCTCCATCATCATCCATCACCATCATTCACTCATTTCATTCTTCTTTTCTATGTCACCCATCCACGTCATCCATCTGCCGTACCACTTTCATTTATGGTTTCTTTTCAAGCCGCCATTTCCAGTTGTGCTGTGAAATCTACCAACATCCGCAGGCATTAATTACAAGGTATGCGATATTCTTTTTTATTCATCACATCATTCATTCATTTTATTTATTCATTTATTGCAATATGTCTATCAGTCATTACTGCCAATTCCTCACCTATCCTTTCACACATGTGTGGACACATGTCAAATCTTAAGTAGGGGGCGAGGATAATTCATTTCAAATTCTTTTCTTTTGCTATTGCCACATCTAGTAAAGACAATTTTTATCGTACATGCTACCAAATGAATGCATGCTTTTCCTAGATCAGCAAGTTAATTGCTTAATTAAGTAGTTCCTAGAAATCATTGAATGCAATTGTCTTTTATATTATTTATGGTAAAGTAAAAGGTAAAGAAGCTGAAAAGAAAGAAGCAAAACAAGATGGGAAAAGCTAACAGTTGGTTTAAAGAAGTCTGAGCCCCATAGTCCCTTGAATTTAAGAGCAGCTATCAGGAGGTCAGAAAGATATATGTAGTTAGGTCTTCAAGAAAGATTTTAATTATGGTTGCCACTGACATTTAGACCTCCTGCTTTAATGTGGCCACTGTATCCTTATCAAGCCACGAATATCAATGAAGACACAGAAGCCAGAAGATATGAAAGATGGTAGAATTGTAGGGGTTTCTACTACAAGTTTGGGACTGCACTACAGGGACATGTGACTCCTACAGATTTCAGCGACACAACCAAGAAGATTAATGCTGGGGGACTAGCATTAGCTAAAGTAGGGGGCAAATGATGAGCCCAAAATATGTTTATAATTTGGATATCATGTTATAAGTTTTAAAAACCCTTGCTCTCTTTCATGGATGTTTTAAAACTCTGTGGCTATGAAATTTTCATGTTAATGGGTAGTATTCTATGGCAAGCATTCCTAATTTCTTGCAGCCTAAATATCTTAGTATGTCTATGATCATTACCCTATTTTGACCTCCCAATTGACTGATACGATATATGTAGTTTTTGGATAAGTAAGATGAATTGGATGCGTGTGATTAATGATGAATGTTGTGCTATTATGAGTGCATGCCTTCTTTTGCCTCTGTTACCATGTGTTCTACAGGTTGTTAAAGCTGGTATGAACGAGTCAATGTACAGCAAAACATGGCCTTGCAGAAAAAGCCATTTCTAGTGCACCATCGAAGGAGTCGTTTCAAGCGAAGATTCTTTGTCCGGGTCATTGGGAAGAAACCTAATGGATCATCAATCTAGGAAGAGTGGAGTTCTAGATTTCCTCTGAATCTGTTGAGCAGACAGACTTGCATTTATGAAATATGTTCCTCCATCTCAGGCGACATTTATATCCACGTCTTTCTCTGTTAGTTAGTTAGTTAGCTGTTTCTCTTTAAATAAAGGTTCCTCCTATGCGAGTGAACAAAATGATTATGAAGAGATTAGACTAGAGAGTAGATATAGAACAGAGTGTAATGAGGTTATTTTTATAATGAAAACAGAGCTTTGTATTAAGTTTTCTTACAAGCAAACAACCATGTATGTGATTCTGAGTTATGAATAAGAAGTTGATGAAGTTTTGAGTTTCATTCTTACATAGTTGGTTGATGCTTGCTAAGGGGGCCCACTTAGTAAGTATCTATAGTTAGTTGTTTACTTCCTATTGTTTAACTATTAGAATTTCATTCCAATAAGTTTTAGTGCAAACTCAGTCTTGTATTGTTCCTACAGCATAAGGAATCCATCCATGTGTCTGTTCCTGTAGCATAAGGCCAGTTCATGGTTTGTTTCCCAGTAGTGGTTATTACGATTCCTACTTTAATTAAGTTATGTTTAAGTTAATCAGATTTTTCCTTACGTTCTTAAATCAAAATTAGAATTCCTTTCAAGCATTTACTTCTAGAAAGTTATGGCTAAAACCAGTTCTTAGTGCACATACAGTGCCGCTCCATTTCAAGTATACGTTCCCTGGTTTGACAAGTAAATGAATGACCATGAGAAGATGTTAGTCACTTGCTAGAATGTCCAATTCTCAGGTCAGGATTTACCATGACTTCTATATCCTTTTGTGGGCACGACACAGTTCTTGTTTCTTTGTTAGGAGAGACTCAACATAGAAAGTGATTTGTGGTGTTGTCTCTGTTCCCAAGTTAACAGGATTACACTACTTTTCCAGGATTGCTGATTTTTATTGATGCAATGCAATAGGGGGGAGATTGAATCCTTCATCCTCCGATGCCTTAGAGAGGTTTTAACCATTGGATGCATCCTTTATTTCTTCTAGTCTATGGTTAGAGAGTGCCATAGTGTGGTTTTCACTCAATAACTCTGAGCTTATTCTTGTTATTTTTCTTTTGCGAATGAAGGACTCAATCATCTCCCCATAATATACCTGGGTGTCTAAAGTGATGTCAAAACCAGCCTTGTGATCCCCACCCAAAATTGCATCCTGTGCTCCCATGAATTCCGAGAGGGGCTCATCATTTTCGAATAAGTCTAGAATTGGTGATCCTCATTGGTTATGATCAATGAGTTGAGGGTATACTAAGGTGATTTTGTGAGTTTTTTGGTTTGACTCAATGGGTGAGGCACTAATCTTTAGTAAGGATGTATCCTTAAAGAGCATGGGAAGTCCTACTATGGTATCATCATTTTCACTATTGGCATAGACATCAGTTACATCAAAAGTGAAATTGTTAAGTGGCATACCTATGCATACGGGTGGTCTAAGGGTGGTTGCCTATACTTGAGGAGAGGACCTGACTGACCTACTGGGAGTACCTCTTCCATGTATGGTTATACTCAGGGGAGTACATCTGAAGCCAAGGTTTTGCATTCTTCTTTCTACAATGATGGGCTCCATCCATCCATCATCGTTCCTTCCAAGGCTTTCATTTCTATTGTAGCCCATACCAAGCATTATTTTTAGCCCTCTATTGGCTTCATCCATAGGTAATGTGGGTGTGGGTTCTGCATCACAGTATATTGTGCTTCAAATATCTTCCTCACCAACATTTTCCTGACTTAGGTCTCCCCAATGGCAGAATCTAGAGGGGTCTTGCCTAAGGGTGAGGATGGGTGTTTTGGTTGATCGAGGTTTCCCATGTGACCTAGGAGATTGTGGTAACTCTCCTACAACAAATCCACTCTTCTTCATTCTTTAGTCTCTGCATCTATTGTCCTAGATCATTATTTTGATGTCAAATATATGAGGGATGGTGGGTGTCTCTGTTGCAAAAGTGGAGGAAAGGTTAGCTGGGTCGATGTATGCAGTGGATGGGCTTTCATAATTTTTTGACACTTGGGGGATTTTATAAAACTTGGCTTCCAAGTTTTTGCAATAGGTGAATGGTTCGGGGTTCCCATGTATAGCGACCTCCTCATTTTGGTATAGGAATTTTATGCATTGATGGTATATTGAGGCCACTGCTTTCATTTCATGGATCCATGGACACCCTAGGAGGATGTTATATAGTAAGGTGATATCAAGGACCTGACAGGTAGTCTCCATTGTTATTGGTCCCACTTGAATTGGGATTTTAATAGTGCCTTGAGACACTCTTTCTTGATCATCATATGCCCTTATTGTGATGCTCTTGTTCTTATTAATGGAATCCTCGATGAATCCAAAGTTCTTTATAAGTTTGAGAGAGCAAATATTATGGCCTGCACCTCCATCCACTAGGACCCTATTAACTTTATTTTTTTGGACCAGCAATTGAAGGTGAAGTGCGCGGTTATGAGATGGATGCAGGGGGAAGTCTTGATTAGAGAATGTAAGGAGATTCAGGGTAATGATATTACCAACCATAGCCTAAAACTATTATGTGTCAAGAGTGGTGGAGATGGTGGATTCTGGTAATGCTTCATCAAGAGTTTTCCTATGGGCAGCGAAATGTTTTAATAGTTTCATGATGGAAATCTATGTGGGGGTTCTCTTCAGCTGGTTGATGACATTGTAGTCATAGGGAATGGATTTTTTATTTGAAGTGGGGGTCTTAGATGGTGCCCCTGCAATGGTGAACTTGCTACCATCTATGGTGACTCCACAATCAGTGTTGGTTCCCTTGACATTAATGATCGTGACCATTTCATCGACACATGTGACTATTTCCTCATATACTAGGTTAGCGCTAGCATATTTTTCTTTGCCTTTTTTGTTCCCCTGACTATTTCCTTGATTGTGGTTTGGCATAGGATTTGTGTATATTTTCAAGTCTTGATTACTAGCTGGTTGTTCAACATTGATGATCTTGTCTTTGATGAGGTCTTGGATTATATTCTTCAGCCTCATGCAATTTGCGGTGGTATGCCCCTTGATCTTGTGAAAGTGTTAAAGGAGGTTTTCATTATATCATGGCGGTTTGGTCATGGGTTCTGCATATTGCTCGGAGTTGGAGACTTTGATTATGTTTTCCTTGACCAACTTCTTCATTATGGACTCGATGGATTCCCCAAGAGTCGTGAACTTCCGCTTGGGAGGGTATTTTCCTCGAGGAGGTGGTCCTCCTTGATTTCCCAAGTTGTTGATTTGGTTGGTGGGAAGTGGTTGTTGTTGTGCTACTATTGCATTAGTTTGTACACTATTGCGATTATGATTTTTTGGTTGGTGATGAGTTTGGATATTTTTCTTTGGAGCGTTTATGACCACTTTAGCATCGACCATGCCGTCATTTGTGATGTTTTTGTTTCTCGACCATGTTTGAGGTTTATCATGATAATTGTTGGGCGGGTGATTATCTGGTGGTGGAGTGAATGTTGATGCACTTCCTCATGCAGTAAGGGCTCTTTCAATGTTGAGTTCCTTTGGGATCAATTGATCGTATGATGTGATGCATTGCATTTTTAAGTAGAACACCAATTTTTCATCTAGATTAGATATGATCATGCAAACTTGTTGTTCTTCTGGAATGGTCCACTTGCTCTAATTGGCATTGGATTGCCATCTTTGCAAGAAGGATGTGAATAACTCTCCTTTTCCTTGTTTGAGTGTTGATAGTTCTTCCAAACTAACATCTGTACCCATGTTGAAAGCATATTTTTTAAGGAATTTTTCCACAATTTCCTAGAATGTTTTAATGTCTATGGGTAGATGAGAAAACCATTCCATGGTCGAACTAGTTAGACTTCGAGGGAAGATTCACATTAGATATGTGTCATCATATGCAACCTCCATGCAATGCACCTGAAATTCCCTGATGTGGTTTTCAGGGTTACCCATTCCATTATACTTGTCGAATTTGGGGATTTCAAATCCCTTTGGGAACGGTACCATTGTGAGACTTATGTCAAATGGATAAGGGCACAAGTTGCCTGGTGTTCTAGTTGTTTTTCATACTTGGAGGTCCATCACCTACTGTGAGAGTAGTTTGATTTGTGTTGTGACATCGTTGTGTGGATCGGGCGGTGGGATGAATGTGTTTTGAGGTGTTTGGGGTGTTTGATTGGTGGGAGAGGTATTGGTGGGAGTTTTTTGCAAGCTCTATTGTGCGTTCTAGGCCTGCTGATATGTTTGCATTTGCATCAACAACACTTGTTGTTGTTGTTGTTCCAACCAATATTTTCATTGGTCCATCTTTTGTTGTTCCCATAAAGCATGTTGTTGGTCGAGTTGTTGTTGGTCGAGCTGTTGTTGCATCAACAAATATTTTTTGTTGGTCGAGCTACTATTGCACTAACAAATCTTGTTGTTTAGCTTGTTGTTGTGCTTGAAAGTATTGTAGGGCTTGTTGGTATTCTTGTTGATGAATCTCTTGTTGTTGTGCCTGGTATTTTTCTTGCGCTTGTTGTTGGGCTTGGTTTTGAGCTTGTTCTTGTTGGGTTGCTTTTGCGGCTTGTGTGGTTTGCTGGGCTTGTGTAGCTTGTGCAGCTTGTTGGGCAGCTAGTTATGCTTGTGCTTGTTGACTAGCCTGATGTGCAGCTTTTTGGTTTTGTTTGAGTACCCTTTGATGATTTTCTTTCTGGATGGTTTGGATCAGGGTGATGAATGAATTCTTCACGTTAGCTTTTGGTGGTGGATTGGGAATGGTGCTAACCATTGTGATGGGTGAAAGGGTTGTGTTGGTGGTCTAGATTTGGGTTGTTGGAGGTGTGGTTGAGATGCTCGGTCCTTGAGAAGGTATGTATTGAGATATATAGGGACCGACTGATGTATTGATCGTGGTGGCTTGAGTGGTTGCCACTTGTTGTTGTGATGTTTCTGGAAAAAAGAGACGATTCTATGTGATGCTCAGATTGCCTATATTTGAGAAACTAAGGGTGGGTAGGGGGGAAGACCCAATCCAAGAGGTGATATGGATATGAGTGGTAATGCAGGAAATGAGGATAGGCTCCCTTGGAAGGAGAATGGGTCAATGACTCCTGTTGTTCCAAACAAACCACCTTTTCCTTGTGGTAGGGAAGTTTTTATGTTTAACGGATAGGCTGGTGTTGCATCGAATGAGGATGAATCCATGGGATTATAGAAAGTGAGTAGGACGTATGGGTGTGATAGATTCACTGGGATAGATTTATTCGGTGTGGTTCTGACACTTAACTCTTTGTTGTTTACAAGGCGATGCATTTATAACTCACGAAACATTGAACTTCCCTTGTTTACAATTGGTGAGGGTGGTGTAATCATCAATATGGTTTGATTCATTCTTGAGTGATATTCGGAGTTGACATTGGGGATGTGTTTGTAAGAGGCTTGTCCATACTAGTGCCTAATTCAAGGTCAGAAGGGAATGGGACCCCTCCTTCCGTTAATGTGCACAAGTACTTAAACATGGCATTGACAATTTTATGATTCTTTGGATTTTGAACCATTTCTAGAATTTTTGATTGTGTCATCCCCAAGTCCTCATTTGTGATGTCCACTTCATAGCTTTCCTCTTGAGGATTTTTTGATGGTAGAGAAGAGTTGCTTGGGGGATTACGTGATCCTGCAAGGTTTACTTTGGTGATTACTTGACCCAAGTCACTGGAAGTTGATACTTCGTTGAATTTTTCCATGTTCCTCTTGTGTTGTGATCTTGTTTGGACCATAAAATTAGGGATCTTTTGATCTTAATCTTTAGGCCCAAAAGAGAAGAACTAGGGAATTCAAAGAATCAAAAGAGGTGGTGATGATGATGAGATAAATGAATGAGGTGAATGAGTGAAACCTTTGAGGAAATTTTTAGGGGTTATGCTAAACCTAAGGGCTTGGATTGATTTTGATGGTTTGACTAGATGTATTAAGTCAAACAAGATGGTAGTGAACTTGTAAACCCTAGGAAGTTGTGTTATCCTAGGGAAAACTCGCACAAGAGAATGGATTGGCTAAGTGTGTTAAGCCAACCAAGGTGATCATGAACTAGTAGACCTCAAAAATTTGCATTATCCTAGAGGCAAATTTGTTCATGAGATTTGACTATTTGGCTAGGTGTATTAAGCCAAGATAGAGTGATGTTGTTTTAGCCTTTAAGTTTAGCATGAATGATTTTCTAAAGTTCCCAAAAAAATTTTGATGGGATGAGATTTGATTGATGGAGAGATGGATGAGAGTGAAGACTTTGATCTTAGACCTTGACCTAGACACAACTCTTCTTTACAAAATCTCAGTAGTGAAGAACATGCTATAATTCCTATGTTAGGAAAGCAAACCTTTCAAAAAGTTCAAGATTATGTTGATAATAAAATGCATACAAACTTGGGTTGTTTCTTGAAGCCTTTTTATAGAAATTTTACACTAGTCTACTTCAAGGAGCATTTCAAGACGTTGTTTGTGGGCTTTGAGACTAATCCTTTTGAATCTTGGTTTTGGGAGTTTGACTTTTTAGGAAATCATTTGAGACAACACATGTGAGGTCCAATTTGTCTTTTATCTGTCCTTAGTGAATTCTTTTTACCAAAAGCACATTCTTGATTATGTTTCAAACTGCATGTCTAATGTCCCACTTTCTTTTCATCCCACAAGGTCCATTATGTGGAAATCAAGGAAATTAGGGCAAAATTTTCCTAGGTTGACCTTAGTAAAAACAAATGATGATAAAATCCAAGCACTTAGAAACCTCTAAGGATATGATCCCTAGGGAAAGCAAGTGTACTTAAATTCATCAAAGGATATTTGTTTCCTCCAAGGGGTTTGAAATTTGGAGCTCTTTGTGAATGCTCTTTTTTCAATTGTTTTGAGGACCAAGCAATGTATTTTTCATTTCCAAGCACATGTACAACCCTAGGATGAAGAAACAATATTTTGTTGGGTTCCCACTTGGATGAATCTAGCTGTGCATATTTTGTGCGAATGACTAGATGCTTGACCACAGAGGCTCCCCCTTACAGTGCACACACTTCTCGGGGCAGACAAGCATTAGTACCCATTAATTTCCCATGGAATACTTTTCATCTCTACAACAAAACCACATGTATAACATGGGGCGACTTCAAAGGACATGACCTTTTGCACCAACAAAATAGATAAGGATTTGGCCTTCTAAACAAGGGTTTTAATTCAGAATTTCCGTTCGTGGAGATTGACCCATGTGGTGAGAGACCATTGCTGCCCTTCTTGTCAGAGCGAACCACATGATACTGGCTTTTGTTCCAGTACCCACTTTTATATCCCAACTGGAAATACACTTGTCCTTAGTGTGTTACTGGTTGGGTCGTTCCCTTGGGTGAGTAATTTTTCTCACAAGTCAAGCCTGCTAAGATAAAACAAAATCGAGTAAACATATTTGTATTTCGATCAACCTTTGTTTAGAAACAAAGGGAGAACACATGTAATAAGCCTACTCAAACTCGCAAGATGTTTTGTTCAATTTTACACCCAAAAATGAAGTGTGGAAGTAATACTTTTGACAACTTAATATCACAAAAAGACTTTTCATTCTCAAGATCACCGTGAGGCACGAGAAAAGCACATACGCCTTTTAGATGATATTCCTTTGTGAAAAGGATTACAAAACATAAAAAACACACATGTTCATTTTAATCCTCAAAGCAGAAAATGAGTTCTTTTTAAAGCACCAACTTTGAAGTTTCAGAGTTGCCTTGTTCAAGTTTTAAACCTTTAAACAAAATCTTGTACATTGTTTTTAGGTTATTTTTAGTCGTTTGCAAACTTTTGAAAAAGAAAATTTGTTTGTTCTTTTTAAATCCCAAAAGAAAATTTTACTGTTTCTAAGGCATAAAAGTATACAAATTCCTTTTTAAATAGAATTTAAAGATCCTTAAAAGTTTTGAACACTATAGTGTTTTAAAACACTTTTTGCATAATGAACATGATGCCATGATGAACCTCCTATTTTGCATTCTCCCTTGTTCCAACCTGCAAAATGATAGAAACCAGAGAGCACAAAAACAACAAACACGTCAAAAGTTAGAAAATATAAAACTTCAAAAAGCACATCCTAAAATTTAAAATCTTATTGTTGTCTGCAGTGGAGTTAGCGGGTGCGACATAGTTTAGAACAGAAGCGGCACTATATAGCGCCACACGTTTGACTGGGTGCAACACTCTGTAGAAACAGAGACCGCAAGTGCGGCACAGTTTTGCAAGCGACATAGTTTGGAACTTAAATCCGTGGCAGAGTTTTGCAAATTTTAAATTTTCTGAGCGAGAACACGGGTGTGGTGCAATTTGGAAAAAATGTGGTGGAATATAGCACCACACCTACAAATGTGGTGCAATACAGAGCCATAGACCTGGGTACAATGGAGTTTGAGACTCTGTATGCGCGGTAGAGTTTGCAGTTTCAAAAAAAATAGGTGTGGGAACAAGTGCGACGGAGTTTGGAAAATCTACTACGCAATATAGCACCGTGCTTGCAAATGTGGCGCAATATAGGACCGTGGACTTGTAACCTACAAAACAAATGGGAAAACCACATAATTTTTTTGAAAAACGTGATAAAAAATGTTCAAACCCTCCTTCTAGTACCAAAATGTGAACCCCTAAACCTATAATTGTACAAGAACAACAAACAAATCAAATTGTTAGATCAAATGCAAACAAGAATGAAGGATTCCCCATGAAATTCATTTGCTAAAGCTTAAACTAGGAAAATGAAGAATAAACTAAATAAATAAAAGTAAATCCTAATTAAGTGAGCAAACTAGTGATCCCATGTGGGAATTGGTGCCAATTGAATGTTGAAATTGGCCCTTTCCCAACTCGTAAATTGCAATGTTGAGGTGTGTAGATTGATCAAATCTCCTCAATGAGATTTGACCATAACCTAGCTAAGAATTGTGAAAATGATGAAATATGGAGTGATGTGCACAAAATTGGCTCTCAATGTTAAGAGAGTAACTTTGCATGAAATTATGGATGAATAATGAGGAGAGAAGCCTCCAATTTATAGATTTGAATTTGGAAGAAAGGGCCAGATTTGGGCAATGTGGGACTAACTTTCACCCAATGGTTGAATGCCACTTGTCACCATGTGAATGGTTGATGGTTGTGCACATTTTGGCCAAAGTGTCAATAAATGTAATTAGGTGGAATTTAAATTTCAAAAAATAACATATGAGAGGGAAAAAAGAATGAAATAAATGCCACTTGGCTCAATGCACAATGACATGTAAGAGGAGAAAATGCTTTGTTGGATGTACAAGTCCACTTGAACTTTTTGAATTCAAACTTGAGGGAATATTCCCTTTTTATGCCATGTGAGGGAAAATAGAGATTTAATAAATGAATTCAATCTATTTTCATGTGCAAGTTGCATTCTCTAGAGGATTTTAGTGATAAGGATTAACTTAATCAAGATTTTGATTAATTTAATGTGAGATTAGATGATTTGACAATTTTGACTTAAATTGATGAATTGATTTAAATTAGAATTGAGAGGAAATGATTAATTAAATAAATGATTTTGATTTATTTAACTAAGTGGGAAAATTTTAGATTAAATCAAATAAAGTTTAATTTATTTAATTTAATAAGAGGAATTTAGAGACTTTAATCAAATAAAATGATTTATTTAATCAAACAGAGGTGTAAGGTTAATTAAATTAAATTGATTAATTTAATCAATGGAGGACGAAAGACTTAATCAAATAAATAATGATTTATTAAATTAAGGGACTAAAAATGATGAAAAGTTGAGAGTATGATTTAGGACGAAACGATGTTAGTAGGATCATGATTAGGTGAATGTATATTTTCCATGTCTACAATTATATTGTTTGTTCCGCTTTTGTATTAGTTAGGCACATAGATATAATTAGGAGGAGTCAATGAACTTGTTGACCATGTTTGTAAAAGTGGGATATTGACATATCCAATCCTCTTATGCCATTTGGTGATCCTGGGTGAAGAGAAATCGTAGTCCACTTAGTCCTTTATGTTCACCTTTTTTTAGCAAGACCTACTTGGGGATTTCATCACCCCAAGGGACGATCCCAACCATGTGTTATCGGCAGGGTATACAAAGGGGTGAGAGAAAAATCTATACCTCAATCCTGTCACATTGTGTGTGGCAAAGTGTCGAAGCTAGGGTGATAACTAGACAAGACATGAAGAGTTGGTCTGAGCTTCCAGCACCTCGCTAGGGTTCTTGACTCACACTTGTGATGGGCTGGTGTTGGTGATACCCTTCATACTAATCTTAGGATTTTGTTGTTTGAATTGTTTTTTTATGTGAAACAAGTGTGTGTCTATTATTCAAGTCACCCTTGGCCTTCTCCTTGTTGTTTGTTGTGTTTTTTGTCCTTTTCCATAGCTATTTTTTCTTCAGACAAGCCCAAATCAATTGAATAGGGGTGACCTTGCCCTAATAGTGGTGACCTGGCTCTAAGTAGGGGCAACTTGGCCTTTCTGTCTAAGTCATTTCCTAGTATGTGTTTTTCAAAATTGCTCATTTTTCACAGAACGGGTGACCATGCCCCAAAATAGGTGACTCTTCCCTCAACAAGGGTGACCTTGCCCTAAGTTGGGTGACCCAACCCCAAAATAGATAACTCTTCCTTCAATAGGGGTGACCTGGCCCTGAGTTGGGTGACCCGAACCTAAGATAGGTGACCCTGCCCTCCAGACAGGCGACCTTGCCCTGAACAGTCAATCCCACCTTCGATTCAATTAGTCTATTCGTCTGTTTCCCCATTCCGAACATCCGTTCATCTATTCTTATAGTCCATTCCCTTGTTCTGAGCATTTGTTTCCCCATTTTGAGCATTCATTTTCCCGTTTTGACCATCCGTTTCCATATTTTGAGCATTCGTTCACCTGTTTCGAGCATTTGTTCACCCGTTTTGAGCATCTACTTCCCTATTTTGAGCATCTGTTCAGCAATTTTTTGCATCTATTTGCTTGTTTTAAGCATCTGTTCACCCATTCCTATAGTCCATTTTCCCATTTTGAGCATCTACTTCCCTATTCCAAGCATCTGTTTCCTCAATTCGAGCATTCGTTCACCTATTTCTATAGTTTTTTTGCCCATTCACAGCGTTCATTCACCCATTCCTATAGAACGTTTGCTTATTCTGAGCATCTATTTCCATGTTCCGAGCATTCATGTCCCTATTCTAAATATCCATTCATCTGTTTCGATTGTCCATTCACTCGTTCTGAGTGTCTGTTCACCTATTTTGAGCAGCCATTCACCCATTCTGATAGTTCCTTCACCCATTTCAAGCATTCATTTCTCCATTCTGATAGTTCATATTCCCATCCATCCCCTTTATCGACATCTTTCGACTGTTTAGACAAGTCTAGAAATTGTTTAGCTAGACCTTCACCTACTTGGGTGACCTTGCTCCAAAACTGACTCGACCCTTGAGTTGGGTGACTCGGCCCTTAACTTGGGTGACCTTTCCCAAGATAGGCAACCTAGCCCTTAACTTGGGTGACCTTGCCCCAAAATAGGCGACGCGACCCTTAAGTTGGGTGATCTTGCACCTGTTAGATTTGTCTGATCTTTGTCCAAAAATTTAACCTGTTGGGATCTCAAAAATCTTATTATTTTCTAAACTTTTTGCACCTTTTGATTCACTTGTAATCCTCACTTTAGTCCATCTATATCCCAATCCATCTACATCCAATCATCATCAAGATCATATAGTTACATCCTTAATCATCTCTAAGTTACATATCCATCATCGTTTTCTTAATCCAAATCCTCTGAACTTCGTTTGAAGTTATTATCCAAATTGACCAGGGTGTCTAAAATTGATCATCATCCTTCAACGTATCCTTAGGATTTCCATCTATTGTAATTCATTCATCATCCTTGACCCAATCAATCCCATTCCATCTCAAGGCAGATTCAGTTCCATAATCATCTATCTATTCTTTAATCCAATCAATCAACACCTTAAGTCACCTAGGGTGATTTTTGAACTCAATTAAGAATCCCTTTCAATCATCCAATCTCATCCAATCTTCTCAATTATATCAACAATCCATCTAATCCAATCAAAACCCTATCCAATTATCTAATCAACCGATCCCTTATCCAATCCAATCAATCCTCCAATCGTCACTTAGGGCACCTCTGCATTACATCTTAGATTTTAACCACATCTTAGTTAATCTGGTAGTCTTGCACTTTCATGCCCGTTTAGACCCGATCACAAGAAAGGAAGCAAATGGAAAAACAAAAATCCCAAGGTTCCCAGTCAAATATCCCACAGGATCCCAACAATGTCGCAAATATCATGCAGGATCCTCATAATGGTGCTTCATCATAGTCCAATACCGATGTTCAAAACAACCCACCGCCTGGTGATAAAAACATGGTCAATCAAACTGAAGTCATAGTTGATGAATATCTTAGTGATCCCATCAATGTTCAAATGATGGGTTGCCTCCTCAACGAGTGTGGGGATAAGATTCTCGCCAATCTAATCATGAGAGGGATCAAACCACCATCTGATTTTGATGTGTATCAATATGTCAGTACCCACACCCTTCTAGCACCTATAGACCCACAAATCTCACAAAATGTTCCACATAATTTGTATTTCCCCAAAGGTGCACCTACAGAGAATTGGTATCACCCTGAGTTCAGAAATGTCGTGATACATCAAGTCATAAGTTATCCTCGCCTCCCTGTCACAATGTCTACAACACAACCTAATCCTAATGACCCCTACACCTAAAAAATGCCACAGTACATTCCATCTGCTCCACCACTTCCACCTCAGCATCGTGGTCAACCACCCATCAATACTAGGGGCACACCTATCCTTGTGTTGATGCCACCTGCAGGATCTATACCCATTGGAAATTTACCTACACCCACATTCCAGTAGCCTCCCATTAATCATCAACAATCCACTACATTTCCAGACCGCCCCAACATGGGGCTACCCCCTCACAAATTCCCCCACAACATATTGTTGCTATTGTTTCCTCATCAACAACCTTTGTAGAAAAATATCACAATCTCACAACAAAACATTACAATCCCACAACAAAACATTATGATTCCTCATCAACACTCTATCATTCCTACACAACCACCACATCAAGTTACACAAACTACATCACAACCACCACAACCACCCCATGGAAATTTTTTTGTGGTCCCACAACATCAACACATCCCATCTCACCCACCTTACCAACAACCACCATAGTAGAAGCATCCACCCTAGCATACACACGTTCCCACACAAACATAGCATAATTCTCTTGCACAATATCTCTACCATCCATCCAACACGTATACCACCTATACTACTCCATCCAATCCTAATCTAAATATCCATCTGGCCTCTTACAATCCACCATCGACTCAATCACCTCTTTACACCAACCCTCCACAATCATACAAAAATCTGTACCAATAGCAGTCTAACCCACAACCACCTCCATATGTCACACAACAACCCACTGTTGTGTACTATTACCAATCCAATCCATACTACCCTTAGCAACAACACTCATACCAACAAGGTACTTCATCCATGTCGTACACTCCACAATAGCCATCTTACCAACAAGGTGCTCCATCCACGTCTTACTATCAACAACTATCGCCATACCACAAGGGGCTTCCACCTCTTCATACTACCAAGCTCCTACACAATATCAATAGGGTGTTCCATCCACTGCATATTATCAACAAAAACCACCCTACCAACAAGCAACTTCCACTATTTACCATCAAAATCTAGTATCCTCTTATTCAACTTATGTTAATCCGCAATCCACTTACATGAATCAAAGCTAGAAAATGCCTCCATATACACCTCAACCCGCTTACGATCCAAATTTTGTTGTACTATCCTCCTCATATCAGCAATATCCTCCACATATATCTAATCTGACTCCCGCACCGCCTATCAATAAATATTTGTAAGTAAAAGTTGCGCTAAGGGATTTGCAAGTAGGGACCAGCAAACAGTCGTTTAAATTTGAGGACATTTGTCCTTATCCCTTTGATCCCTCTATTTCATTGGTACCTTTCCCTAAGAATTTCAAGATTCTAATGTTTGATAAGTATAAAGGAACCAAATACCCCAAGGCTCACCTTCAATATTTCTATGCCCATTGTCAGGAAGTCATGCATAATGACAATTACTTCATGTGATTGTTTCCTAGGAGTTTACAAGGAATAGCTCTTGACTGGTTTATGGGTCTCAAGAAGGGATCTATTAAATCCTTTGTGCAGCTATCAGAAGAGTTTGTCTCCCACTTCTCCTTCAATTTGGAGAAGGATATAGACACATTAGATCTCTTGAAAGAAAAATATTGTGATGGAGAAACGTTTGCAAGCTATCTTCAAATATGGCGAGCTTTAGCTAACCAGATGAAATCCTCACCGAGGGAAAAAGACATGGTCACCCTGTTTATCAAAAACTCCCATCCGGATATGGCCCACAACTTCAGACTCCACTATGTCACAAACTTCATGGAAATAGTATAGAAAGGTCCTATTCTAGAGAGAGCCCTTATTGCCAAAGGGCAAGTCAAAATATTCAACTCTGAGAAAGAGAGATCATCTGGGGATAAGTCTCGTTATTGAAACAAGAACAAAAATGTTTTCAATGATGGCATCACTAACACCAAACATGTCCAAGTGGCTAATGCCTCATAGAAGCCACAATATCCTCCTACACAATATTCAATCCCAAATGCCATATTAGTGCCACAAGGGGCACCTTGTCCTCCCCAACAATCTAATCAAAACAATCAAGGGGGATACAAACGTCAATTTACTCAATTGGGAGAACCGCTATGTGTTATCTTTAATAGGCTCCTTCAAGCCAATTACCCAATTACATACCCTGTGACTAAGCCCCTTGATGAATCCAAGCCTAAGCCAACCTGGTTTAAAGAATATGAGTATTGTGAGTTCCACAAGCTTAAAGGGCATACATTGAATAAGTGTCAAGGTCTGAAAACGTACATATAGGATCTTATAAATCAGGGTGACATACATGTGGATGCCAACACGACACTCTCATCCAATTCTCAATTACAAATATATCAGAATTCTTTTCCTAAGCATAACCAAGGTCCTAGCACATCAAACTCAAACCCCATGCCTAGTAACAATAATCAGAATAACAACACCAACGTTAGTTACCAAAATGTTCCATTTAATTATCAAGGCCTCGTCATGCACATCGAACAAGTAGAACCACGTGTATCTATGATACACATAAAGGTCAAGGACCCACAATGTGTTTTCAAAACCCACCGTAATCATATCACAGTCCTGGGAGCCTCCACTTCCATTAAGCCACCACTTTTAAGTTCTCGATACAACATTCTTGATCATCTAGGAAAGACCTCAGTCCATATTTCTATCCTGTATTTTCTTAAGCCTTCACTTGTACACCAAGAAATTCTAAACAAGGCATTATACAACACCCAAATTCCCAATGACAGAGAACCTACACAATTTCAAGCATTGGTAGGGAACCTCTCAACAACCTACCAATTAGGCTTTAGTCAAAATGATATGCCTTGCATCAACTCAAACCATAACCATCCCTTCCATCTTGAGGTTGGTGTGAATTGTCACAAAGTAAAAAGGGTCTTGGTAGATAATGGTTTTTCCCTAAATATTTGCACATTAAAATTCATAAAATAGGTGGGATACACCCAAGCTGACCTCAACAATCAATTCATCACCATCAAGGTGTATGATAATGCAAAGCGTGATTCTGAAGGGACAATCTATATTCCAATCCAAGTTGGGCCAGTTGTGCAATACACTACATGTCATGTACATGATTTGGAACTCCCCTATAACTTCCTCCTCAACCGCCCATGGCTCCATGCTATGCAAGTCATTCCATCCACATACCACCAATGTCTAAAATTCCCATTCAATGGGGTAAAATTTACCATTCACACAGATCCCCAACCATTTGAATATTGACACACATTAGAAGCTTCTTTTCCTCATTCTCATTACTGCCTTGGAATAGAAATTGGACCACCATAGAGATTATCATCCCATTCATCCACCAACACACTAGCCACCACTTCATCCACTCTATCATCCACATCTGATTCCACCCTTACAAAATTCTAGATCATCAACAAGGGGTGTGGTGAATATGAAATGCACACAGTGTTGAGCATGGTAACTATGCCACCCTCACCACACACATATGGCCAACCTTCTCAGTCTGTCCCAAAGGAAGAAGATAAGACCATCACCTATAATGCTCTAAATGTGGGATCTAGTACCTTCGACTCCCCTGGGTTAAGGAAAGACACCCTAGAAGATGACATCAACCAATGGATATATCGTGAGGAACCTGAACCCTCTCCCCCTTTGAAAGAATATTTCCAAGAGGTTTATCCTTGGCCTTCTAAGTTTGTAGAGAAATACAATTATCAAGGAGGAGGCCTTGGTGTTAAAGAGCAAGGAAGATGACAACTGATAGAAACTTTTGTGCATCGAACAAATTTGGGCTTGGGCTATGATACCAAGAAAAAGGCTCCTATGGCATGATCTAGTGCCTCTAACAACATCAATGTGGACAATAGGCCCATTGAAGACATACCAGAGGAAGAATCTAGCATACACGCATATGATGATGTAGATCACGCCGACCTTTCTTCCATGTTCTAATTCTTATCCATTTGTACCATTGGCCTATCCCTTGAACATCCTTAACTTATAGACTGGGACCTACATGGTAGCACATCTATAAACACATTTCACTTAGTGGATTAGTACATACATCTTATTGGATTAGGGGAAGATGAACGCCCCAACCGCAAAAGTAAATAGAAGAAAAATTAAAAAGGGCCACCTAGTGAAAACCTCCCTGAGGCACTTTATGACTTCGAAAAAGTAAAAAAAAAAAGGGTGCATCTAATAGTGAAAACCTTGATGAGGCGCTAGAAAATGGGGATGTTCATCTTCCCCTTGTAGGAACTCAACTATCTAGATGATCATCCATCCTGATCGAGGAAACACAAGCAATAAATTTGAGAACTAGAGAGAATCTCAAAATCACATATGTAGCCAAAGCACTATCAAAGGATGAATATTCTACCATCACCAAGCTTCTCAAAGAAGGCATCATTAATTTTGTGTGGACATATTTAGACTTGCCAAGTCTTGATCCCGCTTTAGTAGTACATCATCTAGATAAACATCCTAATGTCAAACCCGTCAAGAAAAAGCTCCAGAAAATGCACCGCCAAGTGGCTCTGTTAGTCAAGAAAGAATTGGAGAAGTTATTAGACATTGGATTCATCAGACCCATCGACTATTCCGACTGGATCTCCAACATAGTGTCAGTCCCCAAACCAAACGAGGATATCAAGATCTACATAGACTTTAGAGACCTCAACAAATCTTGCTCCAAAGATGATTTCCCTTTACCAAACATCGACATGTTATTAGACTTAACTGTAGGGCATGAGATGCTTTCCCTCATGGATGGCTTCTCTAGATATAATCAGATCAGAATCGTACTTGAAGACCAACATAAAACAACTTTGGAAACACCATGGGGCACCTTCTGTTATAATTTTATTACCTTTGGGCTTAAAAATGTGTGTGCAACCTACCAATGAGTCATGATTATTGGGGATATGGATTCGGTCCTATCATCATAGATCAGCATCTAAGACAGAGGTACCTTAGTGATTTTCATTTAAATCACAACAAAGACACAAAAAACTATGCCATAAAGTGGAAGAAGGAACAGTTGATCCCCCATTGATCCTCTGAGAGAAGTAAATGCATAACTTATAACAGATTCAACACAAGCATAGATTCAAAAACATGAATCAGACAACCATGAAAGACAAAACTATGAACACACAAATTTACATGGGGAAAACACTTTCGGGTAAAAAACCTCCACCCTCCACAACACTCAACTCACATGTATTAGTTAGTAACTAAAATGGTTACAATAAAAAATGAGAGTTATGCACTTTAGGAGAATACATCTTGTTCATTTGAAGAATACAGGCAACAAGAAAACAAAATCTTCACATGATTACAATGTCCTCAATGAAAAATCATGTAGATTCCCTTCAGCTCCTCACAAATGACTATCACAACCAACCTCATGGCTAGCCTAGCCCCTTGGCCTATCAGGTTCATATATTAACAAATCCTAGAGTTTAAGTGTTCATAGTTGAACTGCTCGAACACTCTTAGCCTCTCTTTGTTATCGCTCATCATCCTTATCGATATGCACACCAGAATACATATATCGTGTGCTTACTTATTCAGCCAATCCCTACTAGCAAAAATCATGAGGATAATAAATTATCCACCTACAAGCATTCCATTTCTGATAATGTGCACCGCTTAATCCGCAAGCATCGAGTTGTGTAGCATTAAATTGGTCTCAAACATAACCGTCAACCTTGCTATAATAATGCAGCTCAATCACACATTAGAAAATAACCATTCGGCCAATGGGATCATAAAGAACTTCCACGTGTCGCCATCTCATTTGTCTATCATTGCACTGATAGTCTTTCAAACCTATCCAACTCGGTCAACTGAGTTGCGAGCTCACCCAAACTCCTACCATGTAATCATCGAGCTCCTTTGACCCAATCGCGGTACAGCGATGAGCTCACCCAAGCTCACCCTGCCTTCTACCTCGCTACCACTTCCCTGTCAGACTCTCCTCATGGTATGGTGATAAGCCATCCAAGCTCGCACCTTGACTCCACTGCACTACCGCGCCCCTGTTTGATTCGCCTTGTGGTATGGTGGTGAGCTCAACCGATCTCACCCAAGTCTTCACCAAGCCCAGACTTTGACTACACTGCACTACCACCGAGCTCGTTTGGCCACCCTATGGTATGGTAGTAACTGCCTACGCTGACCGCCATCTCCACCACACTACCACTAACCTTCCAAAGCCATCCTGCAGTGTGGCAGTGACCACCAGGCCAACCGCTAGCGGTCTCACCGCAGTCACCGTGGTGAGAGGACCCACCACCTATGGTATGGTGATAACCGCCAAGTCCACCATTGGCAATCTCATTGCAGACACCGTGGTGAGAGGGACCACTTCCAGCGATAAGGCAGTAACTGCTGAGCCAGACCGCTAGCAGTCTTACTGCACCACCACAGTGAGAGAACTCAGCTCGCATGGTAAGGCAATAATCACTAGCATAGGCTATAGGCGGCCTTACTACACCACCATGATGAGTGAACTCATAGTGCATGGTAAGGCAGTAATCGCTAGATAGACACCACCAAGACCAAGCCAAACCATTGTGGTAAAGGCCAGAACATGAAGGCAAATGCCTAAGTCTTCAATGAAAACTAGAATGTTGAGAAAACAATTTCCCAACAATCTCCCACTTGACGAAGACATTCAGGCTTCCTCCAAACACCCGAACATGGACCAACACCATGCTTCCACGCTCCAACCAAGACCCCTACAATGACACAAAAAATGTACACCATCTCAGGCTATAGCTCCAACCATCAAGGAACAAGCCAAGGCATATATGCACTAGTCTTAGGAACGCAAGCATTTAATCCTTCAGGTGGCCAAAGAACCAAAACAATAGTAGCAAAGCACAACGTGAGCACCAGAATGAGAAACATTCTCTAGAATAAGAAACCATTAGCCAAAAAAATGTAACCATGAACTGACTACCCTCATCCAATTGATCAAACCCACGCGACTAAAAAACCAACACCCACAGCTCATGCTATTACATCCAATCACCCATACCTCAAAGGTATGACCATCAATAAACTCATGTCATCGCACAACCAACCCATCAACAAAAAAATAAGCACCATGTGCCAACTAGTCAAAACACCAAACACATCTAGGTACTCCCACTGGAAAGGTACTATCCAGATGAGTGCAAACAAAGCATCATCACAAGTGATCCAGGCATACAAAATCCACCAATCACTACACATAGAAATGAGTAACCATGTAGTTATGAGGAGCACCAACACAGATATGCACAACCTACAACCACCTGCTGCAAGAAACATTTCTCTCAATAGTCTTCCACATTCTTCCAAGGTTCCATATCTGACTAAAGAAGGGAACACCATGGCTTCACAAACATCTAAAGTCAAAAGAGAATTCAGGAAGAACAAGACTAGATTAGAGAGAAACAACAAATCAAAAACATGCAGCATCCTCCTACATACATTTCTAAATGCCAGTTGTGTCAAGAAAGATCTTCTTCACATCCCAAAGGGAAAAACCATAAAAACACCCAATAGATCCATGGATGTAAGCACCTCAAAGAAGATCAATCTAACCCATTATACCATCTCCTATCAGTCCTCAAAAGCACAAGGAGATACACTATGTTGTCCACCTTTCATTATGGATCCTCCAAATTTTCAAAAAACAACTCAAGATTCATATCATGAAAGCAAGCATAAGACACATCTGAAAGATATAATGGGTGAATACCTTTCAAATAAACTTTACTACCAAACAGACCAAGAAGAAAAGAAAATATGCTCCTCCAAGATATACAAGTCACTGTGACTTACCCAAGAGCAATTTCCTTCATGGTCTTTGTTGAACTCGTGTTCAACCAAGGTGCAGGCTACTCAGACTTTCAGCTATAACAACAACATTCTCAAAAGAATTATAGCCTCACCTTATTCTCCATGCATCCATGAGCACCAACAACCTATCATCTCATGCTAACTCCAAACTACATCACTGCAATAAACATGAAGTCCTCAAGCATATGACCAATATACTCAAAACAAAGAGAAACCCCAGACCACTGTCAAAGCTCAAAAACCTAGGACAAGAACTTATCATGACACCATAATCTACACATCCCCCTTAGGAGATACCATGCTTCAAGTGAACAAGCCATGGTCTCAAGCGCAAAGCAACATGCCAAAACCCTAATGCATAAGCAAGAGTATACCATGACATAAAGAAGACAAACTCTAAACCAACATCACCTGTCAAGCACTACCAACATCTTAGCCAAAGACTACCAGGGTCCTTCATGGCTCCAATATGTTGCACATCTTCAAATAGTGACCATGTAGATGTGAAAGAACACTTCTATAGCAACAGGATCTAAGAGTCCTCAAGAAGCATCTGCAACACCAAATAAGATCATTCACCACCAAGTGATGAATCCATAGTCACTGCTAAAGCTCCCACTGAAACGCGACACTGAGCTTTCCAAGCATCATGACCAACCACACCATCACTGTCAAAAGCTTACACTAGCCAGTGTGTCAACCTCTCCAAGACATTGTTATTCTCATGCTACAGGTCCCCATCACTGACTATTCAGGTACTCAAACATTGTCCATCCTCTTATCTTAAAACAGCCACGCCAATGCACAAGTGACCACAAATAAGGTCAGCTAATAGATCTACACCACCATAGAAGCAACCTCATGGATAGTGACAGTCCACTTTTGAGCTGACTCACGACAAACATGTAGGTAAAGACAGCCCACAAAAAATGCACAACTCATAGATCCACTTCAATGAAAGACCCTACAAATCTATTATCACACTGGAAACTAAAAATATGAGATCATCAAAGAGAACAGCCAAAGCAGACAAACATGACTCAAACACCAAATCAACAATAGATCTGATTTGCCAATAACATCCACAAGTCAAGCACCATAGTCTAGGAAACCAACAAGCAACACCACAAGAATGGTGAATGAAAACACATACCAACACTCTCATGCAGAGAAGACATCACACCTCCTCAAACCATGTTGAACTGCAACTATCTCATCCAGTCACACCCCAGAAGCCAAGGTCTAGAAAATAGCTGAACCACAAGTTTTCCTTGATCGTGTAAAACCTGCAAAACCACAGTGTTTCCAAAACACACATGAACCTCCATATTCACTGCTCATCTGGATGACTCGGGAGTCTACACACAACCATCACGGTTAACCAGAACAATGAAAAGAAACATGAATATGCATGATATAATTTTTAGGAAAATCTATAGAATACCTCCAAACCCAAAGACATGAATCTGAACCATGGGAGTACAAGACATAGGTAAGAATGAAACAACAGATCCATTTCAGACGAGTTCCAAAAACCACAATCATGCACAAGCATACGAGAGAGCCAAGCTATTCAAAAGTTGCAGACCACCAGGATCAACTTCATAGCCTCCATGCAATCAGAGCAATAGAGAAACCGCCTTCAATGCTAAGTCATAACACCCAGCACAAGCACAATACTCCATGGCTGAACAATAACACAAGCAACTCCATACCGCCAAGGAGCCTCTCACACAAACACCCAGTATGAAACCACACTTTGCTGCAACACAACCACAATCACATCTCACACCCTTTGCATCAGGAACATTTGCTTCAAGCCAAGAGCCACAGACCATATTGCCACAATATGATCAACTCCAGTCATCTCCAGTGTCTTTCAAAAACTATGTGTTGAATCAAAGAAGCAACAACTTTCACTCACCGAAGGATCAATCACCTATCGATTTCTCCAGAAATTCCTCAAGCTTGTCAAGCTAAGAAATCACAACAGGAGAAATACCTAGAACTTTAGTAACCAGGAGAAGGCTTTGACACCACTTGTTGGTATCATCAAGCCTTGACCTCCTTCAACTAGCTTTGATAGCACTTGTTGGGGATACAGAGTCGATTCTATTATCATAGATCAACATCTAAGACAACAATGCCTTAGTGATTTTCATTTAAATCACAAAAAAGACACAAACAAATATGCCATAAAGTGGAAGTAGGCACAGTTGATCCCCCATTGATCCTCTGAGAGAAGTAAATGCATAACTTATAACAGATTCAACACAAGCATAGATTCAAGAACATGAATCAGATAACCATTAAAGATAAAACTATGAACACAGATTTATGTGGGGAAAACCCTTTCAGGTAAAAAACCCCACCCTTCACAACACTTAGCTCACATGTATTATTCAATAACTAAAATGGTTACAATACAAAACCAGAGCTATGCACTTTAGGAGAATCCATCTTGTTCATCTGGAGAATACAAGCAACAACAAAACAAAATCTTCACATGATTACAATGTCCTCAATGGCATATCATGTAGATTCCCTTCAGCTCCTCACAAATGACTATCACAGCCAGCCTCACGGCCAGCCCACCCCCTTGGCCTATCAGGTTCACATCCTAAAAGATCTGAGAGTCTAAGTGTTCATAGTTGAACCGCTCGAACACTCTCAGCCTCTCTCTGTTATCAATCATCATCCTTATCAATCTGCACACCAGAATACATATACCATGTGCTTACCTGTTTAGCCCATCCCTACCAGCAATGGTCATGAGGATAATAAATTATCCACCTACAAGCATTCCATTTCTGATTATGTGCACCGTTTAATCCGCAAGCATCGAGCCATGCAACATTAAATCGGTCTCAGACATGTCCATCAACCTTTCTATAATAATGCAGCTCAATCACACATCAGAAAATAACCATTTGGCCAATGGGATCATAAAGAACTTCCACGTGTCACCATCTCATTCGTCTATCACTGCACTGACAGTCGGTCAAACCGGTCCAACTTGGTCAACCGAGTTCCGAGCTCACCCGACTTCCTACCATGTAACCGTCGAGCTCCTTTGACCCAGTTGCGGTACAACGGTGTGCTCGCCCGACCTCACCCTACCTTCTACCTCGCTATCGCTACCCTATTGGACTCACCTCGCGATATGGCAATAAGCCATCTGGGCTCACACCCTGACTCCACCGCACTACCGTGCCCCTGTCTAAGTCACCTCGCGATATGGTGGTGAGTTGAACTGAGCTCACCTAAGTCTTCACCAAGCTCAGACTCTTACTACACCATGCTACCGCCAACCTCATTTGGCCACCCCGCAGTATGGCGGTAACTTCCTGCACCGATCGCCATCTCCACTGCGCTACCGCTGACCTTTCAAAGCCATCCTGTAGTGTGGTGGTAACCGCTAGGCCAACTGCTGGTGGTCTCACCACGGCCACCATAGTGAGAGGACCCACCACCCATGGTATGGCGGTAACTACCAAGTTCACCATTGGCGGTCTCACCGTAGACACCATGGTGAGAGGGACCACTAACAGTGTTAAGGTAGTAACCACCGAGCCAAGCCGCTGGCAGCCTTACCGCGCCAATGCGGTGAGAGAAATCACCGCGCGCGGTAAGGCGGTAACCGCCAGTGCAGGCTGCAGGCGGCCTTACCGTGCACGGTAATTCGGTAACCACCAGACAGACACCACCAAGACCAAGCCAGACCACTGTGGTAAATGCCAGAACATGAAGGAAAATGCCTAAGTCTTCAAGGAAAACTAGAATGTTGAGACAACAATTTCCCAACAATGATTGTCATCTTCCATGATCTAATTCACATCATAATGGAAGAGCACTCGACAATCTTCAAGAAGATCTTTGAACACCTAGAACGGTATAAGCTATGACTAAATCTGAAGAAATGTGTCTTTGGTGTCACATCAGGAAAAGTATTGGGTTTCATTTTCTCTCAAAGAGGCATAGAGGTCAATTCGGCAAAGGTTAAGGCATAAGGTTTGGCTCAGAATATTTGGCTCACCCATCCATCCTTATGCCACCAATTCTTGGTAAACCACTCCTGTTGTATATTTTTTCTAATTTAGTTGCATTGGGGGCATTGCTGGCACAACATGATGATTCATCAAAGGAACAAACGATCTACTACATCAGCCGAACCCTAGTAGGCAATTAACTGAATTATTCCCCAATGGAAAAATATTTCCTAGCCATGGTCTTCAGTTTGTAGAAACTCTGACATTACATTCTAAGCCATCTAGTAAAGCTAATCTCCAAGGTTGATCCACTCAAATATTTTTTATCCAGTACAACTTTGACTGGTCACATGGCTAAGTGGGTGATGTTGTTAAGTGAATTTGATATAAAATATGTGGATTGAAAAGCGATTAAATGACACGTGATAGTGGATCAACTGGAAGATGCTCCTTTAGTAGATGTTTATCCTGTAGTAACAAAATTTCCTAGTGAAGGGGTCTTTCTAGTCACATAAGTTGCCACATGGACACTCTATTTTGATTGATCGTACACTCACAATGGATCAAGGGCAGGAATATTTCTCATCATCCCCCAAGGTGATTATATACGAAAGTCATTCAGGTTATCCTTTCCATGTACAAACAACATAGCCGAATGTGAAGCTCTTCTTACTGGCCTCAGAATTGCAATCCAATGGCATATCACTCACTTGCAAGTCTTTGGTGATTCCCAGCTAATCATCAAACATGTCAATGATGAGTTTCTAACAAAGGATGATAAGATGTTACCATATAAGTGTATGGTAGATGACTTCAAAAGGTATTTGACATCCATCTAGTTTGATCAAATACCTAGAGCGCAAAACAAAGCAACTGATGCCATGGCTACTATTGGTTCTCTCCTTGACATGCCTAAAGATCAAATTGAATGCGATTTTCTAGTTGAGAAAATTTTAATCCCAACATACGACATCCCTGAAAAATGACATGGTGTGTGATAGTGTAGGTCCTACATCATCCTCGTATCATGATATCTATACTTACTTGCATAACAACACCCTACCCCCTGATTTGACACAAAACCAATGCAAATATTTTATCCAACAAACATCCCATTACACCATCGTAGGTGATACCTATGTGTGTGAATATGTGGAATCAACTAATAAGCTAAAAAAAACACCAATGAAACATTGTATCAAATAAATCTAAATTAAAACTAAATAAAGCTTCAAACCCAATAGATTCTTCAAAGCCATCTCATTGTCCTCTATCTCCAAAGACTCATTTTAAGCTGTTTGCTCTCAGATTTTGTAAGCAAAAGCTCAATAGAATGACAACCTAGAGAATGACATAATATGTAACATGCATTCCTATGCTAAATGATATGAGATAATAAAACTAAGATATGTAACTAAAACAGATTATGCAAGATATTCTACCATGATTGTTTATGCTAAAATGATAAAGCTAAGATGCTATGCTATGCTCAAGAAATCTAAGATAACAAGATTGCTAAATGTTGGATAATACAACTATAATTCTCACACTATGCAACTAAATTCGACTCTTTTCAAAGCACAAAGAGGCTATATTTATAGACTTTTGGAAGCAAAATCTTAGTTGGCAAAGATCGACTATTGAAATAAAGTCTAGTAAGATGAACGGTGGAAGATCAAGAAGTTGGAGAGAAAGATAGAAGCTAGAGAGAAAGAGGGACAATGTTTCCTCCTACACAACCTTCTCCATTAAAAAATGAAAGAAAGTAGTCATTTGTCATTTTTAGTTATGAGGAGTTAGTTGGTAGTTAAAGATAATTCCATAATTAAGTAATTAAATTATTTAATTATATGTGACATGTGGATTTAGAAGCTTCCATAATTAAATATTTAAAATATTTAATTATGTGTGAAAAGTGAATAAGGAGCTTAATTAAATATTTAGAATATTTAATTATATGTGAAGTGAAGAATTAGAAATGACAATGAATTTAGAAGAACATCTTTATTTAAATTTCAAAATTTAAACTTAAAGTAATAGGATAATTAATTATTAAATTTATTTAATTAATTAAGAGGAAGATAGAAAATGATAATAATTAAATAAACTTATTTATTTAATTAAAATAGAAAAATTAGAAAATGAACAATATAAATAAATAATTAAATCTATTTATATGTAGATGAAATTAGAAGATTAATTAAATAGCTCGTATTTAATTAATTACCAAACTTGATTTGATGTGACCACTTTTAGATGTATACATTTTGCCCCTCTTTGAAGTCATGTGGTTTACGCATTGCTTCAAAGAAAAAATTCAAATATTAAAAAGTGCCCCTGACCTTAAAAAATTGATTGATGATGCTAAATTCCCCCTCGAGAGATAAATCGTGTGGTTTGAATATTTTGATGATGTTTTGAATGATTTGATATAGTTTCATTGATTTATCTCCCAAAATAGCACTTAGCTTGGTGAAAAATAAAAATAACATCACCTTAATTACCCCCTTAAAAGGTGGAAAAAGGTAAAAGTCATTGTCATTTGTATTGTTGCATTTTGGTGAAAATAGAGCTCTGAGAAACTGCAGATGAGATGGTGATCCACTAAGAGCGACACAGATTCAAGAGGGTACGATGGCATCAGAGACCAGTTGTGTATGGACCTCCGATAAGATTTTTAAACCACCCTTGTGAAATTTTTTCTTGAATTTTGCACGTAATTTAAATTTTTTTGAATCTTTCCCAGCTGATTTAGCGCATCCAATAAATTTTGAGTGCATGTGATCCTTCTTGTAGCACATAGGTTAGGTCTTTTAGCACATTCATAATAGCGCATTTATTCCATAGATTAGTGCATAGGATTTATAGAGTAGCGCATAGGTTAATGTAGCACATAGGCATGATAAAGTAGTGCATTTGATAGATATCGTGCATAGGATTATAGATTAGTGCATACATTTGGGGATTTAGCACATAGACTGAATATTTGATAGATATATTAGCACATTGGCTGGATAGAGTAGCACATTTTTCCGAAATAGCGCATAGACCCTATATTTTGTGCATCCATGGATCTTTTAGCGCATTTTCTGATTTGGCGCATTGATTGTCTGTTTTAGCGCATCCATGAAATTTTGTTGTTTATGATTGTGTGAGAATCGAAATGTTATTGCTTGATAGTTTTTGCTATATTAGACAACTGATTTAAAAATTTTGAGTTGCATCAAGGATTATTGATCTGATTTATGTGATGAATAAATTTGTCCTCATGTTGAAATGAAAAATAAAAAGTAGAATGTTGATTTGTTGCTGATTTGTAGATAAATTTGTCTTCATGCTTGATGAAAAACAAATAGTAATGTGAGCTGATATGATTTTATTTTGATGATAAATTTGTCTTCATGCGTGATGAAAAACAAATAGTAATGATGTGCTGATATGTTGTTGATGTATGATTTTGATAAATTCTTTCAAAAATGAAAAAAATATAGTAATGATGATTTGCTTGCATTTGATTTTTGCATGATATGATTTCACAAGATTGATCGATTTTATGATAGATTGATTGTATCACCTTGATAATGTGATCTAATTGATTTGTATCAATTTGATGTATAAGAGGATTTTAAGATCCTCCAAGTTAGAGAGAGATTTATCAGGACCTGGGAGATGATTCCTAGACTATCACAGCCTGAGGTTGCAGTGATTTCCAGATGTGGGTTGGGTTCATTGCTTAGGATCCCGCAGTATAGGATCAACAGGGCATTAATGATAGCCTTAGTTGAGCGGTGGCATAGTGAGAATAATACCTTCCTTTTTCCCACTAGTGATATTATGGTGACTCTTGAGGATGTGTATAGGATACTAGGGATCCCAATGGTAGGTGAGATTGTGGTCTATGACCACAAGCAGGTTGGTGGGACTCATGCCTTGCGGAGAGTGTTTCAAGATCCTATAATTTTCAAATATGAGATCCCTTAGAGAGATATGGTTGAGAGTTATTCCCCTCTTCCCTCTATATTGGCTGGTTTTATTGGTGGTTTTTTGTGTCCTGACCGCAGATCAAAGGGACTGCCAGTGGGATGGGGTCGGCTTCTAGAGCAAATGATCCTACATCAGATGAGGTATGCATGGGGTTCATGCATGTTGGCCCACCTATACCATGATTTTCATCAGGTGGTATACATAGGTGGGAAGAGAATATTTCTTTGGGTTACCCTCCTATACATATGGGCGTGGGAGCATATTTCTATCACCTGCCCCTTTGCAAGGAGAGATCATTCCATTGGTTATCCTTATGTTTATGCATACGTAGGTCCACTTGTCCAGCCTAAGCTGGGAAAGTTCGAGTACTGGAGGAGAGTTTTAGATGACATGGATACTGTCATCTGGAGGCCATATGTAGATTGTGAGGCCTAGGACAAGGATGACATTGAGTTTCCCTACTACTGCCTATCCAAATATTTGATCGGGAGGACCTCGATCATCATAGAGATTTTTTTGGTCATGCGAGTTTTGAGGCAGCTCAGGAGAGTACAGGTGATTCTGTAGCGGGTTTCCCATTATGTGAGGTAGAGGGAGGATGTTGCAAAATGGGGACCATTCATTCCTTATGAGGCAGCTAGGGTATAGTATTTGGGTTTACAGCCAGAGATCTAGGATTACAAGCTAGACATCACAGATGTGTAGATGATAGAGGAGTACGCAACATACTTCCATACACACCCATTTCTAAGGTTGACGAGTCCTGATGAGCCTGCCCCATTACTTAATGGACCAGCACTCCAGTGCGCACAAAGATAGAAGAGGGGTGAGGCACAGGTAGAGCAACCTATTGGAGGAGGAGAGGATATTGGTGGAGGTGAGGATATTGGAGGATATGATGGAGATGATGAGGATGATAGTGATGATGGTGGGGATGACGGGGATGGTGGGAGGAGACCATCCATTTTTTATTTTTAGATCAATACTAGACCAAGGACTATGAGGATAGAGTAGCAGCCACCAGTAGGTCCATCTCACATCATGATCAGGGCTCCCTCCCGAAAGCAACAGGGCCAGATTCATAGTTTGCAGACATAGGTACAGGCTCTCCAGAGCTAACTGGCATAGGCTCATATAGCTATCACTTAGCTACATATATAGATAGGATAGCCACCACCCCCAGACCCATAGGTAGCTCAGTTGATTGTTGATTGGGAGAGTTTGAGGCAACACTACCAGTAGGAAAAGGGAATAGCAGAGAGGCTATTGAGATTAATGGAGGCACCTCTATTAGAGAGGTTGTTGTAGAGGGATTGGAGACTACTTAGGAGGTTGAGTATTATAGGATGAGATATTATGAGGTAGTGCCTCCCAAGAAATGGATAGCATTTACACAGTCAAGCAACAGGTCTCGCACTCAATCCATAACTCATTCGAGCAGTGCGACCAGGAGTGTGCTACAACCAGGTAGATGAGAGATAGGTTGTATAGGTGACAGGGATCTGACCAGACCAATGACTTTCAAAGGTAGAAGTAGCCATAGTCCTCATTTTGATGCTCCCCATTGATGACTTTATATACAACATTTTTGTCACATTTTATGTATTTGTCTAGACATCTGATATCATTGTACATTTGGACATTTATTTGATGAGATTATATGATATGTAGCGATGATTTGGGATCCTATATGCATGTTTCTTATATTATGCTATGATGGATGTTCATGTATGCATTTCTATTTCTATATGTTGTGTTGCTTATGATTATGTCATGATGATGTTTTTTATGGATAATGATCTTTGCATAATTATACCTTTGCACATGATATGATGATAATGATGATAATGTTTATGATTTGATGATGGTGATGATGATGTTTATGAATTTGATGATTATAATGTGATGACCCGTATATGAACTTTACATGCTTTATGATTGATGAATATGCAAAAATATGTTATGATGGTTATGATCTAAATGATATGTGAATGATTGTATGATATATGGAAAAAATTATTGATTATGGATGCAAAAATGTCATGGTGAAATGGATGTAATGAATGAATTTTATCCTTTTCCAATGTATGGCTATATATGTTAATGCAATGATGTGGATGCGTTAAATGCAAAATGAAAATGATAATGAATGGAAACAAATAAATGAGTCAAAAATGATAAGTAATGAATGATAAATGAAAATGCAATGAATGATAATGATAATGAATGAATGATAAAAATGACGTGAAAATGATATTGATATGAATGATATAATATGTCAAATGATAATGAAATGATGGGATGATAAAAATGATATGCAAATGATAGTGCAAAATGAAATGATTTGAAAATGATACATAAATAATGGTATGATAAATGAAAGTGAATGATTATGATAAATGAAAATGAAATGATTGATAAAATGACATGAAAATGATATCAAAAATGATATGAAAAGTTAATGAAAATAAAAATGATATTGATATGAAATGAATGATAAATCAGTAAATGATAAATGATAATGAAAATGATGAAAATGATGTGAAAATTATATTGATATGAAATGGTATGAAATGATAATGAAAATGCTAATGAAAATAATAAAAATGGATATGAAATGAAAATGATAATGTTATGAAAATGATGTGATAATGATTTTCGCCAATGTCCAAATGTATTCAATCTTTGTTCAAAAGAAATATATTGTTTTTGATATCTTTGCCAACCTCCAAAATCCATTACGCAAATGAAAAATGAATGCAATCTATATTAATCATGCAAAATGAACTATCCAAAATGAACTATACACTACTGCCATTCTGTGAACCAACTTTATGCTTATTTATCATCATTGAGCTTTTTGAAATGTTGGAAGTTAGTACAAGCATCATAGGGTAGATTTACCCTGATAATGTCCCGAGTACAACGTTCATGATGTTTGATATAGCAATTTAATACAAGCATCGAGGTATAATTGAACTGAGATGACCTGAGTATTGCTTGCTTAAATAGACAGAACTTAATCCTTTTCCTTTGCAAATTCTAAAGTGTCATCAATCATACTTTTGTAAACCATGTCTCATGACAAATTTGCATAGTAATAATGATTAACTTACATACAACAAACAAAGAAAAATCATACTCCTTCCTTGTTACTCTAGTTCAGTACATCATTGAGCCACTCCAAAGATATGATATCATAAAATTTCAAAACAACAGTTCATCTTATGTTTTAAGTGTTTCAATCATTTTATTCAGATTAAGATCATCTAGTTTGTTTCAGTTTCATTATGTGACATGTCTCATAGTTGTTTTGACCAGGCATGATTGGACATTTGATGTTGATCTGATATTAAGATATTTGATGCATGTTGTCATTTGTCTACTCAAAAGCTCAAAAGTTGATTTCCCCCAGCGAGTTTGCACTTTGACTCCCTATTAGACACAACCTATTGCTAGGAATATAAACAATGACCATCAAGCCATGATCAAATCCTTGTCGTTTCCAAGAAATGTTGTGCTCATGATGTGGATATGATGGCAAAAGATTGATTTGATGTTGATAAAAATGGCTATGTACAAACACTGCAGGACGTAACTTAATAGATGGAAGAGCCAACTAAATCACAAATAGCACCTGTTTTCCTGGTTTTCACGATTTGTTTTTATTGCACTTTTTTAGATTTTGTGTTTTTTTTCTTATTACCAAAATGCTTGTTTGCCAAGTTTTCATCAAGGCAACCTTTTTTTTTGTATTTTCTTTTTTTTCTTTCTTTTTTTTCAAAACATTCTTATGATTTTTTTTTAATTTTTTCAGGACTTTTTATGCTAATTTTTGTAATTTTTTTAAGACTTTTTATGTTGTTTTTGTATTTTTTAGATATAGAGCTTCTTTTTTCTATTTTTCTTTTCAAGACATTTTTATGATTAACTTCTATCTTTTCTTATTTATTTATTTTTATTTTTCTCTTCTTCTTTTTTTTAAGACATTTTTATTATTTTTTTTGTAATTTTTGTAGGACTTTTTATGCTATTTTTTGTAATTTTTCAAGACTTTTTATGCTATTCTTGTATTTTTTAGATATAGAAATTCTTTTTTTGCTCTTTCTTTTTAAGAACATTTTTATGAATGTTTTGTAATTTTCAAGATTTTTTTTTTTTATTTTTTATTTAGGGACTTTTATGTTGTTTTGTATTTTTTAGATAAAGAACTTCTTCTTTTAATTTTTTTGTATTTTCTCTTCTCTTTTCGTGAAATTTTTATGATTAACTTATGTCTTTTCTTTTAAATTTTTTTCTTCTTTTTTTTAGAACATTTTTATGATTTTTTTGTAATTTTTTCAAGACTTTTTATTTTGTTTTTTATAATTTTTTTAGGACTTTTTATGTTGTTTTTGTATTTTTTAGATATAGAACTTTTTCAGATGAGTGCTATTGATGTGATCTTCAAATAGGTCCCCTTTTGGTGTAGATAACTGATATGCTCCAAAATCATATGTTGCAATGATGAAAAATGGACCCAACCAATTAGGTTTAAACTTTCCTTTCTTCTCTCGATCTTGTTGATTGCGAGGATTTTACTTTAGGACTAGGTCACCCACTTGAAATTTTTGTGATCTGACTGTATGATTTTAGCTGCAAGACATAACTTATTGATAACCTCTTAAGTGATTGGATGCACTTTGTCATCTCTCATCTAGCAGTTCCAATTCTTGTAGTCTTCATCAGTTATGAGTCCCTTTAGTGAGACTCTAAGAGAGGGTATTTCAACTTCAAGTGGAAAGATCACTTCTACTCCATAGAACAAGGCATATTGGGTGGCTCTTGTTGGTGTGTGAATTCTAGTTCTATAGGCCCACAAAGCTGGATTTAACTAGACATGCCAATCATGGCCAACATCATTTATCGTCTTCTTTAGGATCTTCAAGATTTTTTTATTTGAAGCCTCTTCTTGGCCATTTCTCTATGGATAATAAGGTGTAGAGAACCTATGTTGGATACAAAATCTTTCACAAATTTCATCAAAATCTTGATTCTTAAAAGGTCTCCCATTATCATTGATAATGGAGCTACGAATGTCATACTGACATATGATGTAATTGAAGATGAAGGATGAAATTTTCTTGTTGATTACTATTGTCAATGGAACAGATTCAATCAACTTGGTAAAATCTTTGGTTGTAGTGATTATAAACTTGTGTCCATTTGATGAAGAGGGGTGGATTTTGACAACCAGATCTAGCCCCCACTAAGAAAAATCCCATGTGGTAGTAAAAGGCTGCAACTCTTGAGCAAGAGCGTGAATAAGGTTTCCATGTATCTAACACTTTGGAATTTTTTTTACAAAGGTGAAAGATTCCTTTTCCATAGTTGGCCAATAATAACTCATTCTAACAAGTTCCTTAGCTAAGGTCAATCCACTTGAATGCGTTCCACAAATACCACCATGAACCTCTTGTAAGGATTTTTTAGATTTATCACATTCAATACATATAAGGAGGGTACCATCAAGACCACATCGGTAGAGGGTTTCAACGATTAAGGTATAGTGAGAAGATTGGCATATAAAATTTCTCTTTCGATTCTGGGACAAATTCGAGGGTAAGATAGTATCTTTAAAATAGGTATAGATTTTTTCGTATAAAGGGGAATCAGAACCAACTAGATGAGAGATGATTTGGGTCTCGAGATTTTCATAGGCAAGGGAAAACAATTGTTCCACCAAGAATTCATATCGAGCTTGATTTTCTAATAATTGTAGTAGCGAAGAAATTGTAGCCATGGCATCTACAGCTTTGTTGTCAATCCATGAAATCTGTGTGAACTTGATCTCAACAAAATAATTATTTAAATCATCAACCATGTTTTTATAAGGCATTAACTTGTCATCCTTAGTCTGGTAATCATCATTGATTTGGTTAATGATAAGTTGTGAATCACCGTAGACTTGTGGCTTTGTGATCCTCCAGTCCAATTCTACTCTCATTCTAATAAGAAATGCTTCATATTCGATTGTGTTATTGGTGAAAGGAAACATTAACTGATAAGATTTTGGAATAACATTTCCCTGAGGTGTGAAAAAAAAAATTCTGCCCTTGAGCAATGTTGCATATAGAAACCATCAAAATATAGTGTCCATGATTGCTTTGTTGTTGCTGTGAAAATATTTGCATCAGCAAATTCAATGTGCGTTGGATGATCTATTTGCAAGGGTGCCTCAGCTAGCTAATTTGCTATGACTTGTCCTTTTATGTCTTTTCAATCTACATAGTGAATGTCAAACTCACTTAAGATCATTACCCATTTGGCTAGCCTACCTGTTAAGGTTTCTTTGCTCAAGAGGTACTTTAATGGATCAATTTTAGCCACAAGTTTAACTGCATGAGTTAACATATAGTGCTGCAACTTTTGGGAAGCAAGCACTACTGCTAAACAAGCCTTTTCAATAAAAGTTTAATTGGGCTCATGACTTGTCAATGTCCTTCTGATGTAGTATACAACTTATTTTTTTCATGTTTTGTCCTCTTGTGCCAACAATTCCCCTAAGGATACTTTTGTGGCTAAAATGTAAAGTATGATTGGTTCTTCTGGTACTAGTGGAACCAAGATTGGTGGACTCATCAAATATTGCTTGATTTGATTGAACATTGCTTCACACTTTTCTTCCCATTTAAAAGGAACATTTTGTTCAAGAGATGTGTGAAAGGAAAACTCTTGTTTGCTAATTATATGATGAACCTCCTGATAGACTGTAGTCATCTTTGCAATGACCAAAGTTGACTAATATTTCTTGGTGGTGTAATTTCCATGATGGCTTTGACCTTTGCTGGATACACCTCGATTCCTTTTTCTAAAATAATATAGCCTAAAATCTTCCCAAATTTTACTCCAAAGACTCATTTCTTTGGATTGAGTCTAACCTTGAGTTTTTCCATTCTGACAAAGATTTTAGATAAGATATCCAGATTTCCTTCTCTTGTGTAATATTTTTCTAAGATATCATCCACATAATCTTCCATTAAAGTGTGCATCATGTCATGAAAAATTGTGGCCATTGCTCATTGATAGGTCACACTTGTATTTTTTAGTCCAAATGGCATCACATTCCAACAATAGGAACCCTAGGGACATGTGAAAGTAGTCTTGTCTTGATCCTCAAGTGCGATCTTGATCTTATTATACCTAGAAAATTTATCCATAAGTGAGTACATGGCATGCCCAACTATCAGGTCCACAATTGTGTCAATGTTAGGCAGTGGAAAATCATCTTTCGGACATGCCTTATTCAGATCTCAAAAATCTATAGAAATTCTGGTGTGCCCATCCGGTTTAGACACTAGTACAATGTTAGAGATCCATTCTGCATAGTTGATAGACCGAATGAATCCTACATTCAATATTGTTTTCAATTATTCTTTGACTAGCAACGCAACGTGCAGATGCATCTTTCTAATATTTTATTTCATTGGTTTTTCCCCTGTAATTATAGACAAATGATTCATGATAAGATTAGGATCCAGTCAAGGCATATCCACATATGAAAAATAAAAAATGATTTGACTAGCCTTTAGGAATTCTATGAATTTTGAGATTTCTTCCTCTATCAATGAAGCAGCAAGTAGCAGGATCTTTGGCCATTCTATAGTGTTTATGTTGATTTCTTCTATTGGCTTGATCAAAATAGAATACCTCTCTTGATAGTGTTCTGGGAGAGTGTCAAATTTATTATCTTTCAGTGCCTTTGAAAGTTTTTCACTGTTAGATACACTCTTTCTTTTTCCTTTTTCATGATATAACACTCCCTTTTTTTGGTTTTCACCATTAGATCGATCTTTTATATTATTACTTTTGCAGCTAAAAAACTTGGCACTCTCTTGATTGAAATTTTGATCATGAGATTCATAGGTGGAACCTATTTCTAGACTGGAAGAACACCAGAAATTTACAATGGTCTCATTGTCTGGGAAAATTGGGATATCAATCGATTCAGTTTCATCCCAATCAATATGCTCAGGATGGACTAAAGGTAAAGGATCATCTGATTGGGTGAGGTCAAGGGTTGTTAAGGTCATGACATGGTTATCATTCTTTCTATAAGGAATATCCATGATGGTATCCTCCTGTCAATTATCCATCTCATTTTGAACTGAATCGTTCGTGCTCAAGTCATGGTCATCTTGAAGTACATAGTCAAGTGGAGGCCTTGAAATTTCTTCTTGTGTAAGCATGGGTGTATATTTTTGTATGACATCCACCTTTTTATCTCTCCAGAATTCATCACCATAAATGGTATCCAATTTATACTCATTTGAATCGGTATCAGAGTAATCCTGCAATCTCAGAATTATCAAAGCTATCTCTTCATGGCATTTCTTTTGAGCTGCTTCTTTTGCATCCTCACCATGTACCCAAGTCCTATTTTATATTTTGGACGCATTACTTTTAGTTGAATGGGTTCTACAATTCCTTCTTTTCTTTTGCCTATGGAGCCAGTCCCTTCATAGCCCATTATTTGCATTATTGAATAGCCTTTACCATATTGTTTGATAGGTAATTTGATATGTTGAACAAATTCATCCTCATCTTTATATAGCCAATCGATAATAGCTCTATCTTTGACTTCATTTTCTTGAGTGTTAGCCTTGATGAATTTTCCATTAAACATGGTGATGGGGACTAAAGATTGTGCTCTTGATGTGGAAGCCACTACAACTTGTTTCTTGGATATTGTAGGCTGACCATGTGACCTTTGAGAGATAGGTAAGTTAGAGAGACATAATGAATATTCTCCCACCCCTTTTTCCTTCAACTGCAATTTTGTGTTGAACCCCTTTATCAATTCCTTTGATTTGTCATTGTGTTTTGAAGCAAAAACAACAAGAGCCTCTCTATTATGTGGGACAAAAGTGTCCTTGGTTTCTCTGAGATTAGAAAAAATATTACTATTGTTATGATCTGCTAGTATGGTTATTTCTTGTCCGTCATAAGGAAATTTTAGACATTGATGGTACGTCGACGGTACCACTTGCATCTTAGGGATCCACAGATGAACCAAAAGTATGTTATAAGAAAGGTTTTGATCTAAAACCTGATAGAAATTTTTCTTTACAACAAGTCCCACTCTTATAGGTAATGTGATGAGGCCCTTGGAAGCTCATTCCTTGTCATCATATGCTTTGATTCTTATCTTTCTTCTTGGATCAATATACTCTTCAAAATACCCTAAGGCAAGAACCAATTTTAAAGTACACATGTTTAGACCGGCTCCTCCATCTATTAAGACATGCCTGATTTGGGTTTTATGGACCATGACTTCTAGATAAAGTGGGGATTTTTGGGGATGATTCATGGAGGCATCATCTTTCTCAGAAAATGATAGGCACGTGGGTGAGGACAAGTGTCCCACCATGGCTTGAAATTTGTCAATATCCAAATCAGTGGATATAGTTGTGTCAATGAGAGCCTTCTACAAAATGTTCTTATGTGCTAGAGATATCTTAAGAAGCTCCAAGATAGAGATTTGGGCTGGTGTTTCTATAATTGATCGACTAAATTGTACTTCCTTGCAGGAGGGATAGTTGATTTGGATGAGCTTCCTTTTAGGAAAATTTTAGCCTATCCCCTCATTGTTGCATTAACTTGTTGATACTCTTGCTTTCCTTTGACCTTGATGACGTTAACTTTCTGGTCATCCATGTAGATATGATTAATTTTGGTATCATAGACATAATTTAAATTTTTTCCTTTGTCACCTAAAGATTCCCCTATTTGATAGTTGAGAAGAGGGTCCTTAAATGCCTGATGATCTTCATTGGCATGATGTTCCTCAACTATTATGGTGTGATTTTTGATCAAATCCTAGACAATTTTTTCAAACCTTGGCAATTATTTGTCCTATGACCCTTGCATCTATGGTAATTCCAATAATATGATTCATTCCACAATGGTGGTTTGATTCGTGGCTCATAATCTCTCTGAGGTGGCAACATGATGGCATTTTTATCCATAAGCTCTTTGAGAACTGATTCAAGAGATTGGCTCAAAGGAGTAAAACTCTGTCAATTTGAGAATAATTGTGACTTGCGAGGATTTGAATTTTGATTGCTACCAATATTATTGTTGAAATTATCACGATTATTGTCCATATTTCCTTGTTTCCCTGATTGGAATTGTTATTGCTTTGGTTAGTTGAATTTCTAGGATTGGTGTTGCTATGTTGGGTACCTGATAGATTGGCAATGGATGGCTTTGCTTTCACATTGTTGGCATCTACCACACCATCATTGACAAAATTCTTGTTTCTAGTCCAAAATCTTGATTTTTCATTGATGTTGTTATGATTATACGAATTTGGACTATCTTTGTCAAGATTTACTACTCCCCTCTTGACTAAGGCTCCTTCAATAGTGATTTCATTTTCAATAAACTTCTCAAATGATGGAGGGAAATGAAGGTTGAGCCTATAACTCATTTCTTGATTAAGACTATCAATAAATATTTCCATCTTTTCCTTTTTAGGAACTGGATGAGAATATCATGCAAATAATATTCTCCATCTTTGAAGGAATGTGATGAAGGGTTCTCCATTATTTTTCTTTTCTTTCCATAAATCAAGCATGGCTATTTGATGTTGAATGTTTTAGGAGTATTGAGATATGAATTTGTTGATCAACTCCTCAAACGTCTTGATGGGTGGAGTGATTTTAGAAAGTCATTCCATGGATTGCCCACCTAAACTTCATGGGAACAATCACATTAGGTGTGTATCTTCATGAGAAAATTCAAGGCTCATATTTTGAAACTCCCTCACATGATCAATATGATCCGTTTTCCTATTGTATCTATCAAATTTTTGAATTTCACAATACTTGGGAAAAGGAATCATGTTGAGAGTTCTATCAAATGGATATGGACAAATATACTCCAAAGCATACCTCTTGGTTGTGCCCCCTTGTATTTCCTTAATTTTCCCTTTTAGTGATTTTATTTGTTGGGTAAGAGCACTAAGATCATTTAAGGGGTTTTCAATTATTCTAGGATCTTCTTTGATTTTATTCGTATCATAGTCCGAGGGCAATTTTGCACCTTGATTTTCCAATAAAATAAAATATCTTTCTTTATTCCGTTTTAAAATATTTTCCATGGCTAAATTAAATTGTGGATCTTGTTCAACTTCTTGAATCATTTCATCCATTATTTCATCTCTCGAACTATTTCCATGAATCTTATGAAAAGGATTTTCTTCCATATTACCCATGTTGCAAAGTGGATTTTCCCTTTCATCTTCTTCTTGGTGTTTTTGGGATCTTGTGACAACAGGCATATGCTTGTAGCAAATTTTTACTAACTTCGATCACAAATGGGAGAGTGCAATTTGTTGGATTCCTTAACCATAACAGAATGATGGATTCTATTGATATGACTAAGGAATTTTTAATTTTCAGATTGTGATTCCCTCGATGAAGGATGATGATCCTGTTATGAGAATTAAACTAAAAATCTGAAATGGATGTGATGTTACACTTTGCGATGTCTTGATCTTAGTTTGAGAAAATGAGGATTTTGCAAAAGCCTAATGTTTCCAAGTTCTCTATTGCAACACTTGATTTGGATGATTGGAATAGTGAATTGTTGGTTGCGGAATGAAAGAAGGACGAATAGGCTGACTATGATTATGCCTTTGTGAAAGATCTCTTCATTGAAAGAAATCTTGTGAATACAAGGGCTCTAAATAAAAATCATCAGTAAAACCCCTATCAAATTCATGATATCTATGGATGAAAGTTTGATGCTTAAGCAAGAATTTCCTACTTTGGTATAAAAAGCATCTCCTTTTCAATAATTTCTTGTAGCTAAGGGACCTTTTTGCTTTCTTGATCCTTTTCCCAATTGATTTTTTGATAAATGTTGTAGATTTCCAGACCCTGAGCATAGAAAAGACTAGAATTAGTGGCAGATTATGTCAAGAGACTATTTTGACTCAAAAAATAGATGCGCTACTCTATGCCAAGGATGCACTAAAATATCAGATCAATGCGCTAGACTGTTGCATGTATGTGCTATAATTTTTTATGAATGCGCTATAGCAAAGCATGGATGCGGTAGAATAGAGCATGGAAGCACTAGAAGATCAAGTCAATGTGCTAAAACAAACATGATTTTGATATTTTACTAAATTGGATGATCTTATCTGAATTATTGTTTGAAAAAAATAGCATGCAATAGGAAGACAGTTATTTTTAAATTCCTAGAATCTAAACAATAATTGTATGTTCTCTGAAATTTCCACAAGTATTTGAACAAAAAAAACACTTCAAGTAGACTCACTCTTAATGGTCAAAGAGGTCATCATAATCATCACAACCCACATCTTAGAATTGTGTCGACTCACACAGTCGTGTCACCCCCTCGAGGGCACTCGCATTTTTGTCTTTTCTAGGTGTGTACTCAAAGTTAGATTTCTTGATCCCTTGAGCAAACGATCCTTCAAAATTATATGGTGAGTATCTTGGGGGAATATTCTTCCCTCCCCTTGCACTATGAGTATTATAATGTTTGGCTAATGACTTGGTTAGCTTCTACACTAAGGTTTTTAGTAAGGGTTTATGTTCAATGCGGCAAATGATATACTCCCTCAAGAGACCTCTGAACCTTTAGAAAAAATTCTTTGGGGATAGTTATCTTGCACACTACTGTCAGGTGGATTTTCATCAACAACTCGCTTTTGATTATAGTGGGTTGGAATCCTTGACTTTAGGGGTTCCCACTTAGGTCGTTCCTCTTGGGTGAGTACTTTTTCCCACAAGAGAAGGCCTGTTAAAGGTTTTAACAAAGAATAAAGTACATTAAATGAAAAGACAAGTTTGTAATTTTGATCACCCAATTAAGGGGAGAGCATAGGCCTATCACCCAACAACCATAGCAAGCAATGATGTTCAATTTTAATCCCAAATGAAAATTTTCTAAACTAGGTGAAGATGTTGCTTCACAAAAAACATGGGATTCATTTTATCCAAGATATTTCAATTGTTTTGTGACTACCCTAGGATTAGTTTATTTTATTCTGAATGAATACCATAGGATTGCTTCATTTTAACCTTATGCGAAAATATGAATCTTTGTCTGCGAATGGGTCAGAATCAAGATTAAAAATTGCAGTCTCCTAGATGCACTAAAAAAACACATAAATGCACTAAAATAGAGCATATATGTGCTAAAATAAACATAGGGATACGCTAGAATAGAGCATCTATGTGCCAAAGGATTACAAGAATGTACTATAACAAAGTAGTTATGTGTTGAAACAGGCCTCATATGTGCTAAATTGTCCCATGTATATGCTAAAATAGGTCTCATATGCACCAAACCATGAATCTAGTTTGTAACCTACCAGAAAACCTGCAATAAAATATTAAAAATGGGGCAAGGGCCCCATGATGGGTGCCAAAAATATGTGTGTGAATATGTGGAATTAACTAATAAGCTAAAAAAACACACCAATGAAACATTGTATCAAATAAATATAATTTAAAACTAAATAAAGCTTCCAACCTAGCAGATTCTTCAAAGCCGTCTCATTATCCTCTATCTCCAAGGATTCATTTTAAGCTAATTTCTCTCAGATTTTGTAAGAAAAATATCAACAGAGTGACAACCTAGAGAATGTGATAATACGTAACATGCATTCCTATGCTAAATGATATGAGATAATCAAACTAAGATATGGAGCTAAAACAAATTATCCAAGATATTCAACCATGTTTTTTTGTGCTAAAATGATAAAGCTAAGATGTTATGCTATGCTCAAGAAATATAGGATAAGATGCTACCCCTCACAAATTCCCCCATAATATATTTTTTTTCTTATTACCTCATCCCAACCACCTCATTAGCAACCTCCGAAATAAAACGTCACAATCTCGCAATAGAACATTACAATCCCACAATAAAATGTTTTGATTCCTTAGCAACACTCTATCATTCCTACGTAACCACCACATCATAGCTACCACAACTACCCCATGGTGCTTTCATTGTGGTCCCACAATAGCAACACATCCCATCTCGCCCACCTTACCAACAACCACCACAACAACAACATCCACCCTAACATACACATGTTCCCACAGAAACATAGTGTAATCCTCTCTCACAATATCTCTAACATTTGTCCAACATGTATGTTGCCTATACTGCTCCATCTAATCCAAATCCAAATATCCCTTTGGCCTCTTAGAATCCACTGCTGACTCAATCACCTCTTTACACCAACACTCCACAATCACACACAAATCCTTACCAATAGAATTCTAACTCACAACCACCTCCATATTTCACACAACAACCCAATGTTGTGTACCATTACCAATCCAATCCATACTACCCTCAGCAGCAACACTCATACCAACAAGGTGCTTCATCCATGTCATACACTTGGCAACAATCATCTTAGAAACAGGGTGCTCCATCCACCTCTTACTATCAACAACCGCCACCATACCAACAAGGGGCTTCCACCTCTACATTCTACTAAGATCCTAAAAAATATCAACAAGGTGTTCCATCCACTACATATTATCAAAAACAGGCAGCTTCCACCTCTTACCATCAAAAAATTTCATCCTCTTATTCACCTTATGTTAAACCACAATCCGCTTACATCAATCAAAGCCATAAAACACCTCAACCCGCTACGATCCAACTGATGCTATACCATCCTCCTCATATCAGAAATATCCTCCATATCCATCTAATCTGACTCATGTGGCACCTATCAATAAAGATTTGGAAGAAGTAAAAGTTGTGCTAAGGGATTTTCAAGCAAGGACCAACAAATAGTCATTTAAAGTTTAGGACATTTGTCCTTATCCATTTGATCCCTATATTTCATTGGTACCTTTCCCTAAGAATTTTGAGATGCTGAAATTCGATAAGTATAAAGGAACCAAAGACCCCAAGGCTCACCTTCAAGAGTTCTACACCCATTGTCAGGAAGTCATGCATAATCACAATTACCTCATGTGATTGTTTCCTAGGAGTTTACAAGGAATAGCTCTTGACTGGTTTATGGGTCTCAAGAAGGGATCTATTAAATCTTGTGTGTAGCTGTCGGAAGATTTTTTCTCCCACTTGTCCTTCAATCTAGAGAAGGATATAGACACATTAGATCTCCTAAAAGAAAAATAGTGTGACGAAGAAATGTTTTCAAGCTATATTCAAAGATGGCGAGCTTTAGCCAGTCGGATGAAATCCCCACAAAGGGAGAAAGACATGGCCACCCTATTTATCAAAAACTCCCATCTAGATATGGCTCACAAATTTAGACTCCACTATGTCAAAACCTTTATGGCAATAGTAGAGAAAGGTCGTATCCTAGAGAGAGCCCTTATTGGCAAAGGGCAAGTCAAAATCTTTAACTCTGATAAAGAGAGATCATCTGTGGATAAGTCTCATTATTGGAACAAGAACAAAAATGATTTCAATGATGGAGTCACTAACACAAAACATGTCCAAGTGGTTAATGCCTCACAAAAGCCGCAATATCATCCGACACAAAAATCAATCCCAAATTCCATATCAGTGCCACAAGGGGCACATCGTCCTCACCAACAATCCAATCAAAACAATCAAGGGGGAACAAACATCAATGTACTCAATTAGGAGAACCCCTAAGTACTGTGTTTAATAGGCTCCTTCAAGAAAATTACCCAACATACCTTGTGACTAAGCCCCTTGACAAATCAAAACCTAAGCCAACATGGTTTAAAAAAAAGAGTATTGTGAGTTCCACAAGATTAAAGGGAATATATTGAATAAGTATCAAGGTCCAAAAATGTACATATATTAGAATTATTTTCCTAAGCATAACCAAGGTCCTAGCACATCAAACTCAAACCCCAGGCCTAGTAACAATAATAATAAGAATAACAACACCAACTACATCAGCTACCAAAATGTTCCATTTAATTATCAAGGCCCCATCATACACATCGAACAAGTAGAACCACATGTATCTATCATAAGTGTAAAGGGAAAGGACCCACAATGTGTTGTCACAACCCATCGTACCTCTATCACAGTCTCGAGAGCCTCTGCATCCATTTAGCCATCATTTGTAAGTTCTTGATACAACATTCTTGATCATCTAAGAAAGACCTTAGCCCATGTTTCTATCTTGGATTTGCTTAAGTCTTCTCCTGTACACCAAGAAATTCTAAACAAGGTATTATAGGACACCCAAGTTCCCAATGACATAGACCCTACGTAATTTCAAGCTTTGGTAGGACACCTCTCAGCAACCTACCAATTAGGCATTAGTAAAAATGATATATCTTGCATCGAATCGAACCATAATTGTCCCCTCCATCTTGAGGTTGATGTGAATTGTCACAAAGTAAAAAGGGTCTTGGTAGATAGTGGTTCTGCCCTGAATCTTTGCACATTAAAATTCATAAAATAGGTGGGATATACCTAAGCTAACCTCAATAATCAAGTCATCACCATCAAGGCATATGATAATGTAGATCATGATTCTAAAGGGAAAAATTTTCTTCCAATACAGGTTGGGCCAGTTGTGCAATACACTACATGTCATGTACTTGATTTGGAACTCCCCTATAACCTCCTCCTTGGTCACCCATGGCTCCATGTTATGCAATCCATTCCATCCACATAACTCCAATGTTTGAAATTCCCATTCAATGGGGTAGAAGTTACCATACACGCGGATCCCCAACCATTCAAATATTGCCACACATTATAAGCTTATTTTCCTCATTCTCATTACTACCCTAGAGTAGAAATGGGACCACCACAAACATCATCATCCCATTCATCCACCAGTGCACTAGCCACCACTTCATCCACTCCATCATCCACATCTAATTCCACCCTTACCAAAGTCCAGATCATCGACAAGGGGTGTGGTGAATATGAAATGTGGAAAACGTTGAACGTAGAAACTATGCCACCCTCACCACACACATACGTCCAACCTTCTCATTCTATCCCAAAGGAAGAAGAGAATACCATCACCTTCAATGCTCCAAATGTGGGATACAGTACCTTTCGCTCTCCTGGGTTAAGGCAAGGCACACCAAAAGATGACATCAAATAGTGGGTATATCATGAGGAACATGAACCCCCTCCCCCTTTGAAAGAATATTTCCAAGAGGTCTATCCTTGGCCTTCTAATTTTGTAGAGAAATATAATTATTGGGGGGAAGGCCTTGGTGTAAACGAACAAGGAACACGACAGCCGATAGAAACTTTTGTGCATCCAAGAAATTTGGGCTTGGGCTACAATATGAATCAAAAGGCTCCTATGGCATCATCTAGTGCCTCTAACAATGTCAGTGTGGCCAACAATCTCCTCAAAGACATAACAGATAAAGAATCCATCATAGATGCATATGATGATGTAGATCACGTTGACCTTTCTTCCATGTTTGAACTCTTATCCATTTGTACCATTAGCCTATCCCTTGAACATCCTGAAATTATAGATTGAGACCTACATGGTAGCGCACCTATCAACACCTTTCACTCAGTGGATCAGTATGCACATCCTATGGGATTAGCGGAAGATGAATTCCCCAAACACAAAAGTAAAAGGAAGCAAAATAAAAAAGGGTCACCTAGTGAAAACCTCCCTGAGGCACTTTATGACTCTGAAAATGTAAAAACAAAGGGTGCATCAAATAGCGGAAACCTTGATGAGGTGCTAGAAGATGGGGAAATTCATCTTCCCCTTGTAGGAACTCAGCTATCTGGATGATCATCCATCCCAATCGAGGAAACTCAAGCAATAAATTTGGGAACTGAAGAGAATCCCAGAATCACATATGTAGCCAAAGCACTATCAAAGGATGAATATTCTACAATTGCCAAGATTCTCAAAGAAGGCATCATTAATTTTGCATGGACATATTCACACATGCCAGGTCTTGATCCCGCTTTAGTAGTACATCATCTAGATGTACATCCTGATGCCAGACCCATCAAGAAAAATCTCCAAAAAATACACCCCCAAGTGGCTCTGTTAGTCAAGAAATAATTGGAGAAGTTATTAGATGTTGGATTCATCAGACCCATCCACTATTCTGACTCGATATCCAACATGGTGCCACTCGCCAAACCAAACAAGGATATCAGGATCTGCATAGACTTTAGAGACCTCAACAAAGGTTGCCCCAAAGATGATTTCCATTTGCCAAACATCAACATGTTAGTAGAATTAACTATAGGGAACCAGATGCTTTCCCTCATGGATGGATTCTCTCGATATAATCATATCAGAATCACACCTGAAGACCAACATAAAACAACTTTCGCCACACCACGAGGCACCTTCTGTTATAATGTTATGCCTTTTGGCCTTAAGAATGTGGGTGCAACCTACCAACAAGCCCTTACCTTCATCTTCCATGATCTCATTCAAATCATAATGGAAGATTATGTTGATGATCTGTTATAGAAATCAAGAACAAGGGAAGAGCACTTGACAATCCTCAAGAAGATCTTTGAATGCCCAGTGTAGACATCCAAATTTGATCACTTCCATATGATCAAAATAATCTATCATATTCATCTATTCCATTAACAGTGATTAAATATTTTATTTAATCATTATTTCATTTTCTGCTTAAGGTTCCTAAAGTATGTAATTAAATAAATTAAATACTTTACCTTACCCCCTTTCCTTCTCTAAATTAAATAAACATGAAAAACTATTTAATTTGGTCATTTAACCTATTTGGATTAAAACCAATTTTTAATTCCTATTTTTCTCTCTCCTTGTCACATTCTCCATAACCCTCTTCTAATCTAGATTAAATTAATTAATCTGTGATTAGGATGTGCACCACTTAATCAAGATTAAGTGTCACATCCTCCATAATCTCCCACTTTCCTCTAATCCCTCATTAATTATCCTAATCTTATTTTTGCACAACCTTAATTAGAATCATTAGCCACATTTAGCTTACCTTTTCTGGTCAACCTTCCCACTTACCATTTTTAGTTTGGACTCCCTTCCCCATGTAAATTTTTAATTCACATTTATTTCCCCAAGGTTCCTCTCTTCCCCATGTGAATTTTTAATTCACTTTGGTCTTCCCAAGGTCTTCCTCATCCCCCATGCAAATGTGACATGTCATTTTATATGTGCCCAAGGCTTCTAGAACCTTGGACTTGTCACATCACCCACATATGACAAATCTCCAGCTTTTTGGAGACCTCCTTTTATCCAATAGACTCTCCACTAAATGTAAATTTTTAATTTATATTTATTTTTCCCACACACTTCCCCTTTTCCCATGGATATTTTTGAAGAATTCTAAAATTCTTCAAAAGTCTCTTTCATCCTCATTTGTGGACAAGAAGTTCCTTTTTGAGGAAATATTTTCATTCCCCAATGGACCTCAAAGGTACTTGTCCTTCATCCACCTCATGTACTTCCCTTCCACCTCTTGTCCTTCTCTTCCACTTCATTTCCACAACACTCCACCCTAAGACATATCACCTTCCACATGTCAAGATGTGAGGGCTTGTGAGTCCTCAACTCACCTTAGCCCTTCATCTTCATCTTTGTTGGATCAATCCCAACCGTTGAATTCTCTAGAGAATTCCAATTAGCCTATAAATATCCCCTTTATTCCCTCGTTTTAGAAGAAAGTATTTTGCAACAAAACTCTTGCATCCATTCAACTTCTTTGCCATCCAAAGAGCACACAAGACTTCAAAAATCAAGGGCCAACCAAGGAAGCAACAACATGAAGGTATAACAACAATCAATTTATTTATCTTACTTCTATGTTGTCCATTTTCTTAGGCCAATCGTTGAGGTTACCTTTTATCTTGTTACTTCTTCACATTGCACTATTAGTTTTTATCTAACATCTCACGTTAGGAAGTAGCATTTTATTAGGATCACATTTCTGGCATGCCCGGTGGGACCCACAAAGGGGTATGTTTCTTTTATATTTTTTGTTGTTAGCTTGTTTGGAGATTCAGGTCGCAGAGGGGCGAACTTGCCCTCTCGGACACTGCAGAGGGGTGTATTTGCCCTTCGGACGTTGCAGAGGGCAATAATTGCCCTTGTTGTTCGCTATTTTTAGCTGTTTTTTTGTAGAGGGGCATAATTGCCCTTGTTGTTCACTGTTTTTACCTGTTTTTCTGTAGAGGGGCGTAATTGCCCTTGTTGTTCGCTGTTTTTAGCTATTTTTCTACAGAGGGGCATAATTGCCCTTGTTGTTCACTGTTTTTAACTGTTTTTCAGTAGAGGGTCATAATTGCCCTTGTTGTTCACTGTTTTTAACTGTGTTTTTCTATAGAGGGGCGTACTTGCCCTTGTTGTTCACTATTTTTAACTTTTTTCTGAAGAGGGGCATAATTGCCCTTGCTATGCACTATTTTTAACTATTTCTCTGTAGAGGGGTGTACTTGCCCTTGTTGTTCAATGTTTCTGACTGTTTTCTGTAGAAGTACGAGCACACCCTCCTAGTTCAACATTTTTCACTGCAAATGGGCGAATTTTCCCTTAATAGCACATTCAAGAAGGTAAAAAGGGGCATTTTAGCTTCATTTTTGTCTCTTTCTTTTGTTGTTTTGTGCTCTAACCCTCTAACCCTATTTGTTGGTGAGTGAAGTCATATTTCTTGCTGGTATCTTGCGTATTTTTGCTGCAAATCACAAAAGGGAAAAGGATAAACAACTAACAGTTGCTTGCAGGGCCTTTGTTTTATTTTGATTTTTAAAAGTCTTTCCTTACTACTTTATCTATTCTCTTAGTATAAGTAGGGGAAAGAAAATTGGCTACTTGCTATGTTTGTTTTATTTATTTTACCCTAAGGGGGCATTAGTTTGTTTTCACCTTCCTCCTTTGCACTTTGTGTGGATCCGAAGGGGGTAGTTGGAAATGATTAGTGTCTTCTTCTTAGCGGGACCTGCTTGGGGATTTCATCACCCCAAGGGATGATTCCAACCACGCGTATCGGTAGGGTATATAAAGGGGGGAGAGCCAAAGTTGTACCCCAATCCAGTTGCGTCATAATTGGCGGAACGTCGAAGCTAGGGTGATACCTAGATAGATGTGAAGAGTTGGTCTGAGCCTTTCAATATCTCGCTGGGGCTCCCAACTCATGCTTGTGATGGACTGGTGTTCATGGTTTGTGCCTCATGTACCGAGCATATATCGAGGACTCCTTAGAAGTTTTTTTCATCCTAGAGTAAGACCTTTGCTAGCCATACCCCTTAATACTAATCATAGGATTGTGCTTGTTCAAAGTGTATTTCTGTGAAGAACCAGTAAATCTTGATAAGTCAAACCGTCATTGAGTCATTTTAAGTCATTGCCAAAATCTCTCATCCAAAACAAGTTGCATTTTCCACTACAGAGGGGCGAACTTGCCCCACTGTTTCAGCATTTTCCACCACAGAGGGGCGAACTTGCCCCACTATTTCAGCCTTTTCCACCACAGAGGGGCGAACTTGCCCCACTGTTTGAGCTTTTTTTACCACAGAGGGGCGAACTTGCCCCACTGTTTCAGCCTTTTCCACTGCAGAGGGGCGAACTTGCCCCATTGTTTCAGTCTTTTTTCTATAAAAGTGCGAATATGCCCCTTGAACAAATAGTTTCATCCATTTCACCCTTCTAAACCTTTGTTTGAACCCCTAAAGTCTCCATTTGACCATTTGATCATCCTAAACACTAATTTGACCAGTCCAAACATCCATTTGACCATTCCAAACCTCCATTTAACCTTTCTAAAAATGTTCATTTACCACATTCACATTGATCATTCCACCATTTGGGATACCCATTTTACCATGTGACCTAAAACATTTCCAACAAAACGTCTTCCATTTGCATTCATCATCATCTCTCAACACAAAAATCCCTTAAACCTTGTTTTAGGAGTTATTTTCCCAAATTGACCAAAGCGTTAAGTTGATCATTATCTTACTTAATCAATCCGCTTCTATCTTGAAGTAGATTTGTGTTGAAATTCAACGTCATTGGCCCAAATCAATCCCCTTCCATCTCAAGGTGGATTCGGTGCCGTGATCATTAGTTTAGCTAGCTCCAATCGATCAACCAATGTCATAAGTCACTTAGGGTGATTTCCAAATCAGGTTTTAGGATCCCCTCCATCAAACGAATCCTTACCCAAATCATCCAATTGACACATCATCAATCAATCCTCAATCCAATCATCAAATTGATACATCATCATCATCCAAATCACCATTTGATCCATCATCAAATCCAATCATCAATCCAAATCATCAAATTGATACATCATCATTTGATCCAATCAAATCAATCCTCAATCCAATCATCAAATTGACACATCATCATTTGATCCAATCAAATCAATCCTCAATCCAATCATCAAATTGATACATCATCAATTGATCCAAACAATCCAATCCCAATCCAAATCGTCAAATTGATACATCATCAAATGATCCAAACAATCCAATCCCAATCCAAATCGTCCAATTGATCCAAACAATCCAATCCCAATCCAAATCATCCAATTGATACATCATCAATCAATCCATCATCCAATCTAAATCAATCAATCCAAATCATCACCTAGATCATCCTTTAGAGGTTACATCTTGTGATCACCTAGCTGTTTTGCATGTTCATGCCCGTTCAAACTCGTTCACAAATGAAAAACCAAATGGCAGACCAACAAAATCAAGGCTCCCAACCAAATGTCCCTCAAGATCCTAATAACATTCCACACGATCCTCATAATGGCGTCTCATCTCAATCAAACACCGACATCTAGAATATCACACCACCTAGTGACGAAAACATGGTCAATCAACCCAAAGTCACCGTTGACGAATATCTCAGTAATCTTGCCAATGTCCAAATGACGGATCATCTCCTAAATGAACATGGGAATAAGATCCTTGGCACCTTACTCATGAAGGGATTCAAACCACCGTCTGGTTTCAATACATCACAATATGCCCTTCCCCCATTTGTTGACCCACAAACCTCACAAAACGTTCCAGAAAATTCCTACATTCCTGAAGGTGCCCCCACTGAAAATTGGTACCACCCCGAACTTGGAAATACTGTCATCCATCAAGTCCAAGAATATCCTCATCTTCCCACCACAACATCTACTATTCCACCACCTGATCCTAATGACCCTCATACCTATGGCATGCCGCCATACATCCCATTTGCTCCACCACTTCCTCCCCCATATTCTAATATTGGGGGCACACCTCCACTTACCAATGTGCTACCTCCTCAATTTCAACAACCTCCAAATAATCCACACCAATCCACCACACTACCAACACCACCACAACATGTTGCTACTATCATAGCTTCATCTCAACACTTGCATTCACAACATCCGCAACACACTTCCATTCTCACACAACCATCATATCAAGTGGTGCAACAATACATCTCAACAACAACAACACATCTCACCTCACCCATCTCAACAAAAACAACACATCTCATCTCATCCACCTCATCAACAGCAGCAATGACCTCCACAACAACATGTGCACATCCCTACACAAACACATCATAATTCGCTCACCAAGTACCTCTATCATCCCTCTAGCACATACACTATTCCATCCCACACGAATCCTCATCAGAATGTGCAAAACCAAACGCATACCCAACTACCACCTTACACCAATCTTTCACAACCTCAACACAATCCCCATCAACAAACATTGAATCCGTATCCATATGTCACACAACAACCCACCGTTGCACAACAATACCAAACCTATTCGCCCTACTTTCAACAACAACAAACTCATCAACAGGGGGCACCTTACACTTCCTATTACCCACAAACATCATCACATCAACAAAGAGGTCCTACCTCTATACATTACCAAAATTGTATGCAGCAACATGACCCCTCTCTTGTGTCATACTATCAACAACAAGTGGATCCCACTCAACACAACCAATCATTCAACTATCAATCCACCTACAATCAACCAATGCATTCATATCCAACTCAACCCATTTATGATCCAACAATGGTAGGACCATCCTCATCATACCCACAACATTATCCATACACTCAATCCACTCTAACTCCCATGACTCCCATCAATAAAGACTTGGAAGAAGTAAAATATGCATTAAAGGACTTACAAGCTGGAACGGGCAAACAATCATTCAAGTTTGAGGACATATGCCCTTATTCGTTTGATCCCTCCATTTCCTTGATTCCTTTTCCTAAACATTTTGAGATACCCAAATTTGACAAATACAAAGGAACCAAGGATCTTAGAGCTCACCTTCAAGAGTTCTATGCTCATTGCCAAGAGGTCATGCACAATGATAATTACCTTATCTGACTTTTCCCTTAAAGTCTACAAGGGGTCACCCTCAACTGGTTTATGGGTCTAGAAAAGGGATCTATAAAAACCTTCGCACAACTGTCTGAACAGTTTGTCTCTCACTTCTCTTTTAACTTAGAGAAATATATTGACACACTTGACCTCCTCAAAGAAAAACAACGTGATGGGGAAACCATTGCAAGCTACTTTCAAAGATGGCGTGCCTTGGCTAGTAGGATCAAATCGCCACCAACAAAAAAAGACATGGTAATGTTGTTTATCAAAAACTCCCACCTAGATATGGCGCACAATTTCCAACTCCACTGTATCACTACCTTTGCAGGACTTGTGGAGAAATGCCCCATCTTAGAACGAGCCCTTGTCACAAAAGGGCAAGTCAAACATTTCAATTCTGATAGAGAAAAATCCTTTGGGGATAAACCTCGATATTGGAATAGAAATAAAAATTCTATCAATGATGGTGTCACAGACACCAAACATGTTCAAGTGGCCACCACTATGCAAAGATACCCTCCCCTGCAACAACCATTAGTCCATACTGCCATATATGTCCCTCAAGGGGCACCACGGCAACAATCCAATTAAAACAACCAAGGGGGAAATAAATGATAGTTCACTCAATTGGGAGAACCCCTTAGTGTGGTTTTTAATAAGCTTCTTCAAGCCAATTACCCCATCACATATCCTATTACCAAACCCCTTGATACGTCTAAACCTAAGCTTGCTTGGTTTAAAGACAATGAGTACTGTGAATTTCACAAAATTAAGGGACATGCCTTAGATAAATGTCAAGGCCTGAAAACCTACATCCAAGGTCTCATCGATTGAGGTGAAATCCATGTGGATGCTAACACAACATCCTCATCCAATGCTCAACTACAAATGTATCAAAATGCCTTTCCAAACCATAATCAACGTCCTAGTACGTCCAACTCAAATCCTAGACCTAGCAATCATAACCAGCAAAATAACAGCACTAATAACATCAGTTATAAAAATGTGCCATACAACTATCAAGGTGTGGTATCATACGTAGAACAAGTGGAGCCATGTGTATCCATGATACATGTCAAAGGAAAGGATTCACAATGTGTTGTTGCTACTCGACGGACTCGCATCACAGTCCCTGCCGCTCCATCTACCCAACGACCCTCCGTCAATGCCCAATATAATATCCTAGACCATCTAGGTAAGACTACAGCCCAAATATCCATTTTAGATCTGCTCAAGTCATCTCCCATACATCAAGATATCCTAACTAAGGCTTTGCAAAGCACACAAGTGCCTGATAATATTGACCCTACCCAATTTCAAGCATTGGTAGGAAATCTCTCACCAACTTATCAGTTAGCCTTTAGCCAAAAGGACATGCCACATCTTGATTCAAACCACAACCGCCCCCTCCATCTTGAGGTTGGTGTCAATTATCAAAAAGTAAAAAGGATACTAGTAGATAATGGTTCGACCCTCAATCTTTGTACATTAAAATTCATATAATAGGCTGGATACACCCAAGCTGATCTGAGAAATCAAGTGATAACCATCAAGGCCTATGATAATGCAGAGCGGGATTCTAAGGGTATTATTTGCCTCCCTATTCAAGTGGGCCCCATTGTACAATACACTATGTGTCATGTTTTGGATCTTGAACTCCCATACAACATCCTTCTTGTCTACCCATGGATTCATTCTATGCAAGTCATACCATCCACCTATCACCAATGCGTAAAGTTCCCATTTCAAGGAATGGAAGTCACCATACAAGCTAATCCCCAGCCTTTCGAGTATTGTCATGCCCTGGAAGCTTCTTTTCCACATTCGCATTATTGTCCAGGAGTCGAAATGGGGGCAACCCCAACATCTGATCCTAACCCATCCACCAATACACTAAACACTTCATCCCCACCATCATCCACACCTACTTCCACCATCACCAAGGTCCAGATCATAGACAAGGGATGTGGCACATATGAAATGCATACCACACTCAATGTGGCAACCATGCCACCTTCGCCCCGCACATATGGACAACCAATCCTGCCAGTGCCAAAAATGGAAAAGACACTTACCCTCACTTCCAAGAATGTGGGTTCAACAACATTCAATGATTTGGGATCCCTCCAAGATCAAATGGACGAAGATATCAGTCAATGAGTTTACCGAGAGGAACCTGAACCACCATGTCCCCTTATGGAATACTTTCAAGAGGCTTATCCATGTGCATCCAAGTTTGTGGAAAAATGTCATTACCAAGGCAGAGGCCTTGGTATAGAAGAACAAGGAAAACGTCTACCCATTGAAGCACTTACCATCCGACCAAGAAATTTGGGAATGGGTTATGATACTAAATAGAAGGGTCCTACAACATTCGCTAACACTTCTAACAATGTTAGTGTGGACAATGGTTCCCTCAAAGACATACTGGAGGAAGAGTCCATCATACACGCGTACGATGATCTGGATCACATTGACCTCCCCGCCATGTTTGAATGTTTATCCATTTGTACCATAACTTTATCCGTTAAACACCCTGAGCTTATCGACTATCACCTACAAGGTAGTGCACCTATCAGCACATTTCCCTCAGAGGATACCTACGTACACCTAATGGGATTGGGGGAAGATGAACGCCCTAATTGCAAAAGAAAAATGAAACAAAAGAAAAATAGGTCAACTAGTGAAAACCTCACCAAGGAACTTTTTGACTTGGAAAAAGTAAAAATAAAGGATGTATCTGAAAATGAAAACCTTAATACGACACTAGAAGACGGGGACGTTCATCTTCCCCTTGTAGGAACACAACTATCTGAGCAATCTTCAATTCTCATTGAGGAAACACAAGAGGTAAATTTGGGGACAGAAGAAACTCCAAGGATAACCTATGTGGACAAATCTTTATCTGAAGTAGAATACATCACCATTGTCCGAATTCTCCATGATGGAGTTATCAACTTTGCATGGGCTTACTCTGATATGTCTGGCCTAGATCCCAATCTTGTTTTCCATCATTTGGATGTCCATCCAGAGGCTAAACCTATAAGTAGAAGCTCTGAAAGATGCACCCACAAGTGGCATTATTGGTTAAGAAAGAACTGGAAAAGTTATTGGATGCTGGTTTTATCAGACCCATTGATTACTCTAATTGGATCTCCAATATAGTACCTGTTGCTAAACCTAATGGAGACATTAGAATCTATATAGATTTTTGAGATCTTAACAAAGCCTACCCAAAAGATGACTTTCCCTTGCCTAACATCGACATGTTAGTCGACATCACTATAGGACACGAGATGTTATCCCTCATGAATGGCTTCTCTGGTTACAATCAAATCCAGATTGCCCCCGACGATCAATGTAAAACCACTTTTACAACACCTTGGGGTACTTTCTGTTACAACGTCATGCCCTTTGGTCTCAAAAATGCAGGGGCAGCATATCAACAGGCAATGATGGTTATATTCCATGACCTCATCCACATCATCATGGAATATTATGTTGATGACCTACTAGCAAAATCTGGAACCCGAGAAGAGCACCCTACCATTCTACAATGGATCTTTGAGCACTAAGAACAGTACAAGCTTCGATTGAATCCAAAAAAGTGTGTGTTTGGTGTCACATTAGGGAAACTATTGGGATTCATAGTATCTCGAAGAGGCATCGAGGTTGACCTAGCTAAGGTAAAAGCTATCATGGATATGCCTCCACCAAGAAACTTGAAACAATTAAGGAGCCTCCAAGGGAAACTACAATCCATCCTCTAGTTTATAGCCCAACTTGTGGATAAATGTCAATCATTCAACTACCTTCTCAAGAAAGACACCAGCTTCAAGTGGAATCAATAGTGTCAGATAGGTTTTGACATGATCAAAAGATACTTGGCCCACCCATCGATTTTGATGCCACCTATCCCTGGCAAACCACTCCTGTTGTACATATCTACCATGTTAGTTGCATTGGGGGCATTATTGGCACAACATGATGAATCTTCAAAGGAACGAGCGATCTATTACATTAGTCGCACACTGGTCGGGTATGAACTCAATTATTCACCAATGGAAAAGGCATGTCTAGTTGTGGTCTTCAGCACACAAAAGCTATGCCACTATATGCTTAGCCATCCTATAAAATTAATATCCAAAATCGATCCCCTCAAGTACATGTTGTCCAAGACAGCCCTGACTGGTCAAATGGCTAAATGGATCATGCTCCTCAGTGAGTTTGATATAGAATATGTGGATAGAAATACCATTAAAGGATAAGTAATAGTGGATCAGTTGGCAGATGCTCCATTAGTGGATGCCTATCCCATAGAAACTGAATTTCCAGATGAAGGAGTATTTTCCATCTCAAATGCCACCACTTGGACACTGTACTTTGAGGGATCACACACTCATAATGGATTGGGGGTAGGAGTCTTGCTTATCACCCCCCAAGGTGACTACATATCGAAATCATTCAGACTGGCTTTTCCTTGCACCAACAACATCTCTGAATATGAAGCCCTTCTCATAGGCCTCAGAATTGTAGTCCAATGGCACATCACTCATGTGCATATTTTTGGTGACTCCCAGTTAGTCATAAAATAGGTCAATAATGAGTTTCTAACAAAAGATGAAAAGTTGTTGCCTTATAAATGAAAGGTGGATGACTTCAAGAAATATTTCACTACCATCCAATTTGAGCAAATCCCAAGACTCCAGAATAAGGCAGTAGATGCTATGGCTACCATTGGTTCGCTCCTTGACATGTCAAAAGATTGCACAAATTGTCAGTTCCTAGTTGAGCAACTCCTAATCCCAGTGTATGATATCCCTGAGAGTGACATGGTGTGTGCTATTGTAGGTCCTGAATCCCCTTGGTACCATGACATTTACATCTACATTCATGACAACACCCTCCTGCCTGATCTCATGAGAAACCAACGTAAATCATTTATCCAATGCACAGCCCACTACACCATTATCGGTGATACACTTTATCGACATGGGTATGATGGAACTCTCCTTCATTGTTTAGACGAAACTGAACCCCGCACAATTTTAATAGAGGTACATAGCGGTATTTGTGGGGCCCATTCTAATGGTATGGCCCTAGCCAAACAAATTCTTAGAGCAGGTAATTATTGGCCTACAATAGAACAAGATGCTTGTGAGTATGTCAAAAAGTGTCTTCCATGTCAACAACATGCAGATCTGATTCACGCTCTAGCACAAGAGCTCCATCCCATCATGACACCTTGGTCATTTTCACAATGGGGTTTCGACTTGATTGGCAAGATCTACCCTCCATCTTCTGATGGTCACACCTTTATCATCATAGCCACTGAATACTTCAACAAGTGGGTGGAAGCCATTCCACTCACTCAAATCACTGGTGTTCAGATCTCTAAGTTCATCCTCTACCATATTCTCTGCAGGTATGGTATCCCCTCCACCATCATCACCGACAATGGAAAACCATTCAAAAATAAGTGCATGAAACTCCTTTGTGACACATATCATATCCAACATCGTTGGTCCACTCCCTATTACCCCCAAGGTAATGGACAGGTAGAAGCAACAAATAAAACATTGATCAAAATCATTAAGAAGATGGTCAATAACACTGGCCGCGATTGGCACCTCCATATCCATCCCACTCTTTGGGCCTATCGTACATCCATCCGCACCCCTACCGGAGCTACTCCATATTCTCTTGTCTATGGCACTGAAGCTATCTTTCCAATCGAAGTTGAAATCCCTTCACTCTGCATCTCCCTCAAGAACCTCATCACTGACAAAGACACCCGAGTGGCACGCTTGGCACAATTGGAATTGCTAGATAAAAAATGGTTCAAGGATTATAACCACCTGCAATCCTATCAGCACTGACTAAAAAGGAGCTACAATAAGAAAGTCCACCCTTGCCAATTCAATGTTGGTGATTTCGTCCTAAAAGAGAATCACTAAAATCAGCAAGATCAAGAGAAAAAGGCTAAGTTTGAAGCAAATTGGTTGGACCCTTATGTCATCACCACAAAGTATGGTTTTGGTGCCTATAGGCTCTCCACCCCTGAAGGGGAACCATTGGAGGAATCCATCAACATCATGCACTTGAAGAAGTTCTACACTTAGATCAGCTGGGGTATCCTTCCTGGTAAAAGTCAAAAATACAAAAAAATCCAAAAATAGTATAGAGAAATAATTCTTCCTATGGTGAAAACCACCCCTGCGTGGCACCTTGGATACGTACGATTGGTGAAAATCTGGCAACACGCGCCTCTTGTATAGGGCCTAATCATTATCTACCTCATGTCCTAGTTACTTTATGGCTTACCTGTCGATTCCTCAATCCCTATATCCTCCCATCTGCTTACATCACCTCATCGCTTAGTATATTCTGGTTGAGCATTGGACGACCATCATCCGCTATCCAACACCTTAAGCTTATTATCCTCACCTGAGCTTGTGTCATCTCTTCGTGTCTATCTCCATCTTGGTCTTATCATGTCTCCTTCTGGACTACGTTGCCCCTATGCTTGCATGTAGGCAAGGTTGATCATTTGATCTGCCCCTGGAGCTTCTCGTTGTCTTCTTTTGTGGTCAACTCATTTGATCATTGTCCTTCATCATTTGTCATCATCATCCTCTTTCCACATTTATCATCATCTTCGCTTGAACTATGATGCCTCTACGCTTGCACGTAAGTAAGGCTAATCTTTGATCGGCCCCCGAGGCATTTTGTCCTTCATCATCTGTCCTCATTGGTCCACTTTTCGATCTTGTCCATCCTTGGTCTTTTGTCATGTCTGAACTACATTGCCCCTGCACTTACACGTAGGCAAGGTTGATCTTTTGATCTGCCCCTGGGGCTTGTGTCTGTCTTGGTCCTCCATCGGTTTCCATCAGTCCACTTTCCGCTCTTTTATCGTGGTCTTTTCCTGAACTACGAGGGCTCTGTGCTTTCACATAGGCAAGGTTGATCTTTGATCAACCCTCGAGCCCCTAGGTCTTTAGGTTGCGTCTCATCCTCTCATTGTTTCATTTTCAGGTATGTTCCTATCATCGCTAATGCTTCACAAATAAGGTCTTCTTGTATCAAGAAATTTTCTCAATGACAATTATCCTACGTCATCTAGGTCACTTTAGCTTAGTATCCATCATCGGTCTTAACAGGATGCATCCTTCCTAACATACCACATCAACCCCATCCATCCTTGGGATCTTATGGAAAAGGACGCTTGTAATTGATTATGATCTTTTGATACTTTTGGATTTTATTTATCATTTGAGCTCCCTATAATCACTAGTCAAGATTGCCATGATCCTTCATATTATGGTGTGTTTTGCCTAGTTAACATAGGGACATCTCTTGACTATTTTATTGTTTCTATCTACTGGGATGCTCCACATAGTACCCACCGAGATATGTTTCGGATCCTGTGTTATGTGGGGGCATCTCTTTGTGCTTGTGGTTATTCCAATACCTGGCCCGACCAAAGCCATCACGACTTTGGGGTATTGGGATATCATTCTTGTTTTTCGTGTTTGTTTTATACATTAGACATTAATCCCTCTTGGTTTACATACCCTGACGCCCGATGTCTTATGCTATAGCAAAAATCAATTGCTCTAAAGGATGGCAAATTGCATTCATGTTGCATTTCATCTCATGTTGCATATTCCCCATTCATCCTCTCTTGCTCCTACATCCATGACTCATGATTTTGGTTGTGCAAACTCTCATTCACTCTTACTAACTTTTCTTCTTGGGATCCTTACAGTCTTTGACAGGTACTGCAACCCCCACATCCTACACATATCACCTACCCATTGATACTTATGTCTACATTCATTAAGTTCATTTATCCATTAACATCCATTCATTTATCCATTAACATTCATTCATTTATCCATTTACATCCATTCATTTATCCATTAACATTCATTCATTTATCCATTTACATTAAACATTTATTCATTTATCCATTAACATTTGTTCATTTATCCATTTACATTGAACATTTGTTCATTTATCCATTAACATTCATTCATTTATCCATTTACATCCATTCATTTATCCATTCACATCCATTCATTAATTTCATCCATTCACATCAATTCATTAAGTTCATTTATCCATTTATATCAATTCATTTTCATTAAGCTCATTTATCCATTTGCATTACTCCATATAGGCCCATATTACTCACATCATTAATACAATAGCATTACCATTCATAAACATAATCACACATGCACAAGTAAAACATCCACATCAACACAAAAACATCATATACATATGCATAACATATAGCAGCTATCATAGGAACATCAATAAAACACCATATGCATACCATCCATCACCAAAATGTGGCATAATATCAATGGGGACCATCACATATCATCATCAAAATAATACAATGTCCATATGCAAAATATAGTCACCACATAATCACCTACATATCATACTCAAAATAAGGTGCATCATCTAAAAAAATGTGCTACACCACCATCTGGTACCTGTCAAACACACCTATATCCTGTCACCTATCATCTGCTTATCTTGAGCTGCCCACACCTGACCTCTGAGGAGACTTAGGTACCGGTCCTCTGTGTGTCGGAGTCCCCTGTGACTCACGCCCTGGAGTCCCAAACCAAGAAAGAGTTGGCTGGAATTCATTGTACCCCTTAGTTTGTGTCCCTAATGACTAGGATGGTGCCAACATCTGTGGTGTCTGCCTGACATACTACGTTATACGTTGCACCGGGTCAGGCACTGCCTACTCATACGCACACCTCTAGTAGGCTGCCTCCTACATATATTCATCTCTCTGCCCAGCCTAGAACCGAGCAGCATTCTGCTCATGCCTATACCTATCCCTCTCTCTGATCATGGCCCATCGCTCCTACTCCCATGCCTCCTGTGCCACTGTCAATAGTCGTATCCACTCTATGGATCTCTCCCTCTCTGCCCACATCGTCTCTTGCATAGTCCCATCACTCGGCCCTTGATGTGTCTGCATCTGTGCTATATCCTTCTCGACATTCTCTACCCGACCCACTGATGAGTCTCTCTGGAACTACAAAATTTGGACCTGTCTCCATAAAATGTCCCTATCCCCTTATAGTGTCTGCATCTGTGCCTGTACACTGTCCCTCTCCTCCTGTAGAGCCTGCACTTGTCCCTATGCACTCTCTCTCTCCCACTATAGCATCTCTAATCCAACCTCTATAGCCTCGGCCCTCGCCCTCATCTCCTCTGCAGATGCCTCTACCATAGCTGTCCTCTCCTGCAGGGCTGTCCTCTTCTCCTGAAATCCTACCACCTGAAGTCTCAATGCCTACATCTCCCCCCTCCTGCTGACTCTGGATGACCTCACCTCTGTGCAACTTTCATCGCTGCCTCTAGCCTATCTCGATCCCATGTCACCTGAGCCAGCTCCCCCAATGCCATCTCCATCCCTACTCGCATCTAATCTCACTCTCTCTCTGTGACCTGTATATTTGTCATCGCTACCTCTAGCCTATCTCGATCCCATGTCACCCGAGCCAGCTCCCCCAATGCCATCTCCACCCCTACTCGCGTCTAATCTCACTCTCTCTCTGTGGCTTGTATATATGTCATCAGTTGGCCCACAACCCGCTCAAACACTATCATCTCCTCTTCCTATATCCTCCGCACCTCTGCCTCAGCCCTCCTCACCTCCTCCTCTAGAACCCATATCCTTGCCTAGGCCCCTCTCAGGAAAACCACTAGATCATCAACTGTGGTTGTTGGTACTATGGCTAAAGGCTTCATCACCAGTACATCCAGGTCCATCACCTCCCCCTCTCTCTCCTTCTACACCGGCTCTGTCTGGTGCATCAATCGAATCCTCCGCAGCTGTCCCCTCCTCCCCTCTTGCTCAACTAGCTCGACTCTCCTCTATTGACTACTCTCAGGGCTCTCCCTAGGTTGTCCTCTAACATCCATCACCCTCTCTACCTCCTCCTGTGGATCTCTGGCTCTCACATCCACCTACGGCTCGACTCTCCTCTGTTGACTACTCTCAGGCCTCTCCCTAGGCTGTCCTCTAACATCCATCACCCTCTCTACCTCCACCTATGGCTCTAGGGTTCTCCCCTCCTCCTGCTCAGCTCTCACCTACACCCACCTCCATCGTACTCTAACACCAATCCCTAGCTAAGCAGCCCTCCCCTCCACCACCCGAAGCATCTCTACCTCTGGCTCACTCTCCAATCTCACCACCTCTATTTCCTCCCCCCCATCAGCTCCTCCCACCTCTATCTCCTCCCCCCCATCAGCTCCTCCTACCTCCATCTCCTCTGCCACAGCTCTCCTCGCCCTCCTTAGCCGTCGACTCCTCCTGACTCTACCCCTCCTCGTCGGCTGATCTCCAGCAACCCCCTCCTCTGCACCACCACTCTCATATCCCTCATCCTCCTATCTCTCATCTTCCTGTCCCTCATCCTCATGTCCATCATCCTCATGTCCACCCTGCTCTAGCTCCTCCTCCTATCCCTCCTCCTGCTCATCCTCTAGCCCCCCCTCTATGGCTCCCATGGTTAGCACCTTTGGTGTCACCCTCTCCCATCAGTGGTTACAAAACCACCGATCAAATCGATCTATCATGCCAGCATCCTTTGGACCCTCGCACCTCCCCGGATAGGGCACCTCACCTGCCATCACCCATGCCACCCTCACGTCTCTCGCTGGAAACACCGCCCCCTAAGGTACCTCTCTGGTAAGCCGAAAGAACATAACCAGCGCCCCTAGAATATCTTGCAAAAGTCCAAACTACAGCATCACTCGGTCTGGATGATGCATCTCCACTATGCGCCCTAGGCTCCCAATCAGGAAACATCTACACATAAAGAATCCTCATTGTCTCTCCTCCTCGGTCCTCCATCCTCTAAACCGCTGAAACATGTATGGCTGCCATATCATGTCTCCCCCCCGTAAATCACCGAATGCTCTTCTCCATCACTGCACCTCTCCTTGTATCTCATATCGTAGGATGTAGCCCCTGGCTGCCCCAAATTGCCATGCCAATGGCTCTCTATCATCCAAGTCTCCTCCCCTAATAACTATGGGCCTCGTCACCGCGATGTGCATCCATCTCCATACCTGCAGTAGCGTCCGGTGCATCAAGCTCTACACCCGCTGATAACAGATCATGTGCATGTCCCGGTATAACTGGGCCAATACACATGACCCCTAGGAAAACTACCCCTTCCCCCACTCGACAATATGTCGGATCACCCCCATGTATCGTAGGCTGCAGAAATGCCTACTCCGGTCTGGCAACAGAACCCCGCTGATCAAGCAACATAGAAACAGAGGTAACATCGGCACCCCTAGGGATAGATATCTATCTACATCCAATCCCCCCCTCTCTATTGGCAAGTCATCTCACCCAAATAACACCAGCACGGTCTCATCTAACTGATCTCCTCTCAACTCCTCCTTGCATACTACTCGTCCTACTATCGGTAACCTCAGGATCTGCCACACATCCTCTAGTGTCATAGTCATCTCTCCAGTCGGCAAACGAAACGTCGACATAGCCGAGCTCCACCTCTCTATTAGGGCTTTCAGCATCGCCCGATGAGCCCTCATCTCCAAAAACTGCACCAAGTGCAGTAACCCTGCCCGCTCCAAAGTTGCATGATCCACTCTGGTCATTGCCTCAATCGACGATGCCAACATCTCCAGCCTTCGCTCATGAGTCCGCAATCTACCAAAATCCTGCAAAACAATTTTTCCCCTTTATTAAAAATTTTCATCTCAAAATCCTCTTCCTCCCACTTTTTTTTTTTTCTCACTCCTTCTTCTCCTCTTGTCTTATCTTTCTTTCACCTCCTACAGCGGGGCATATGCGCCCTAGGCTGGCCGGCATGGGTCCGCCCCTGCAGCAGGGCATAGGCGCCCTCGGCCGGCCGTGATGAATCCGCCCCTACAGCGGGGCGTATGCACCCTCGGCCGGCCGGGGCATATTCGCCCCTGCAGCGGGACGGCCCCACCCCGAGCGGTGCCCCACACTGCCCTGCCCACATGGGATGGTGCCGCTGCATCCCGCGGTGGCGCGACCAGGACGCCTGCCCAAATGTGCGATACACTACCTTTCGCTCTCCTGGGTTAAGGCAAGATACACCAGAAGATGACATCAAATAGTGGGTATATTATGAGGAACCTGAACCCTCTCCCTCTTTGAAAGAATATTTCCAAGAGGTCTATCCTTGGCCTTCTAATTTTGTAGAGAAATATAATTATTGGGGGGAAGGCCTTGGTGTAAACGAACAAGGAAGACGACAGCCAATAGAAACTTTTGTGTGTCCAAGAAATTTGGGCTTGGGCTACGATACAAAGCAAAAGGCTCCTATGGCATTATCTAGTTCCTCTAACAATGTCAGTGTGGCCAACAATCCCCTCGAAGACATAACAGACAAAGAATCCATCATACACGAGTATGATGATGTAGATCACGTTGACCTTTCTTCCATGTTTGAATTCTTATCCATTTGTACCATTAGCCTATCCCTTGAACATCCTAAAATTATAGACTGAGACCTACATGGTAGCGCACCTATCAACACCTTTCACTCAGTGGATCAGTATGCACATCTTATGGGATTAGGGGAAGATGAACGCCCCAAACACAAAAGTAAAAGGAAGCAAAATAAAAAAGGGTCACCTAGAGAAAACCTCCCTAAGGCACTTTATGACTCTGAAAATGTAAAAACAAAGGGTGTATCGAATAGCGGAAACCTTGATGAGGTGATAGAAGATGGGGAAATTCATCTTCCCCTTGTAGGAACTCAGCTATCTGGATGATCATCCATCCCGATCGAGGAAACTCAAGCAATAAATTTGGGAACTGAAGAGAATCCCAAAATCACATATGTAGCCAAAGCACTATCAGAGGATGAATATTCTACCATTGCCAAGATTCTCAAAGAAGGCATCATTAATTTTGCATGGACATATTCACACATGCCAGGTCTTGATCCCGCTTTAGTAGTACATCATCTAGATGTACATCCTGATGCCAGACCCATCAAGAAAAATCTCCAAAAAATACACCCCCAAGTGGCTCTGTTAGTCAAGAAATAATTGGAGAATTTATTAGATGTTGGATTCATCAGACCCATCGACTATTCTGACTCGATATCCAACATAGTGCCACTCGCCAAACCAAACAAGGATATCAGGATCTGCATAGACTTTAGAGACCTCAACAAAGGTTGCCCCAAAGATGATTTCCATTTGCCAAACATCGACATGTTAGTAGAATTAACTGCACGGAACGAGATGCTTTCCCTCATGGATGGATTCTCTCGATATAATCATATCAGAATCGCACCTGAAGACCAACATAAAACAACTTTCACCACACCATGGGGCACCTTCTATTATAATGTTATGCCTTTTGAGCTTAAGAATGTGGGTGCAACCTACCAACAAGCCCTTACCTTCATCTTCCATGATCTCATTCAAATCATAATGGAAGATTATGTTGATGATCTGTTATAGAAATCAAGAACAAGGGAAGAGCACTTGACAATTGTCAAGAAGATCTTTGAATGCCTAGTGTAGACATCCAAATTTGATCACTTCCATATGATCAAAATCGTCTATCATATTTGTCTATTCCATTAACAGTGATTAAATAATTTATTTAATCATTATTTCATTTTCTGCCTAAGGTTCCTAAAGTATGTAATTAAATAAATTAAATACTTTACCTTACCCCCTTTCCTTCTCTAAATTAAATAAAGATGAAAAATTATTTAATTTGATCATTTAACCTATTTGGATTAAAACCAATTTTTAATTCCTGTTTTTCTCTCTCCTTGTCACATTCTCCATAACCCTCTTCTAATCTAGATTAAATTAATTAATCTATGATTAGGATGTGCACCACTTAATCAAGATTAAGTGTCACATCCTCCATAATCTCCCACTTGCCTCTAATCCCTCATTAATTATTCTAATCCTGTGTTTGCACAACCTTAATCAGAATCATTAGCCACATTTAGCTTACCTTTTCTGGTCAACCTTCCCACTTACCATTTTTAGCTTGGACTCCCTTCCCCATGTGAATTTTTAATTCACATTTATTTGCCCAAGGTTCCTCTCTTCCCCATGTGAATTTTTAATTCACTTTGGTCTTTCCAAGGTCTTCCTCATCCCCCATGCAAATGTGACATGTCATTTTATATGTGCCCAAGGCTTCTAGAACCTTGGACTTGTCACATCACCCACATGTGACAAATCTCCAGCTTTTTGGAGACCTTTTATCCAATACTCTCCACTAAATGTAAATTTTTAATTTACATTTATTTTTTCCACACACTTCCCCTTTTCCCATGGAGATTTTTGAGGAATTCTAAAATTCCTCAAAAGTCTCTTTCATCCTCATTTGTGTACAAGAAGTTCATTTTTGAGGAAATCTTTTCATTCCCCAATGTACCTCAAAGGTACTTGTCCTTCATCCACCTCATGTACTTCCCTTCCACCTCATTTCCACATCACTCCACCCTAAGACATATCACCTTCCACATGTCAAGATGTGAGGGCTTGTGAGTCCTCAACTCACCTTAGCCCTTCATCTTGATCTTTGTTGGATTAATCCCAACCGTTGAATTCTCTATAGAATTCCAATTAGGCTATAAATATCCCCTTTATTCCCTCATTTTGGAAGGAAGTCTTTTGCAACGAAACTCTTGCAAATTTTTCATTCAAGCTCTCATCCATCTTAACACTTACATCATCAATCCATATTACATCAATTCATCTTGCATCCATTCAACTTCTTTGCCATCCAAGGAGCACACAAGACTTCAAAAATCAAGGGCCAACCAAGGAAGCAACAACATGAAGGTATAACAACAATCAATTTATTTATCTTACTTCTATGTTGTCCATTTTCTTAGGCTAATCATTGAGGTACCCTTTTATCTTGTTACTTCTTCACATTGCACTATTATTTTTTATCTAACATCTCACGTTAGGAAGTAGCATTTTATTAGGATCACACCTAGAATAGTCTAAGCTACAACTAAATCTGAAGAAATGTCTTTGGTATCACATCAGGAAAACTATTGGGTTTCATTGTCTCTCGAAGAGGCATAGAGGTCGATTCGGAAAAGGTTAAGGCAATCATGGATATGCCTCCACCATGCAATCTCAAACAACTAAGAAGTCTTCAAGGTAAGCTCCAATCCATCTGACGGTTTATTGCTCAATTAGCCAACAAATGTCAATCATTCACACATCTCCTAAAAAAGGATATTGCTTTTAAGTGGAATCAATAGTGTCAACTTGGCTTCAACAAGATAAAAGAATATTTGGCTCACCCACCCATCCTTATGCCACCAATTCCTAGTAAACCACTCCTATTGTATATTTCTTCTACTTCAGTTGCACTGGGGGAATTGCTAGCACAACATGATGAGTCATCAAAGGAATGAGTGATCTACTACATTAGACGAACCTTAGTAGGAAATGAAATGAATTATTCCCCAATGGAAAAATCTTGCCTAGCAGTGGTCTTCAGTTCACAGAAACTTTGACATTACATGCTCAGCCATCTACTAAAGCTAATCTCCAAGTTCGATCCACTCAAATATCTCTTATCCAAGACAACTCTGAATGGTTGCATGGCTAAGTGGGTCATGTTGTTAAGTGAATTTGATATAGAATATGTGGATTGAAAAGTGATTAAAGGACAAGCGATAGTGGATCATCTGGTAGATGCTCCTTTAGTAGATGCTTATCCTCTAGTAACAAAATTTATGATGAAGGGGTCTTCGCAGTCATAGAAGCTACCTTATGGACACTCTATTTTGATGGATCATACACTCACAATGGATCAGGGGAAGGAATTTTTCTCACCACCCCCCAGGGTGATTATATATCAAAGTCATTCAGGTTAGCCTTTCCATGTACAAACAACATAGCCAAATATAAAGCTCTTCTTACAGGCCTCAGAATTACAATCCAATGGCATATAACTCACTTGCAAGTCTCTGGTTATTCCTAGCTAATCATCAAATAGTTCAATGATCATTTTCTGACAAAGGACAATAAATTGTTACCATATAAACACATGGTAGGTGAATTCAAAAGGTACTTTACATCTGTCCAGATCGATCGGATATCTAGATTGCAGAACAAAGCAGTTGATGCCATGGCTACCATTGGTTCTCTCCTTGACATGCCTAAAGATCAGACCGACTGTGAGTTTCTAGTTGAGAAAATTTTAATCCTAGTGTGCAACATCCCTAAAAATGATATGGTGTGTGATATTGTAGGTCCTACATCACCCTGGTATAACTATATCTATACTTAGTTGCATAACGACACCCTACCCCCTGATCTGACATGAAACGAAGGAAAATCTTTTATCCAACGAACATCCTATTACACCATCGTAGGTGATACATGTGTGTGTGAATATTTGGAATCAACTAATAAGTTGAACAAACACACCAATGAAACATTTTATCAAATAAATCTAATTTAAAACTAAATAAAGCTTCAAACCCAGCAGATTCTTCAAAGCTATCTCATTGTCCTCTATCTCCAAGGATTTGTTTTAAGCTGCTTGCTCTCAGATTTTGTAAGAGAAAGCTCAATAGAATGAAAACCTAGAGAATGAGATAATATGTAACATGCATTCCTATGCTAAATGATATGAGATAATCAAACTAAGATATGGAGCTAAAAAACATTATTCAAGATATTCTACCATGATTGTTTATGCTAAAATGATAAAGCTAAGATTCTATGCTATGCTCAAGAAATCTAGGATAATAAGATTGCTAAATGCTGGATAATGCAACTATAATTCTCACGCTATGCAACTAAATTTGATTCTTTTCAAAGCACAAAGAGACTAGATTTATAGACTTTTGGAGGCAAAAGCTTAGTTGGAAAAGATCGACGGTTGAAATCAAGCCTAGTAAGATGAATGGTGGAAGATCGAGAAGTTGGAGAAAAATATGGAAGCTAGAGAGAAATAGGGAGAATTTTTCCTCCTACACAACCTTCTCCATTCAAAAATGAAGGAAAGTAGGCATTTGTCATTTTTTGTTATGAGGAGTTAGTTAGTAGTTGAAGAAAATTCCATAATTAAATTATTAAATTATTTAATTATTTAATTATATGTGACATGTGGATTTAGAAGCTTTCATAATTAAATATTTAAAATATTTAATTATGTGTGAAAAGTGAATAAGGAGCTTAATTAAATATTTAGAATATTTAATTATATGTGAAGTGAAGAATTAGAAATGATGATGAATTTAGAAGAACATATTTATTTGAATTTAAAAATTCAAACTTAAAGTAATAGGATAATTGATTAAGAGGAAGATAGAAAATGACAATAATTAAATAAACTTATTTATTTAATTAAAATAGAAGAATTAGAAAATGAACAATATAAATAAATAATTAAATTTATTTATATGTAGATGAAATTAGAAGATTAATTAAATAACTTGTATTTAATTCATTACCAGACTCGATTTGATGTGACCATTTTTAGATGTATACAATACCCTTTATCATCATGGGTATGATGGAACCCTCCTCAAGTTTCTAAACGAGACTGAAGCCCACACTGCATTAACATAGGTACATAGTGGTTTATGTGGGGCCCATTCAAATAGTATGGCATTAGCTAAAAGAATTCTCAGGGCTGGTTACTATTGGCCCACATTGGAACATGATTCTTGTGAATTTGTGAAGAAATGTCTATCCTATCAAGAACACGCAGAATTAATACATGCTCTTGCATAGGATCCCCAGCCCCTCATAGCACCGTGAACCATTTCTCAGTGGGGCTTTGACCTAATCAGAAAGATCTACCCCCCATCTTCTAATTTCCATAGTTTCCTTATCACTGCAACTAAGTAATTCACCAAGTGGGTGGAAGCAATACCACTCTCATAAATCATAGGTACTCAAATTTCCAAATTTATCCTATTTCATATTCTCTATAGATATGGAATTTCATCCACCATCCTCACTGACAATGGAAAGCCTTTCAAGAACCAAGCCATGAAACACCTTTGTGAAACCTTCCACATCCAACATCGTTGGTCCACACCCTATTACCCTCAAGGTAATGGATAGGCAGAGGCCACCAACAAAACTTTGAACAAGATCCTCAAAAAGGTGGTCAATAACATCGATCGAGATTGGAACCTCCATATCCATCCCACCCTTTAGGCTTACCACACCTCCATCTGCACTCCTATCAGAACCACCCCATATTCTCTTGTCTACGGTGTCGATGCCATCTTTCCAATTGAGGTATAAATCCCATTACTAATAATATCCTTGAAGCATCTTATCAGTGATGAAGACATTCAGATCGCAAGACTCAGCTAGCTGGAGCTCCTTGATGAAAGATAGATCAAAGCATATGACCACCTTTAGGTGTATCAGAATCATCTAAAAATAAGCTACAACAAGAAGGTCCACCCTTACCAATTCAATGTTGGTGATTTAGTTCTGAAGGAGAATCAGCGCACTCATCAGGTGATGGAGCTTAAAAAAATTTCTCTTTGAATTCTATTTTATCTTGCCCTTGTCCTAGTTTTTCATATTGTTTGGGAATTGCCTAAGGTTGGGGTTTTACTTTTGTCTTTATGAAAAAACCCTAGTGTTTTATCATACGCCCTGGGTGGGATCTGTTTGGCTGTTACTTTTTTAGGAGGGTTTTAAAATGACTTATGCCCCATCATTTCGTCTAAGTCGGGCCCTTTTTGATTTATTGTTATATTTCCTTCGCTTGACTTTATTAGTTCCTAAGTCTAGGTTGGCCCTGTGCTCTTATGTTTAAAAACAACTTAAGCCATTATTTTTCATCGGCCTAGTGATGTCCCCTCAAACCTTTTAATAAGTTTTTTATATTTTGCAGGGGACAAAATTGCATGACCATAGATCGACCATCATTTGATCTCAATTGTTCCCCGCCATCCTGTGATGACCCCACCATAGGGTCTCGACTAAGTGCGATATCATGGGAGTGTGCCATGTGTCTCATTTGGTGAAGCCGAAGAGATGACAAAAATGTTTTAATACATTTATCAGGTTTTAATACATTATGTAGCGGGTTACTAAAGTGGTTACGAGATGCACGTGCTCCAAATCAACGGAGATGTTATAATCTTGATGGAAAAGATAATCGATGGTTAATTACAATGTTGGAGACTGTGTTGAATGAACACGATTGATGATGGTTGAGATCTATGGTTGCTTGCTATCACATGATAAAAATTTGTGAGGTCTTTATCGATCATGATATTACGGGCGAGTGCCATGTGGATTTCCTTGGTGACGCATAATATGATGGGCCCTTAGTACCATGATGAAGATTGTGTCAGCTTGTTCTGAAGGAAGTCATTTGATGATCTAACAAATGTGAAGGATCGATGGTTGGTATTTTAATTTGCATCAAATGCAATTGGAGCCATCAGCACAACATGCAAGTAAGCTTTAATGGTGGATGAGACATCTACTGGCATAATTTGATTGAAATAAAGTGACTGTTTCCTACCCTAGTGTCTCACAATGTATTCAAACAATCTTTGTGAAGTAATTTCAGAGCTAGGGATGAAGTTATAGGTTGTTACAACAAGGATTTGTATTTCTGCAAAGCACAAAGTCATGAGTTATTTTCTATACCTCTTGGTTAATTTAATTGAGAACTTGGGGAAAATTGTGGTGTGCTTGTCAGTGGGCTTATTGGTAATTGTTTTTTTGGGCTATAGGTTAGTTGAATTGTGATAAATTGTAGGGTTCCATTCTGTAATTTTGTATTCATGTTTAGCCTTAGTTGTGTGAAGTTTGAAATATCAAGGAATCCCTAGTTTACCTAAGATGGCACCATCAAAGTACCATTCTGGCTAGATTGATTATTTACACAGAAATTTATATGATGACTTCCTAGATCAATCGTCATCATCAACTAATGATAGGAACAAGGGGTTGGTCTTGATGTGTGGAAGAACCCTAGGGGAGGGATTAGTTTATAACTGTTCCAATATTGCCGATGTTAGGGTTCCCATCACAGGTCTGGAGATGTTCAGGTTGTGGTATGGACAGAGGAATTTTCCCCATCCTTTTTCGAATGGTTCAAGGTATGATATGGAAAAGCTGGTGGTCCCAAATATTTTCACTGACATGGATTTTCTTAGGGTAGTAGATACACATTATGACCTTGTTACACAGGTAATAAGAGATAATGATGGAGGGATTTTGCTGAGCATAAACAAAGAAGAATTTCAACTGGTTTTTGGCTTGAGTGAGTCCAGTACTTTCTTGGTTCCTATTGATTTTGAGGAGATGAAATAGGAGTATGGGAAGTTAAAGTCACTTTTCAGAGTTAAGTTAATCCACCTCATTTGGCTAGGGTGAGAGGTTCGAAGTTCTATATCAGCCCTAGTGACCAAGAGCCTTTCAGGCTAAACTATTTTTCCTATCACTTCTTGGCTACTTTTTACTCGTTGTGCTAGATTTTGGGTTTTAGCCCCAACACGGTGATGCCAATTCATTGCATGTTTATGGGGGTACAAATACAACACCCTAACTTCTCAGTAATCTATGATTTTGCCTCCTTTTTGGCTGAAAAGATACACGAAGGGCTGTTGAAGTTGCAACAAAGTGATTTAGGCACTCCATTCTTCTAGTATTCCATGTTGATGTACATGTTCTTGTACAAGAATATTGATTTCTTCTCTGAGAAGATGGAGTTAAGTAAAATGGTTAATGGAGAAAGATTGCCAGTGCAAGCGTGGATTGCTGACTTGTCATATAATAGAGAGAGTGCTAGTTATGTGTAGTTTGACAATTGTTTTTCTTCTAGATTGAGGGTTAGGATGATGGAAAATGTGCCTAGAATCCCTAAGAAGTTACATGATTTCCTCATATCAAAGGGGAGGAAGCCTGAATCAAAGGTTTTCCACAACTAGGGTCATATTATTCCATACCCAGTCAATATAGTCTTGAGGGTGTATGGTTTCCAAGGAACCCCACATATCTTTCCATACAATGTGCCACCAAGAGTAGTATTTGTAGAAGTTATGTGATAGATTGGTTGTATCCATGAGAACAACCTTACCAAGAAAGGTAAAGGAACCTTTTTCCTTGATTACACTATGGTGTCAGATTTTGTGTTTTCAAAGGGAGGTTGGGTCCACTTTGGGAAAGAAATTAATGAATACCATTTGAGGTGTGGTCCCAAGCGGTAGCATGATCCTAAGGGCTTCTTTTCCCTTTTCAGACAATGAATAAAGGGTGGTAACTTTGTACATGAGTTCAATTTTCTTGAAGACTTGATTATAAATGAGTTTGATCTTAATAAGAAGGAGTTGCAAAAGGAGAAATGGATAGCTTATGACAATCTATTGGCCATTGTACACAAAATGGATGTTAAATATGATACATTGATGGAGTTTAGTCCATATCATAAGAAAATTGATTTTTTGATGGACAACTTCAAGGAGATCATGGGCATCTTAATGACCAAGAAGATAAACTTGGAGTTACATCAAGGTATACAGGAGAAAGATGCTAGGCAAATGGAAATAAGGCCAGCCTATCAACCTATAGAGAAGTAGCCTATCTATAGAAGGAAAAGAAGTGCTAGTAGTGATGAGGAAGAGGAGGATAAAAAGGGAAAACAAATCATGAAAGTACCAGAACAATCAGGTCCAAGGTTCAAGACACCTGGAGCAATCCAAATCATTGATTTGGAATCATCACCTGAAGATAGCCCTTCACCACCATCATTAGAGACAAGCCCTAAGAGGCAAAGGATTGAGAAAATACAAGAGGATCTGATGGATGAAATTGTTGTCACAGACCAGGATATGTAGGTTGGTATGCCTTCTCCTCCCAGGCAGGCTAAATTGGTTTTGTCCTATTTAGATATGAAAGGGAAGTGTGTACAAGATGCAACTATGGAGGTATGTAAGGCCTTTTTGGATGATGATGCATTTTTCAAGACTCCAATTTTCTTGCAATTAGTATGGAGAATGAAACTTGAGGAGTATCAAGACAAGTACAAGAAGAGAAGAGAAATGAGACCTGATAGGTCAGATAAGGAGAATGATAATGAGGTGAAAGCTAAGTTAATGAAAGAATTTAAGAGCATCACCCTTGAGGAGGGGAGAAAATTAGTAACTCGGGTTGGAGTATTTATTTCTCCTGAATGGGACATAGCTGATGCAGTAGCTTTTTATGTTATTCTAAATTCCAAGCACCCCCTGCAAGATTCTAAAGAAAAGGTCAAGGCAACGTTGCAGGATTCTACTTTCAGCAAAGAATATGAGACCTTGGCAATTTGGGATTTGGCTCCTCAAGGTAGAAATCCAAATGTCACTAACATTAACCCAAACCTAAGGGGAGGGTTAATAATAAAAAGAGCCTCAGAGACCTCAACCACTAAGGCTACTAACTTGACTATGAATGTGGCCAAATTGACCCAAAAAATTTCTCAAAGGGAGGAAGCTAACAGGAAAAGCCTAATGGAGAAGTATAATTTTATAATTGGAGAATACAACAAGGTGCAACAAAGGAATGTTGAGTTGGAGATTGAGGTGGATAGGTTAAAATATAGGCAGATTGGGGAGACATCAAGTGTTCCAGGGATTATGAAATTTCCTTGCACATCAAGATCATTTCTTCCTACTTCTCCTATTGTTTCTACACTAGGGTATCCCAGCCAATCTCTTTCCCTCAATCCTACATTAGAGAAAATTGAGGAAAAATTAGAATGCTTTGTTGATTCCACAAAGAAGCAGCTAATGCACAAGATTGCAAAGCTACAAGAATCCTTAAAGGTAATTGAGGGAGCACTTGTAAAGCAGGGGGTTGTTAATACAGTTTTGAGACATTTGAATGAAAAATTTGATGACAAATTTTCATCTATGTATTCTTTATATTCTTTATTATTAGATGCAATAAAGAATATTAATAGGGATCGGGATGTAGTAATACCATTAGTTGAAAAATGGATCCCTAGGGCAAATGATTTAGATATAATGAAAAAAGCCTCAAGGTTTGATACAAATAATAGGCCCCAATCATTAAGGCCTACTCAATGTTAGTTAAGTCATTGCAAGGATTTCAGGCCTTACCAGATGACTTGAGTAGGAAGATCAGAGAATCGGTAAAGAATTTTGATGAATGGAGTGACACGTTGTTACCTGACATAATTGATGAGAAAGGGAGTATCAGGTCATTCCAATAGTGGTAGGACAGATAAAATGAGATCATCAATGCACAAATTAAATTGATTTGTGATGACTCATATTATGACTTGTCGGTGAGCTGTATGCACAAGATCATTAGTAGCAACTCATTTTATGAATCTTTTGAGAGAGAAGAAAATCAGGTGGTGGTTAAGTACACACCTTATAATGCTAAGGTGAATGAGGTAGTTAGTTTTGATTGGTCAGCTGATGAAGAATACCAGAGATGGGTAAATTTATATTTAACTAAGGAAGAGTAAAACAAAATTGGCTACTGGCGGTTAACAACTCAGCTATTGCAGTTACAACAATTTCCGGTTTTGTTTTTGGTGGCAGTCTTGGTACAGGATTTTCAAAGTTTTGTTGATGCATCAACCATTCTCAGTGGGAAGGATGAACAAGAAGATTCTCTGGGGATCAATTATTGTAACAAATTTTTGAAATGTCACGGGGCGGTCCAAGTGACTAATGGCATGTGTACTTCTAGCCCGATGCTTGTTTTCTCCTTCATTTTCTATAAGAAAGATTTCACGGCCAAAATTATGGGTTAGCAAGTTAGATAATTTTGGTCGAGTCTAGGTGAAGTTGCAGAGAAATTGTAAAGCCTGATAGTTTTAGTGAAAATGCAATTTAGGTTTTGTGTCATTCTGTAGTAGGTTTTGAACTCATGGGAATTTGATGTTTTATGACAGTACTGGCAGTTGACTTGAAATGATTTATTTTGAACTCATGTCTCTCCATTGTATAAGAATATCATAATTTTGAATAAAATGATCAAGGGTTGTTTTGTTCATCTCACTGTTGTGGTGTGTATGATTCATATTTTAGCTTTAATTCAAAGAATTAATTAAAATACTTGAATGGGATCATAGGTGAATATGTTTTATATAAGGATTTGATAAGTAGTATTGGGTTAGAATACATAATGGTGATATTGTAAGGCAATATTATCAGAGATCTTACATGTTATGTGTTAAATCTGTCATAAACCCTTAGATGCCTATGAATTTTACTCCTCCAATGGTATATGGCACTGATCTAGGTTTTACTTGTTCATGAGGTTCAGTGTTTGTTTGTCTTTACTTAGAGCTTGCTACAAATTGCAAATCAATGACTATCTTATACTGTGAAATGATGTTGTAATTATCTCATGCTCCAAATAGTTGATATTATTGATGAATAGCCAATTCTATTTGGTATTATCCTATTATGTTGAGCTATTAAATGAGATTATCCTGTTGTTGTTAATTTTGTTTATAATATTGGTGCAGAGGTTGTAAACACATTAAGGGATCACCCTCCTGGGTCTTGCAGAGCCCAAAGTGTAGGAGGTTTGTTAAAATCCTCATCAGTTGGTCTAGGTCCTTTGAGTTTCCCTTGATTGGAATTGAAAATTCCATAGGTAGATTAGAAGATCAACCTGGTTACTATAAAAACAACCAACAGGATCAAGAAAAGAAGGGAAAGTTCAAAGAAATTTTTTTGGGCCCTTATGTTATCACAAAAAAATATGGATCAGGAGAATACATACTTGCTACACCTAAAGGAGAGCCCCTAAAGGAGCACATTAATATCATGCACTTGAAAAGGTTTTACACTTAAGTCAGCTGCTGTAACCTATCCTAAAAAAGCCAAAAATAGTAAACAGAAATAATTCATCCTATGGTGAAAACCACCCTTGGTGGCACCTTGGATAAGTACGTTTGGTGAAAAAAAAACCATAGGCATCATTCGTACAGGGCTTAATCATTATCTACCTTGTGTCTTAGTTCCTTTATGCCTCCAACCATCTTGAACACATATCCCCATCATCCTATCGGTACTATCCCTCCATCTACATTCATCATCCAATCATTTGGTATATTTTTGTTGAGAATTGGATGAACTTCATTGGCTATCTGTCATCCTGAGCTTTTATCCTCATCTAGGCTTGTGTCATATGTCTTGTCATTTTTTTGTCTTCCACTTCCATCTAGGTTATTTCATCATGTTGGTATTTATTTAGATCTCATCCTATCACGTCAGTATTCCTATCATGTCGAACTATGTTTCCCCTATGTTGTCACATAGACAAGGTCAATCATTTGATCCAGCCCCAGGGTTTCTTTTTTTTTGTCCTGTCATCTTCCATTGCCTATCCTTCATCCTTTTCGAACTACGTTTCCCCTGCATTTTCACGTAGGCAAGGCCAATCATTTGATCCACACCCAGGCCATTTTATCCTTCATCATTTGTCCCCATTTTCCCCTTTTCGCTCTTATCCATCGTTGGTCTTTCATCTTTTTTGAACTACGTTTCCCCTACGCTTGCACGTAGGAAAGGTCGATCATTTGATCCACCCTCGGGGCTTTGTTCTTGCTTTGATTTATTTTTCTATGGTTAGTCTAGTTGTTGTCCTTCATCATCTGTCCTCATTTCCCTCTTTTCGCTTTTATCCATAGTCTTTTCTTGAACTACGAGGGCTCTGCACTTTCATGTAGACAAGGCTAATCTTTCATCAGCCCTCGAGCCCCTAGGTATTTAGGGTGTGTTATTCTTGTGTCTCGTGACTTGTGTCATGTTTTCAAGTATGTCCTTATCTAGCTATTTCATCACAAATGGTATTCATTCATGTCATGAGATTCAATCGGTTTTGAAGTCTCTTGTGTCATAATCGATCTTTTAGTTTAGTATCCATCTTTGATCTCAATAGGATGTATCCTTCCTAATAGACCTCATCAACCCCATCCATCCTCTTGATCCTATGGCAAAGGAAATTTTGAAATTTATTACAATCTTTTGACACTTTCAAATTTTATTTATCATTTTAGCTTCCTATCATCACTTGTCAAGGCCGCCATGATTTATCATATTATGGTGTGTTTTGATTGGCTAACATAGGGGCATATCTTTATTTTTGTTTTTTGTTGTCTTCTTGGTTGTCTCCCGTAGTATCCACCAAGATCCCTGAGTTCTTGTGTTATGTTGGGGCATACTTTTGTGCTTATGGTTATCCCAATACCTGGCCTGACCAAAGTCCTCACAACTTTGCGGCATTGGTATAGCCTCCTTGTTTATTGTGTTTGTGTATGCATTAGACACTAATCTTCCTTGGTTTCACATACCATGGTACCTGGTGTCTTTTTCTATAATAAAAATTAGTGCTCCAAAAATGGTAGATTGCATTAGGATTGCATTTCATTTTCTGTTCCATTGTGTTGATGGTGAAAATGACACAAACAATGTTAAAATAGAATATTTCTACTCTATTTCTCCTAAAAAAGAAAGAAAACATATAGTAGCCTAACTCCCAAGGTCCTGGTAGTTGGTTCTCAACTATCTGGTGTATTTCAATCGGTTCATGCAACTGTAATATTCAAGGGGCCTGTGCTGGTAATAAAAGATTCAAGCGATGACTCATTTTACCATATTTTTTTAGTATTAGTATATCAATGGGGTTTCAAAATAAAAGAAAAAGAGAGATCATAGGGTAAACCAGTAAAAATGAACAAAAATTATATAGCATCTGGACATATATCTTCAATAATGAACGTTTTTCTAATCAGATCAAGAAAACCGTAAGATGACACAATCTATAGAATAATCTATACCATTGCATACATTCTAGGTGCTTAATTAACTTCACAATTACACATCACAAATACTTCAAGGATTTCAAAACAACACACATTAATTCATCATCAAGATCATAGACAAATAGACTTCAATAAATTTAATTCAATGATAATCTAACAAGATAATCCTTAAATCTAGTTTCTTCTAATGAATTTCATCACATAAGAAACTATCATGCTTCAGCACAATCACTAGCATTCAGATAGATTATAACTTATCAGCCTTATCAAATAAAACAACTCCATTCTAACTCCATATTGCGTAAACTTGTAATTCTATTAAGTGTAAAAGATCAAGTACAATGTTTCTTTGTAAATCACTATCAAAATTCTATCTCCTAATCTCAGATAAGCCAATCCTATTCTTAATTAGCCGACCTTTACAATATGATACCCCCAGGGTATTTATAGATGTACAAAAACTCGAGCTCCACTTCTATTTTAGGTCATCCACCTTTTTAGGAACTATAATTCTCTTGGAAACTCAGAACAATTTGATCTTGAGTTCTTACATTAGACAATCAGTTAAACCTAGAGAATAGAAAGTAGATAGAAAAATAAGTCATGCGCTCCAAAAACTGTCAGTGCTGCATGCAACATGCAAAGAAGAAAATATCATGCATGCAAAGATTTTATGCATGAAAAGTCGGATCTGCAATGAACTCATCATAGCTGGTGAAGACTTGTTGTAATGTATCTATTTTTGGCCCATCAACCCAACTATCTTCAAACTTGATTTGATCCAATTCTGCTGCAACAAACTCCCTCATACCTTTTATCTTTGTCAATTCTCTCGTAACAACTTTTATTTCTTCTTTAACATCTATTAACCGATCCATCATCAAATCTTCTTCATAATCCTCTTTCTGCATGAGTCCTTCGAACCTTTCATCCCACTTCTCTTTTATTCGACTCAAAGGCATTCCATCTTTTGTTAACACATTCACATCTACAATGATAGCAATGACTTCTTCTAGCTCTTCCAACTGCTCAGTCAAATTATTAATAGCTTCTTGGATCTCATCTTTATGTTTACACAAAAAGTCAGTTCTAAAACGGAGTATACGAGAAGTTTTCTCAACAAAATCCTTATTGTCCTCCTCAAGTATTGATTGCTCCAAAAGAGTAGTTAAAGGCAATGCACTCACTCTTTCTAACTTCTGACTATATTCTTTATACTCTTCTTCTTGCTTCTCCAATGCCTCAATGTACAGATGTATCTCTTTTATTAACCCTTCTGTATCCTTGTAGGCTTCAAAACCTTCCACCAAAACTTCACCTACCTCCCGGTTTAACTTTTCTACCCATCGGTCTACCATCTTCGCTTTGCCTTTTACCTATACCAAATCATCTACCTCCTTTTTAATTAATAAAATAGGAGTCTCAATGGCCATTACCTGTTGTGATCTTGGAGAGGAGACATTCTTCAAGAATGAATGTAATTGATCCAATTGAGCTTTAAGCTCATCCTTCTTTTGTTTATCTTTGATCATTCTTGACTTAGTTGTTGAAGCCACCACATCAATCAAATTCATCTGTTGATTCCTAGTGGGCCTTCCCAAGTTGACAGTACTCAATTGATAATTTGTTAGTTGCATGTCCCCTACCTCCTTTTCTATCATTGGCATGTCACATTCAACAACAATCTCTCCTTTATCTATGAGTTGGGTAGAATGTAGAATCTTGGCCTTCTTTTTAGGCCTCTCCTGCTCAATTCCCTTCATCATATCCTCCCAATTGAGAGGTTGTGAAGGTGTTACTGCCCTCTTCTGTAGGTTCAATTTTAGCCATGTAGGAGCACTTGGAGCAGTAATCATCATAGAGGAAGAGGAAGCAATAACTGTAGAAGGTGGCTGCATATTTACCTGGGTTTGAGAGTCAACCCTTCATTTCTCTTGTTGTTCTTGCACTGTATGCATCTGCACAAGCCTTTCAGCCTCTTCCCTATCTTTTTGTTCTTGTATTTTCTTGTCTTCCTCTTCTTTCCTCAACCTCTCTTCTTCCAACCGATCCTTCTCCACTTTTTCCTTCTCTATCTTTTCTCTTTCTAGAGCTTCCCTTTCCAATTTTTCTTTTTCCAAAGCCTCCAGCCTTTTTTTTTCCAATTTTTCCTTTTCAATTCTTTCCCTCTCTAGTTTTTCTTTTTCTAACTTTTCTTCTTCTAGTTTTTGATTCTGTTGAGCCTCTTGTCTTCCCTTTTCTAATATCTCCACCTCTAAAGCTTTAATTTTTTCTACCTTCGCTTCTTTTTCTTGCTGCTTCCTAACCAGCTATGTAGTATCTCTCTCCTTTTGCAATTGTTTTTCTTCCTCTTCCTTTTGGCGAGATTCTTTTGCAAGTTTCAGCATAGCAATCAAGATTTCTTTCTCCCTTCAGTTTCTTGCTTTCTCCTCCTCAAGATCATGGATCTTTTGTATCAACTCTAACTTATCATTCGCTTCCTTTATCTTAAGTTCTTGTTCCTTTTGTACCTGCTATTTTTCTATCTCATCTTCTACCTTGGTATCAATTTCATTTTATTTCTCTGCTACAACCCTTCCATCAGAATCTCTCTTTGCATCTTCAAACAGTTTCCATTGATCTTCTTGTGTCAAAGTATGCTCAATATTCTCCTCTAGAGGCATGTTTTCTTGCATCTCTTTGTCTAACTTAGTTTCATCCGAATCTGTCCCTACCTCCAGAATTTCTTCCAACACTTCTTTTCCCCTAGCAGTTTCAGCCATGCTATGAAGAGCTCCTTCTTGAATTTCTTTACTCTTCTTTCTTCTAATTGGGGCTTGGGCGGATGATTCACCTATTGTAGGTGTTGAAATAGTAGATCCCATAGGAACATCTCCTTCTTGTGCTTCCTCTTCATCCCCTATTGCTTCAAGTTTTATCTCATCAATATCTAGGGGAAATAACTCCAACGGCTCTTTGGGAGGTGTCTTCCTTTTAATCCTTTTATATCCCTTACCCTTCTTAAGGACTGGTCCTTGAGGATCTTTTTTTCTTAACATTAACCACTACACACTCCTATCCAATACTATCCTTCCAATTTTCTTAATATCAATGGTTTCCTCACTATCCCAATCAATTGGATCTAGACTCTTGGTGCCAATTTTCAAAGCTTCATAGGATGGATCCAACACAATTCCATCATCCACCAATGTGTCAAGAATGTTTTATTTAACACCAAGCTCTGACATGAGTGAGATCGATAATCTTTCATAATTCTTGTTTCTTAAGTCATACTCATCTTGCCGGTCACTCTAGAAGTCTTCTAACAAATTGAAATGTTTAGTAAACACCAAAGCCAACAAGGCATGCATCTTACCCTTTGGATCAAAATACTTACGAGCTATGTATAATCCTAACTTCAATTGTATCAGCTCATTACAAACCACCTCTTTGTAGAAGTCTGCCCTCTTTGGCTGGTCTGCAAGCTTGCTTAAGGATTTATTTTCTGTCTTCAACCACTTCTTGTTCAAATGAGACCTATTAGAGTCCTTATACTTAATATATTTCTTCAAGGCCTCTGCCTCATCCAATTGTACCAAGCTCTTAGGATCTGGGACATTAAATATACTCTGAAACATCTTAGGAGTAAGATCAATGATCACCCTATTTTATGAATGCATGCATAATCTTATAGCAAGATTGTAGGCACTGGCTGCCGTTCAGATCAACTCCGGGCACTGGACTGATAAAGGGAACACAGTAATATGTGCCAACCGAAATCAACTATTCTTTGTGTCCTTCTTATTATATTTTCTCATTCCACAAAGGTTTCTGCATATAACTCCTCAAAGTTGTACTGGCCCAAGTTCGTATCTGTGATATCTGACCAGTCTGATTCCACCTTGCTCACCTTCACCACCGGACTCCTGTGATTATACCTTAAGGTATAAGGCAGTTGTTCTAGCTTTAACTTCTTTGGTTTTGGTGTTGCCTTTGATGTTCCTGCAGGTTGATTCCTTCGAGCAGCTTCCCCTGATGTTCCTGACATCTTTCAACTTTCCTACAAGAAAAACCTCTAATTAGATCTTTAAATATCATAATAAAACATGCTTTTAAAACCATGCCTTTTCATATATGCACCAGAGGTGGAACTAGGTGAAAACACAACCTAAAACAGTCTCTTTTGTAACACTGCCGAACTCGGAGTCGAAACTAGAATGGACACTCCACTAATACGAAGTGGGCTCGGAGTCGGAATCGAGAAGGTGATCGGAACCGGGATCAGAATGAAAAAAGGATTTGGTTTTCGTTTAGATTCTTATACTTTCATATTATATTTCCATTCTGGCTCCGCTTCCGACTAGGTCATCGTTATTTCGAGAACAGACTTCTTTATTATATGTAGAGCCGGAAACGGGATAAAAATGGAATCAATAACTTTTGCAAAATAGAATTCCCAAGTTCAAGATCAATTTTGATCCTGCCTCCGCCTAGATTGACCATGACATCATCAAATATTTTATCGATTTAACACACAACTCTATGACTAAAACCAAGGTCGTATTAAATGAAAAGAGGCTTTAAAAACACTATACTCATATGACCATGGGGAACAACTGAATCTTAGGGCATCATATTTTAATCATTTAAATGTGATCACAGAAACCTACAAAACCCTAATCTAACAAACACGATAAAAACTAGGGCATGGATTTTAAACCTTTCCATTTATCAGAACGCAAAACGTGACAAAACCCTAAGTAAAAACGAGATTTAATTAATCCTAACTCACTGTAAATCTCTAATCCAACTAATCACCATTTAAAACCTAAATTTAATCTAACTCACTGCAAATCCTGATAGCACGACATGGTCACGACTAAACCATGAAAGCGACCATGCCCTAAAACAAAAAGAACCAAAAACAAAAGTAAAAGAAACAAAGAAAAACTAGAAAAACAAATGAAGTAAGAACCTATTCAAACAAGCATGCCAAGAACCACGAATTTCTTAAAAAGGTAAATGATTCAAAGTATGAGCAAATAGAAAATACAATAGTAAATAAACAAAGAACAACAATGATAAGAAACCCTACCTTGAATGCAACAGAACCCTGCTAACCTTCTGAACTGATTCGCAAACGATAACCTTCTTCTCTTTCGATCAATTTGCTCAAATGAACTCCATTGCTGCTCTTTCATGCTTCTTAATCTCTTAACGATGACAATAATCATAGTTGAGTCCTTAATGAAGGTAAAAATGGGGATTTCTACCTACATGAGCAGCTGTCATTAATGCATTGAATGTAGTTTAACACGGAGTTGGAACTGAAAGAGAACCAACACTTCACAAAAGTGCGACTTCAGTCAAAAATTCAACGATCCAGCAAAATAGTGGGGGCGGAACTGAAATAGAAATTTATCCGAAACTTTAAATAAATTTCCAAACTTCATTCCTATTCTGGTTCCAGGTCTGCCAACCAAACACAAAACAAAACCAAACACAAAAAGTAAAATAAAAGACCCACATAAAACCTAAACACAAAGACATAGACTAAAACCAAAAAGGTCGAAACAGCGGAGGCAAGGTCGGAATCGATTATGATTTTGCAATTTTCAATAAGGACCAACTTAACACCTACTCTGGCTCCAGGTCCGCTAAACACAAAATAAACAAAGACCGTTGGGATGGGAACCAAAACAAGTTTGAAAAGAACTTTTAGAACCTGATTCATATCCGGTTCCAGTTCCGACAGACTAAATCAAAGAAAAACAAACTATTGGCAAAACAAGACTCCAAAACTTTGTTCCAAAAACAACTAAGGATAAAGAACAACAAGGGGGACCCATTTTGACTAAGGCAAAAGATGGGGTGGTTATGAAAGGCATAAGAAATGGCAACTCGGCTGGGGAAATGGTTTACCCATTTTCAAAATACCCAAAGAAAATTTTAGTCACCCAAAAACTCTTGGCTTATAAACACTTTAAGTGGAATAAGATCAGATATTTTAGGATAATTTTGACCTAGAATCTCAGATGTATGTGCTCATGAGTTATTTTTGAATCTGAGTGTGTGCTTATATTGTGCATCATTCTTCATAGATACTTTCTCTACTATTTGAACCACCATACCTAAAATTCAAGCTACATGAGTTGAGTCTTTTAACTATCGTGCAGTAAAATCCGGGTATTGCTCCGCTGCCAGACAGGCGTCCATAGCCCCAATGGAGATACCTCTAGTTCCCTCAAATCATTTCTCTACTTCCAGCCAGGCATCCATAGCTCCGATAGAGATACTTGATTACCCCCTTGATATTGAGCTTGCCTTTTCTTTCTTTCTTTTCTTTCTCTTTTTTTTTTACTTCACTTGTGGAAATTCTTTCATGCATCTTTCTCAATACTTAGATTCAATGAATCTAAAATGTGGGTTGAGAACTACAATAGATTTCATGATAGTCTTGGAATCGGATTTTTCACTTGAATCAAAGGTAGATTCACTCTAAAACAGATAGGCATTTACTCATGCAGATGTTTTATCTAATTTGGTGACAGATTTTATTTTTTTCACAATTCATGAGATATTCACAGTATATCTTCTATCCTTAATAACTTTTCCAACCCAAACTAGAATGGTCATAAAACATAAGTTTTAGAATGAAATCCTTTTCAATGATTATGATGAGAATACCTAAACCAATTTCTCTCCTAGTACCAATAGTATACTTTGAATAACAACCCCCTAACTTGAGATGAACAAAAATGAGGATCCCCAATGAAACAAGACAAACAAAACAAAACAAAACAAAACAAACAAAGAAAATAAAAACAAAACAAAACAAAAACCTAAACAGAAACTTAATTACATATGATACATTATAATACATTCTTCTCCAAAACATCAGACCTTCTATGCACCAAAATAGTGCTTAAGAAACTGACCATTAACTAGTAATGGAATAGGCTCTCCTGTTAAAGTACTCAAATGAAAAGCATTCTCGCCTAATATTTCAGCCACTTGATAAGGACCTAACCAAAGTTTATCAAACTTTTGGTGATCTCCCTTCTTTTCTCTAGCCTTATCCCATAATAAGAAAGATCTGATATTCTAAAGGCTTTTATCTTGGCTCTTTTGTCAAACCAACATTTTACAACTGCCTGATGTTTAGATAATTGTTGCAAAGAAGCATCTCTTTGCTCTTCCATATTCAACAAATTAAGTAGTCTAACCTCAATCCTATCATCCTTATTATAAAACTCCTACAAAAACTTCAAAACAAGTATTTGCAAATGAATGGGGAAGATTGGATCTTGGCCATAAACTAACTTAAAGGTGAATTCCCTAAGGCTACTTTGATTCTGGTTCGATCGGCCCATAAGAAAAATCTCAACTATGTATGCCAGTCCCTAGGATTACTTTCTAACAACTTCTTTATAACTTCCAACAAGTTTTTATTTGTGGACTCAGCCACTCTATTCCCCTGAGGGTAATAATTGGAAGAATATTTCAACACAATCTTATGCTCATATGCCCATGAAATAAACTCAACAGAAGAAAAAGCAGGGCCATTATCACATACCAAAGCAAATTGAACTCCAAACCTGGTTGTGATGTTCTCTGTCAGAAACTTGATGACCACCTCTGTGGTGCTATTCTTGCAAGGTTGTGCCTCCATCCAATGTGTGTAGTAATCAGTCACAGTCAAGATGAATTTATGACCTCCAGAAGAATTTGGATTAATCACACCTACAAAATCAAGTTCCCATTGTGCAAACGGCCTTACCTCATATACGGGTTGTAGGGGCATTACAGGATTCCTTTCTCTAGATACAAAAGTTTGGCATACATGAAAAGTCCTGTAGTGTTGATGTGCATCTCTAAACACATAAGGCCAATAGTAGCCTGATCTTAAAATCTAATGAGCCAAAGCATCAGCAGATCCATGTCCTGTTCCATGCCTTCCATGAAATTCAGAAATAGCATGCTTTGCTTCTTGCTGATCCAAACAGCATAAATAGATTCCTTGAAAATTCTTCCTATAGATTGATCCCCCTTTCAGCATGTAATGGGTGCTCTTCATCCTCAATGCTCTCCTTTGAGTAGCATTCATTCCTTCTAGACACTTGTTATTGAGGAGGAAGAAAACTAAATCTGTATACCAGGGATCCTTTGTGAATGATTGAACCATGTATTGTTGACAAGTAATACTTTTTTCCACTTCTGCCATCGCCTTTGACAAACCTTGGCCTCGAACAAGCTTCATTGGGTGAAACTCTAGGTCAAATTCTTGTAAAATAGCCATCCATTTTCCTCTTCGCTCCCCTAATTCACTTTGCATTAGAAGAGACTTCACAGCTGGATCTGGAACTATGGCCATTACTTGACTTCGAATTATGTAATGCCTAAACATCTTCACTGCTCGTACTAACGCAAAGGCTTGCTTCTCTATTGGTGAATACCTTACTTCTGCATTCTTAAAGGGAAATCTCATAAATGTAATAGGTCTCTCCTCATTCTCTTCTTTGTGTCAAAACTACTGCACATGAATGTTCAAAAGCAAAAGAGTAAATGTAGAAGGGTTTTAGATAATCTGGGCTTGTCAAAACAGGTGCCTCAAATATAGATTGTTTGATCTGCATAAAAGTAGACTTAGCCTCTTCACTCCATTCAATATTTACATCCTTCATCATCATTTCATTGAGGGGTTCGACAATCTCTGCAAACCCTATTATAAACTTCCTAACAAAATTGATCCTTCCAAAGAAAGATCCCATTTCCTTCTTGCTACCTAGTTTTGTCAGTTTCAAGATGGACTCTACTCAATCAGGATCTATGGATATTCCCTCCTTAGATATAATGTGTCCCAAGATTTTCCCTTCAGAGAATCCAAATACACATTTCTTTGGGTTGAGGGAAACACCATAACTTATACATTTCTTTAACACCTTTTCCAAGTCAACAGCATGATCTTCTCTATTTCTAGAGAAGATATTCAAATCATCAACATAGATGATTATACATTTCCCTATCAGATCTTTAAAAGCTACATCCATTTATCTTTGAAAGGTAGCACCAGCATTTATGAGACCAAATGGTATCCTTCTATAGGAAAATGTGCCCCATTTAGTGGTAAAAGTAGTCTTCATTCTATCCTCATGACTAACCAGGACCTGATTGTATCCCGAATACCCATCCAAGAAAGACATCATCTGAGATCCATTGACCTTTTGCAATACTTCATCAAGAGAAGGTAATGGATAGTTGTGCTTCTCAGAGGCCTTGTTCAAATTCCTGAAATCCACACATAACCTAATCTCACCATTCTTCTTCCGTACAGGAACTAGATTGGCCACCCAAGTAGAGTGTCTAACTGGAAAAATTATTCTTGCAGCCAAAAGCTTCTGCACTTCCTTCTAAATTAGAGGCTCAATTAATGTGTTGACAGGGCATTGCTTTTGGAGAAACGGCTTGGCATCTGGCTTAAGAGGTATGGTTTGAGTAATCACTGAAGTGTCAAAAGTTTTCAAGTCATCATAACTCCAAGCGATCGCTTCAATGTTCTATTTCAAAACTTTGATTATCTCATCCTTAATTTCCTGGGGACAAGTCTTTCCTATAAGAACATTTTTTTCTAGGCCTGAGTGAGTTAAATTAATATATTCATACTTACCTCCCTCACTCTTTGTAGGCACTCTTTGATAAGCTTGTGGATCCGAATCAAATATTCTTTCTAATGCTATCGTCCCCTTTGGGATGTTATTGCCCTTTAGCTCCAATATCCCTTCTAGACTGTTATTTTCCGGATCCCAATCTCCCTGATCTCTGTCAATTTCATCAATTATCTATCCCTAAAATACATCAAAACTCTCCAAAAAGGCTAAAATGTGCTGATCATCATTAAATACTTGGAAGTGTCTGACATTGTCAGGAATTGCTGGGATTCAAATCAACTCTACTAAAAACCTCTTTAGATTTGAGTCTTGCATAGGCTCTAATGTACTAGCAGCAACAATAAGAGCATCTGCAATTTGATTTGCTTCCCTTGGAATGAGAGTAATCCCAAAGGCATCAAAATCTTCAATTAAATTCCAAACCCTGTTCCTATATGTAGCCAATCTTTTGTTATGGCATGTGTATTGGCTACGTACCTATTTCATAATCACCTCAGAATCTCCCATCACTATAAGAGCAGTTACCTTTTTCTTATGAGCAAACATAAGACCATGAGCTAGTGCTTCATATTCTGCTACATTGTTAGTGCACCCCAACTGCAATCTATAAGAAGCAAAGTAAGTCTTCCCTTTCGGGTTGGTTAGCTCAATGCCTGCTCCACTTCTTGCTTTAGATTTGAAACCATCAAATTTAAGGGTCTATAATTGATCTTTGGCTGGAGGTTCCTTCTTCTTAGGTATAACAAGGGATGACTGACTCGTGACATGTGGCAACTCGGACTTTAGCTGTTTATCAGAATGTAACTCGGGACAGAGTTGAGTTAAGGATTTTCCTATGTTTTCAGCCTATCCAGGAATTACTTCCTGAATGCCCTCTTGAGTCAAATTACAATCCAACTCACTTCTTATCAATTCCCTGGGTATGGGAAAAGTATGTGGGGCAGGTGTATCAAATCTGAACTAGGACATCTAAACTTCCTTTTGAACTTCAGAACAAACAACTTGAATTTTTTCTTCTTGTGAAAAACCTTCCTGTTGAGAAAGACTAGCCCGTGTAAGAATAGTTGCATCCTTAACTTGAAAAGAAAACTCATTGATGGGGGTTTGGGCTTGTTCTTCTTGACATATCTTTTGATGTTGATCTACATGACTCAAAATATCTAGGCACGACTGACATGTTAACTCCGAATGATTATGATAGTGAATCATACACCAATTAGGAAGTAATAAACTAAATAAGTCTATTTCTCCTCCTAAAACCAGCCTATCTTGTTGTAGTTTTCTTATTAAAACCTGTTGGTTGATGCATATCATCAAGTCATTATGATCTAAAGGTAATGTTTCATCAGGACTAACTACAGAAAAAGTGAGTACTTCCTCTTGTTTGTAAACACCTATCTCAGTCTCAAAGAATGCCACTTCATTTGAAGCATCATATTCGGTGATCATGTGTTTTATCCTAGGTTCACTTTCAATTCTTATTTGTGTGGAAACTCCTTTCCATGGTAACCACATGTGCAAGAAATCCAAGGACAGATACCCCCCTATGCTTTTCATTAACTCTCAACTTAGGAGCATACCGTAAGTTTCTAAGATATCAGCTACTTGGATGTCTATATAGGTCTAGATCCTTGGGTCTGATCTAACCTACATATGCATGTTCTTCAATTCACCCACAACATTGACTTCGGTTTTATCCAATTGAATCACCTTTTTATTGGTTGGAATAGGACTCAATCCTAACTTCTTACAAATTGAGAAGGGCATGACATTCCCTGACGCACCAAAATCTAATAAACAGTTGTGCAGATTCTTTCCAAATATTCTTAAACTTAGCAGAAAAGGTGGGGTACTGGTCTTACTTTTATACATAGCTGCATTTTTCTCTTTTGCTAGAGTCACCTTACTTTTCCCTTTTAGGCAATCTGCCTCTTCCAAACCTTTTAATACCACCTCCCGTTGAGTTGGGCACCAATTCATGATGTCAAAGAAAGGCAGTGATGTCTTCTGGCTCTATAATTCTGCAACAAAATCAAACTCTGAATCATTCCTAACTTGATACTTAGGAAAAGGAAGTGGATTACCTCTATTCTGACAATCAGAAGGTCCCTTTGGTGGGGGTGGATTGTTATCTACATTTTGATTTGGTGGAACCATATTATTTGGGGGTGCAGATGTAGTAAACGACACCTTATTCTGAAACCTTAGAAAGTGACCACCCTTAGATTGAAAAGCTTGAGCATCATAGACATCATCCTCTGGCTCATTATCCCCTTGCATGGGAAATTGATACTTATCTTCAATAGTCTCATAATTCATTATAGTACTGACTGGCCCATTATCCGGATTGGAATTAGCCTATGCAATTTTAACAATCTTCTCCATTTCTGAGCAATTAACCTCAGAATGTGTTGCAGTATCATGTAGCCTACACCAATTGGTCATAAACTTCAAATCAGCAACATTAGCAGTATGTGGTCTTTCCTCACCCGTTTGATAATTATGGGGAACTCCCCCGTTGTTAGGTCCAGTATTCCACTGCCTATTATTGTTGTTGTTATTGAACCTTTGATTATATCCTCTATTCTGATTTTGATAATTTTGATTTGAGGAGTTCTGACCCTGAAAGTTCCTATTGGTGTTCTGATTTTGGTTCTGATTAGAGTAATTACCCTAATTGTTATAACCTCCCTGATTATTGTAATTCTGGTTTTGATTATGGGGAGGGTTTTGCCTAAGCTGCGCCATGTCATTTGACATCTGAGAGAGAGAGTGTTCTTGAGAGTCTCTACCTCACTTGTAAGTTGAACCGTTTATTCATTCTGTACATTTTGAATTATGGATGGGGAATGGACATGGGTTGGTCCTCCCCCTTGTTGTGGTTGATTTTGAGGTTGTTGTTGTTGAGGTTGATGAGAGGAATCTTGCATGTTATTGCCAAAGAAGGGTGTAGTGGGTGGAGCTTGCGACTCAGATGCCAGTCCATATTGGAAATAAGACATCCCTGGGACAGTATTGTATAACGGTGGATTAGGCATCTAATAATTCATTGGAGGAAGAGTTTCTCCTAACCCTCCAGATTGTAGACTTATCTGCTGTTGTAATTTCATAGCCAAATGATAAATCTTAGATAGTAAGTCAATCTCAGGAGGTTGATAAGTTCTTTGCAATAACAAGCCAATCAAAGGATCAATAGCTCTCAAATACGCTTGTATGACCATGGCTTCTGGTACTAATTAAGGCTCTTGTAGCCTATGATACATCCTTTGGAACCTAGTGTTGAAGAAGGGAAATGGTTCATGATGTTCCTTTCTTATGGTGGCAAACTGGTGATATAATATTGCAGGGTCCACATAAACCCTGAATTGAATAATAAAAGCATTTTCTAAATCTGTCCAACCCAGAATAGATCCTTGGGGCAGATTTAAATACCAATTATATGCCATATCTCCTAAACAATAGGGAAAAATCTACATACCACATCTTGATGAATCACTTGAGCTCATGTGCAATCATCTTTGAATGCCTGTATATGCTCCTCAGCACTTCTTGATTCGCCATGCATGCATTTAGGACAGAACTTCTCTGGGTTCTTTGGAAAATCATGGAATCCTCCAGGAATAGTCCCTAATGGGGAGGGATTATTCACAAAGTAAGCCATCGGTGGGATTGGTTGGGTAGGTGGTGGTGATAAAGGCTGAATTGGTGGTGACAAAGGCCTATTTGGTGGTGGTGTGGGTGGATTTGGTGGAAATCCAGGTGGAGTAAGCGGTGGTGGTAACGTAGATATTTCTACCCTATGAGCATGGGGTCTAGATCTAGTCAGGGTTTGAAGTTCTTTAAATGGTTAAGGATTAGCAAAGGAACTGAGAATCCTCTCATATCTCTCCGGTGAAAAAGATCTTCTGTGAGCCAGCTTGTCCTTTTAGGCCCTCCTTCTAGTGCCAATTTTTGTTGATGGTCAAAATGACACAAACAATGTTAAAACAAAATATTTCTACTCTATTTCTCTTGAAAAAGAAAGACAACATATAGTAGCCTAACTACCAAGGTCCTGGTAGTTGGTTCTCAACTGTCTGGTGTCACTCAATCGATTCATGCAACTATAATATACAAGGGGCCTATGCTGGTAATAAAAGATTCAAGTGATGACTCATTTTACCATACTGTTTTAGTATTAGTATTTCAATGGGGTTTCAAAATAAAAGAAAAAGATAGATCATAAGGTAAACCAGTAAAAATGAACAAAACTTATCTAGCATTAGGACATATATCTTCAACAATTAATGTTTTTCTAATCAGATCAAGAAAACCATAAGATGACACAATCTATAGAATAATCTATACCATTGCATACATTCTAGGTGCTTAATTAACTTCACAATTACACATCACAAATACTTCAAGGATTTCAAAACAACACACATTCATTCATCATCAAGATCATAGATCAACAGACTTCAATAAATTTAATTCAATGATAATCTAACAAGATAATCCTTAAATCCGGTTTCTTCTAATGACTTTCATCACATAAGAAACTATCATGCTTCAGCACAATCACTAGCATTCAGATAGATTATAACTTATCAACCTTATCAAATAAAAAAACTCCATACTAACTCCATATTGTGTAAACTTGTAATTCTATTAACTGTAAAAGATCAAGCACAATGTCTCTCTGTAAATCACTACCAAAATTCTATCTCCTAATCTCAGGTAAGCCAGTCCTATTCTCAATTAGCCGACCTTTACAATATGATACCCCCAGGGTATTTATAGATGTACAAAAACTCGAACTCCACTTCTATTTTAGGTCATCCACCTTTTTAAGAACTATAATTCTCTTGGAAACTCAGATCAATTTCATCTTGAGTTCTTACATTAGACAATCAGTTAAACATAGAGAATAGAAAGTAGAGAGAAAAAGAAGTCATGTGCTCCAAAAACTGTCAGTGCTACATGCAACATGCAAAGAAGAAAAATTCATGCATGCAAAGATTTTATGCATGAAAAGTCAGATCTACAATGAACTCATTGTAGCTGGTGAAAATTTGTTGTAATGTATCTATTTCTGGCCCATCAACCCAGCTATCTTCAAACTTGATTTGATCCAATTCTATTGTAGCAAACTCCCTCATACCTTTTATCTTTGTCAATTCTCTCCTAGCAGCTTTTATTTCTTCTTTAACATCTATTAACTGACCCATCATTAAATCTTCTTCATCATCCTCTTTCTACATGAGCCCTTTGAACCTTTCATCCCACTTCTCTTTTATTTGACTCAAAGGCATGCCATCTTTTCTTAACACATTCACATCTACAATGATAGCAATGACTTCTTCTAGCTCTTCCAACTACTCAGTCAAATTATTAATAGCTTATTGGATCTCAGCCTTATGTTTACACAAGAAGTCAATTCTAAAACGGAGTATACGAGAAGTTTTCTCCACAAAATCCTTATAGTCCTCCTTAAGTATTGATTGCTCTAGAAGAGTAGTTAAAGGAAATGCACTCACTCTTTCTAACTTCTAACTGTATTCTTTATACTCTTCTTCTTGCTTCTCCAATGCCTCAATGTATAGATGCATCTCTTTTATTAACCCTTCTGTATCCTTGTAGGCTTCAAAACCTTCCACCAAAACTTCACCTACCTCCCGGTTTAACTTGTCTACCCATCGGTCTACCATCTCCGCTTTTCCTTTTACCTGTACCAAATCATCTGCCTCCTTTTTAATTAATAAAATAGGAGTCTCAATGGCCATTACCTGTTGTGATCTTGGAGAGGAGACATTCTTCAAGAATGAATGTAATTGATCCAATTGAGCTTTAAGCTCATCCTTAATTTGTTTATCTTTGATCATTCTTTACTTAGTTGTTGAAGCCACCACATCAATCAAATTCATCTGTTGATTCTTAGTGGGCCTTCCCAAGTTGACAGTACTCAACTGATAATTTGTTAGCTGCATGTCCCCTACCTCCTTTTCTATCATTGGCAAGGCACATTCAGCAACAATCTCTCCTTTATCTGTGAGTTGGGTAGAATGTAGAATCTTGGCCTTCTTTTTAGGCCTCTCCTGCTCAATTCCCTTCATCATATCCTCCCAATTGAGAGGTTGTGAAGGTGTTACTGCCCTCTTCTGTAGGTCCAATTTTAGCCATGTAGGAGCACTTGGAGCAGTAGTCATCATAGAGGAAGAGGAAGCAATAACTATAGAAGGTGGCTACATATTTACCTAGGTTTGAGAGTCAACCTTTGATTTCTCTTGTTGTTCTTGCACTGTATACATCTGCACAAGCCTTTCAGCCTCTTCCCTATCTTTTTGTTCTTGTATTTTCTTGTCTTCCTCTTCTTTCCTCAACCTCTCTTCTTCCAACCAATCCTTCTCCACTTTTTCCTTCTCTATCTTTTCTCTTTCTAGAGCTTCCCTTTCCAATTTCTCTTTTTCCAAAGCCTCTAGCCTTTCTTTTTTCAGTTTTTCCTTTTCAATTATTTCCTTCTCTAGTTTTTCTTTTTGTAGCTTTTCTTCTTCTAGTTTGTGATTCTGTTGAGTCTCTTGTCTTCCCTTTTCTAATCTCTCCGCCTCTAAAGCTTTAAGTTTTCCTACCTTTGCTTCTTTTTCTTACTACTTCCTAACTAGCTCTGCAGTATCTTTCTCCTTTTGCAATTGTCCTGCTTCCTCTTCCTTTTGGTGAGCTTCTTCTACAAGTTTCAGCTTAGCAATCAAGATTTCTTTCTCCCTTCAGTTTCTTGCTTTCTCCTCCTCAATATCATGGATCTTTTGTATCAAATCTAACTTATAATTCACTTCTTTTATCTTAAGTTATTGTTCCTTTGGACCAGCTATTTTTCTATCTCATCTGCTACCGTGGTATCAATTTCCTTTTGTTTCTCTGCTGCAGCCCTTACATCAGAATCTCTCCTCACATCTTCAAATAGCTTCCATTGATCTTCTTGTGTCAAAGTCTACTCAATATCCTCCTCTAGAGACATTTTTTATTGCATCTCTTTGTCTAACTTAGTTTCATCTAAATCTGTCCCTACCTCCAGAATTTCTTCCTCCATTTCTTTTCTCTTAGCAGTTTCAGCCATGCTATGAAGAGCTCCTTCTTGAATTTTTTTACTCTTCTTTCTTCTAATTGGGGCTTCGATAGATGATTCACCTAATTTAGGTGTTGAAACAATAGATCCTACTAGAACATCTCCTTCTTGTGCTTCCTCTTCATCCCCTACTGCTTCAAGTTCTATCTCATCAATATCTAAGGGAGAGAACTCCAATGGCTCTTTGGGAGGTGTCTTCCTTTTAATCCTTTTATATCCCTTACCCTTCTTAAGGACTGGTCCTTGAGGAGCTTGTGTTCTTAACATTAACCACTACAAACTCCTATCCAATACTGTCCTTCCAATTTTCTTAATATCAATGGTTTCCTCACTATCCCAATCAACTAGATCCAGACTCTTGGTGTCAATTTTCAAAGCTTCATAGGATGGATCCAACACAATTCCATCATCCACCTATGTGTCAGGAATGTTTTCTTTAACACCAAGCTCTAACATGAGTGAGATCGATAATCTTTCATAATTCTTCTTTCTTAAGTCATACTCATCTTGCCGATCACTCCAGAAGTCTTCTAACAAATTGAAATGTTTAGGAAACACCGAAGCCAACAAGGCATGCATCTTACCCTTTGGATCAAAATACTTACAAGTTGTGTATAATCCTAACTTCAATTGTATCAGCTCATTACAAACCACCTTTGCTCCTACCAAGTGTTGACAACTAAATTCACCCAACTTCATGGGGAACTTATGACATCCATTTTTATGTTTGATCCCAAACCAAGCATTAACTCCAAGAGCTTGATATACAAACTCCATTAGCACTATCCTGTTATTGTAGCACCTTGGAAGCAAATGTGGGTGGCCTTTAAAACTAGCTAACTGGAAATATGTGGATTTGGGATATTGAATGTACCAACACCCCCATTCAGCAATGAATTCCATAGCCTCTTGACTCAACTGGTATCCTGCATCTCCATTCAATTGGTTGATGATCACATATAAAAATGCATCATTGACTCTTCTGAAATGAGTCTCAACAACTTGAAGAGATAATCAGTCATAGTGCTCCCATTATTCCCACTTTGTTCAAACCTGGGAAAACACCCAACCTTTTTGCGGCACATACAATTTAAGAAGTCATAAAGAAGCACTTGGTGTTTCTGATGTTACTCAACTGATCATGAACAGCTTTAGACACGATCATTAGCCAATCAAACTGTTGGGCTCCATTTAAGATTGTCTGGATGAAAGGAAACAGCCATTCCTTGAAGTGGAATGTATCCCTCTTCCCAAACACCCTAGACAACATTAAAAGTATATCTAATACCTCTTTGTAGAAGTCTACCGTCTTTGGCTACTCTGCAAGCTTACTTAAGGATTTCTTTTTTGTCTTCAACTACTTCTTGTTCAAATGAGACCTATTAGAGTCCTTATACTTACTATATTTCTCCAAGGCCTCTGCCTCATCCAACTGCACCAAGCTCTTAGGATCCAGGACATTAAATATACTCTGAAACATCTCAGGAGTAAGATCAACGATCACCCTATTTTGTGAATCCATGCATAATCTTGTAGCAAGATTGTAGGCACTAGTTGTCGTTAAGATCAACTCTGAGCACTGGACTGATAAAGGGAACACAATAATATGTGCCAAACCAGAATCAACTATTCCTTGTGTCCTTCATTTTATATTTTCTCGTTCCGCAAAGGTTTTTGCATATAACTCCTCAAAGTTGTACTGGCCCAAGTTCGTATCCATGATGTCCGACCAGTCTGATTCCACCTTGCTCACCTTCACCACCAGACTCCTGCGATTATACGTTAAGGTATAAGGCAGTTGTTCTAGCTTTAACTTCTTTGGTTTTGGTGTTGCCTTTGATGTTCCTGCAGGTTGATTCCTTCGAGCAACTTCCCCTGATGTTCCTGACATCTTTCAACTTTCCTGCAAGCAAAACCTCTAATTAGATCTTTAAATATCATAATAAAACATGCTTTTAAAACCATGCCCTTTCATATATGCACTGGAGGTGGAACCAGGCAGAAACACAACCTAAAACAGTCTCTTTTGCAACATAGTCGGACTCGGAGTCGAAACTGGAATGGACACTCCACTAATACGAAGTGGGCTTGGAGTCGAAATCGAGAAGGTGATCGAAACCGAGATCAGAATGAAAAATGGATTTGGTTTTTCTTCAGATTCTTATACTTTCATATTCTATTTCCATTCTGCCTCCGCTTCCGACTAGGTCATCATTATTTCGACAGTAGATTTCTTTATTATACACGGATCCAGAAATGGGATAAAAATGGAATTGATAACTTTTGCAAAATAGAATTCCCAAGTTCAAGATCAATTCTGATCCCGCCTCCACCTAGGTTGACCATGACATCATCAAAGATTTTATCGATTTAACACACAACTCTATGACTAAAACCAAGGTCTTATTAAATGACAAGAGGCTTTAAAAACACTATACTCATATGACCATGGGGAACAACTGAATCTTAGGGCATCATATTTTAATCATTTAAATGTGATAAAAAAAACCTACAAAACCCTAATCTAACAAACACAATAAAAACTAGGGCAGGGATTTTAAACCTTGCCATTTATCAGAACACAAAATGCGACAAAACCCTAAGTAAAAACAAGATTCAATTAATCCTAACGCACTGTAAATCATTAATCTACCTCACTATAAATCTCTAATCCAACTAATCACCATTTAAAACCTAAATTTAATCTAACTCACCACAAATCCTAATAGCACGACACGATCATGACTAAACCGTGAAAGCGACCGTGGCCTAAAACAAAAAGAACCAAAAACAAAAGTAAAAAAAACAAAGAAAAACCAGAAAAACAAATGAAGTAAGAACCTATTCAAACAAGCATACCAAGAACCATGAATTTGTTAAAAAGCGAAATGATTCAAAGCACGAGCAAACAAAAAATACAACAGTAAATAAATGAAGAACAACAATGATAAGAAACCCTACCTCAAATGCAATAGAACCCTGCTATCCTTCTGAACTGATTCGCAAACGATAACCTTCTTCTCTTTCGATCAATTCGCTCAAATGAACTTCGCCACTACTCTTTCGTGCTTCTTAATCTCTTAACAATGGCAATAATGATAGTTTAGTCCTTAATGAATGTAAAAATGGGGGTTTCTACCTACACGAGCAGTTGTCATTAATGCATTGAATTTAGTTTAACATGGAGTCAGAACTAAAAGGGAACCAACACTTCACAATAGTGCAACTTCAGTCAAAAATTCAACGATCCAGCAAAATGGCGAGGGCAGAACTGAAATAGAAACTGATCCAAAAATTTAAATAAATTTCCAAACTGCATTCCTATTCTAGTTCCGAGTCCGCCAACCAAACAGAAAATAAAACCAAACACAAAAAGTAAAACAAAAGACCGACATAAAAACTAAACACAAAGACATAGACTAAAACCAAAAAGGTCAAAACAGCAGAGGCAGGGTCAGAATTGATTATGATTTTGCAATTTTCAATAAGGACCAACTTAACACCTACTCCAGCTCTGGGTCTGCTGAAGAGAAAATAAGAAAAGACCATCAGGATGGGAACCAAAAGAAGTTTGAAAGGAACTTTTAGAACCTAATTCATATCCGGTTCCGATTTCGACAGACTGAATCAAAGAAAAACAAAGTATTGGCAAAACAAGACTCCAAAACTTTGTTCCAAAAATAGCTAAGGATAAAGAACAACAAGGGGGACCCATTTTGACCAAGGCAAAAGATGGGGTGTTTATGCAAGGCATAACACATTGTATTGCATGTATCCTCCATCCCTTCTCTCTCCAACCCATGACTTATGATTTTGGTTTTACAAACATTGATTCCTTTCATCTTCCTTTCTCCTCAGGATATCTATGGTTCTTGATAGGTTTAGTTTCACACCCATCATCTATTGGACTCAAGAAAACACTGAGGGGGGGTGAATCAGTGTTCAACAATTTTTAAACTTCATCAATCTAAAACTTGAAACCATTTCATTATTGTATTAATGAAAATATGTATGCATTCAAAGTAAACATTCATAACACCATACCACATATTTTTGTGTGGACACCTTGTTAGGGGAAAAACCACAGTGGAGGTTAATCCACAATTGGAATACTCAAATATAATTGTTTACAAAACGAATGCACTTGCATTCAGGAACACTTCCTAGAGCTCAATGTTCAAAGAGAAAGGCTCACTACCTCACAAAATTCATATTAAGACCATTTGAAGGGTGTGAGATAGTAGCATCTCTTATGCTAGGTGATAGTTCTAGTGAATCTCATAGATCTGATTCTAGATCTGCTTTCTGATTCTACACTTTGCTCTACTTTGTTCTTCTCTTTTCTTCTCTTTGCATCACTTATAATCAAGTTCACACTACTTCACTACTGAATCTCACAATTCGCACTTCTACACATACACCCACTTACATTCATACATCATATTGAATGATAAAACCAATCTCTTATATATATCCACAATCAAGGATTTATTCATCCATCAGTTGGCTTTATAAAATATTAACTTACTTTTTATCTTGTCGGCTAGATCCATCACTAAATCTTTATGTGCATCCTCCAAAGTCGATTAAGACAAAGAGAGGACCCAAATAACACTTAATCAAGCATGAATACTTATGATTAATTATATCTTATACATCCATAATTACTATCCTTGTCAGGTCAACCTTATCACATAGATAATCAAAAAATTGCATCGGATCTTCTAGATCATGTACCAATGAGTGTGCATCAAAACCAAGATACTTCAAGCATCAACAAACCTTCCTCAGAGATCCACAACCCAAAATATCTGCTCAATAAGGTGTTTATATCAACTTTTATGCCTATTAACCGAATGCCTTGTTCTTCATTTTGTTCCATCAGTGGGAACAAAAATTATACTACACATTCGGATGCAAGACTTAAGTTGGATGACTTGGGTTGCCATCAATGACAACACTTACAAGCCATATGCCAGCAATCTTTCCAGCCATACGCCAACAATCTCCCCCTTTCACATTGATGGCAACACTTCGTGAAAAATGACTAAGTGTCAGAATCATTGTAGGTAGACTGCCAAACTTTTCACTGCACTTTCTCCCTTTGAGATTTATAAGGCATTCTCTCCTCCTATACTTCTTTCTTTTCTCCCTCTATGGGAAATTTTTCACTACATTCTCTCCCCCTTTGACATCAATGACAAAGCATGGATTCCATATGCCAAAAAGACAAAAAGTGATATTGACAAAATAGACAAAACATGTGTTCAAAATCCTCAAGGCTTCAAAAATTTAACACATATATGCCTACAGTTCTCCTCCTTTGATCAAAATTTCAAAAACTTGAAAACAATTAATTGTTATCTTTATAAGAATATCTTATGGTTTTTCTTCACTTTTGGAAGGAAGTTCTTCCAACCATATGTTGCAATTCCAATAATAATGATCAAGCTATTGTTCTTGGAAGTCTCGTTAATAATCTCAATGAGAGATTCAGGAATTGTAATTGCTTCTTCCAGTTTCTCACCATTCTTCAATATTTCCATCATTTGCTCTAGCCTGCATTCAATTAGATCCTTTACCTTCCCAAAGGTATCCACAAGAACATTCTTGGAGAGTTGAATTTTTGTGTGTTCTGACTGTAGCTCTCTAATTATTTTCCTCATGATGCCATTCGGATCCTGAGATATGTCAAATCTTTTGCCAATGTCATTCAATTTTGTTTCAATCTGATCCAACTTCTCTTTGTAATTGTTGACTACATGGGGCCAACGGATGCAATAGTTGTAGATGATGTGGCTAAGTTTATGCATTTCCTCAACTCATTCATTTTCTTCTTCAGCTTGGAAAGGGATAGTCTGAATTGTTCCTTCAGGTGAGAGACAACTTCACCTTCTTCTTTTCCTTTGTCTTCAGAGCCCATTGATTCTTTGTTGCACTTGATCATCTCTTCAAGTAGGTTGTCCTTTAGACTTTCCAATATTATCTTATAGTGCTCAACATGAGCATTTAGAACTTCCAGAATCAAGTCTTGATCATATTATGGTCTGATTGACCATAACCTTGCAATTTTCTGCATGCCACCTACACCTTGAATAAGCTATTGTAGCTTTTCTTTTGTTAGATCTTCTTCTTCCTCACTACCTTTTTCTATTCTAGATTCATTTTCCAGTGGATTCTCAGTTTATTCATCAGATTGTTCATCTGAAATATCCACACTTTCTTTTTCTTTTCCTTTTCCATCAATCCTAAGAACTTTTCTTTCTAGAGGGTTGTATACAATGATTTCCTTTCCTCTTTTATGTCCTCTATCAATGCTACCAGAAGAGGACCCAACTTCCATTGATCTTATCGAAGGATAAATATTGACTAATCCAAAATTTTCAAGCACATTCTTAAAGAAATTTTCAAATTCTAAATCCCAGTTAGCCAAGCTCTTAGAATAAGAGTATATCTGATTTCATACTAGTTTGTTTGATTTCCATACCACATTATCGATTTTCAGCAAGCAATTCAAGAAATACATTACCAGACATATCATTAAAGTGCCAAACCCGAATGGATAACCTAATTCCTTTGTCAGTTGTACATTATCCATGAGCTGATCCTTTAACAACCCGCATAGTTCAAAGTCCTGACCTTCAATTATCATTTTGTGAGAAATGTACACTGCACCAGCCGATGCAGTTCCTTCTCGATTTTTGTAGAATATTTTATATTTTATTTCGTGTGCAATGTACTTCATAACGGGATTCTTGATTGTTGCAATAATCAGAGCTCTTTGATCTCCAATTATTCCAGTTAGGGTTTCAACCTCTTTGTTCTAGATAGATTTCTTCCTAGGAACATCTTCGACTTTGCAAAATCCAGTTAAGTTCTCAATTGCCTCTTTTAAAATGATGTAAGTTTTTTCCAAAGTTAAAACATCATCATGTAATCTGCTTAATATGAATTTCACAAATTTTGTATTCTCAAAGTATGAAAACTCACTCCACATATCCAAATTTCCATGCTTAGCTTCACTCAATTGCTTTAATTCATCAGGGAGTAGCAAATTCCTCATAGGCCTAATCTTTGCACTGTTATATTCATCTAGAGTGATCAATCCTTTGATTTTTTCCATTTTTCCTTTTCGTGTTTAGGGTTCGCAACCACTCACTAAATTATATGAAGAATTTGAGAACAATTTGAAATACCTAATAGATTTCAAGATTTTTCAATGAATCGATTTTACTGCTTCGTAATCTGCCTATCAAGTGCTCTCCTTCTCTTCTTTGATGAAAAGTGACAAATGAAGGCTTTGACTTGAATTTTATAGCTCGGACATGTCCAATAAATTCATTTGCCCTAAATTTTATGGACACTCTGTTTTCCCAAATGGTGACAGAAAAACCTTCTACGGACCTATGAATTGTCTGAGTTCTCTTTGCTAAAGTTATCCAAAAATAGTTTACACCATAATTACACCTTCTTGGCTATTTTTTGTGTTCTGGTACCATCCAAGACAGGGGAGGAAGGGTTTTCTTGAAAGACTCCCCCTAGGCCAGTGGCCTGAAATCAATTACTAGAAGAGTTATTGATGGCGGGTTCTGGTACAGAACCATTTCCTGTATCAGAATCATTTTTCCTTACCTATGTCTTCTTCATCTCATCTTTGATTTCATCCATAGTTACCTTTTGTTTCCCTTTATCATTTTTTTGTATATTTTTTGTCTCGGTATACCGTACCTCTTCTACCTACATTTTTTTTCTGCAGAATCTTGCAATATAACCATACTTGTTGTAGTTGTAACACACAATACTTTCTTGTCCTAACCAATCATTCCAATGACTTCTTCTAGATCTGCATTGATTAGCAATATTTCCAAATTTTCCACATGTATAGAATTCAACATTTCTTCCATCAATAGAGTGAGTTGACATATTTTTGCATTCAATTGATCTATGACTAGGCTTTTTGCAATTGAAACATTGACCAGAAAATGATGAAACTTTTGACTTCAAATTACTTCTACACTGAGCAACCATATGACCGAGCTTATTACAGGCAAAAAAATACCCATTAAACTTTTGTGCATTAGGTTGTCTTACCAGATACCTTCCATTTCCATTCTGTCTGGGATTCTTTTGTCTTGGTCAATTTATTTAATTTAGTCATTTACCTTTTTGAATTTAAATCAATTTTAAATTCCCTCTTTTCTCTCTCCTTGTCACATCCTCCATAATCTTCTTCTAATATGGATTAGTTTAATTAATCTGTGATTAGGATGTGCATATCCTTCATATTTGTCCACTTGTCTCTAATCCTCCATTAATCTTCCTAATCACATATTTTCACAACCTTAATCTAATTACCTACCATTTCTGGTATGTCCTCCAAGTCAACCTTTCATAAGCACTTTCCTTATTAGGCATTGACCTCTTTCCCATGTGAATTTAAAATTCACATATACTCATCCAATGCATATCTCTTCCCCATATCCCCTCATAGGTCACATTAGTCACATGGGACAAGGACCTCCTTCAAGAGGACCTTTTCTTATCCCCAATCTACTCCCAAATCATGTGAATTTAAAATTCACATTTATTCCCCCAACAACCTCTCTCATCCCCATGATGATAAGAGAGGACTTTCTAAAATTCCTCACTTGTCACTATCATCCTCATATGGGGACAAGAACTTCCTTTTTGAAGAAATCCTCCCCTAATCCCAAGGTACTTGCAAGTACCTCCACCTCACATGTCCTCTCTCCACATCACCCATCCTTTTCATATCTCATCTTCCACATGGAAATATGTGAGGGCTTGTGAGTTTTCAACTCACCATATCCCTCCATCTTGTCCATGTTGGCTAAATTCTAGCCATTCAATTCTCTAGAGACTCTTCCCTTAAAATGGAAGATTTGGTCTCATTTTAACAACACAATTCAACATCTTTTTATTATTCACTCACATTCAACACATTCAAGAATTCAAGAAACTTAGCAACTCAACTCTTAGCACTTGCATTCATTCATCATCCATTATTGCAATCTTCAAGCTTTCATTGCATCCACCTACCACACTTGTCACAATACTCATTTGTACCATTGCATTCCTTATCACATCTACATCATTTTGCATCCATTTTTGTGTCATTTTCCAATGAAGGAGCACACAATCAAGCATCAAAAAGGGCCAACCAAACTCATCAATTCAAGCAAGGTAAAAAGTTCCTTTTATTTTTTATTTTGTTTGGATTCAACTTAAGCCAATCTTGAGTGTTTATTAGTGTTTTCATTTTTGCATCTCACTTTGTTTTGCATCTTAGAATAGGAAAAATCAGTTGCACACAAAATTAAAGCTTGAGTATGTGCCTACAAAGGATCAAATTTTTGACATATTCACTAAGGCTCTTCCTAAGGATACTTTTGAGTATCTTCTGGAGAAGTTGGGGGCTATTACCCCTCATTTGAACTAGATGCATAAGGAGTTAAATCAGTCCAATGGATCTCAAGATCTATCCCTTATTCTAGATAGATGTTGGTGGCTACCTCTTAAGGGGAGTAGGTAGTGGCATTGTAGATTGGTGTGTGCTCTGAAGGGGGTGTATTCAGAGCAGTAATGGAAAAGTGTTGCAAAGCAATTGTGTAATGCCAAGGGGGGAGAATAATGTAAAAAAAATTGTCCTTTTCCATTGATATCAAATGGGGGGAGAGAATCATGTGAAAGAGTCATAAACACAAGAGGGGAGAAAAGAAGATCTAAGAGAGAGAAACTTGTGAAAGATAAATTCATTTGAAGAAATAATTATATAAGGGGGAGAGTGAGTAAAGTGAAAAGAGAAAAGGAAACAGGTATGTTCAAAGTTGTGTCTTTGATGGTTTTTCACATCATGTGTTTCCGTCAATGACAAAGGAAAATATTGTTGCAAGTATGTGTAGATTGGTGTTGTCATTGATGTCAAAAATATTGTGTTGTCATTGGTGTCAACTATATATGTTGAGCAAGACTGGTGTTGAAGATGACCAGTTGGTGTAGTTGATGCTTTTATTTTTTGCATTATGTTGTCATTAGTTAAGCTACTGGTGTTAATCTATGTTTCTATATTGATGAGCTTCTATCTATGTATGTAGTAGTTATGAAGATGTTGTGGATATTTCTTTGGTGCTTGGTTTCCAAGTTCTTTTGAGAAAATTTGATAAAAAGAGGAAACAGTGTTGAAGTGTTGTTCTAGGTTACAAAGAGATGTTTTGGTTTTGCTTTGCATTTCTTCTAGGTTGAAGATTTTTCGATGTGATTCAAATATGTTGGTGAGAGGTGTCCAGAGATGTTATATTCAAGAGATAATATGTTGGATCATCATACAATAGAATTTGTGTTCACCAATGTCTGACTATGCATTGCAGAGGTTTCTGGGAGAAATTTTTTTGCTTCATGTTTCTTCATGGTTATGCTTCAGGTCTTGTGATTCTAAAGGAGTGTTGATGGTGTTGGCATTTTACCTCAATCAAGAGGATTTGAGGTTTGATGCTTCAGAAGATAGTTGTTCAAGTATCAGTGTATGGTAGAGTTGTCTAAATATATTGGGTTTGTACATTCTTCAGGTGGAAGTTGTTGTGGAGGAGTTTGTTGGATTTCAAGGTGTTTGAGGAATATTCAAGATCATTTTTAAGTGTGGTGTGTGTTTCATGAGTCATGTTTGGGTTTGAGTAAGTGTGTACTTAATTGTTTAATGGTGTTTGCATGGGTAATGGCTGACCTAGTGTTTACACTACATGCGAAGGATAAATAGTGTTTTTAGTAGTGTGTGGTTAAGTGTTATTGTTGATTTGGATCCCAATTAAGTGTTGATGTGGTCTGATTAACTTCTATCTTCCACGGAAGTTTTTTGGTGCTGACCTAATTTGAATTTACACGTTTGGGGTGCATAGCCAACCTTGGAAATAATTTCAAGGTTGAGGATGGCATTTAAGTATGAGTTGAATTGTTGAAGGAGGATAAGATAGATGAAAGTGCAAACCATGAGATGCAAATTTTAGAGTTGTAAAGTGTGAAATTGAGAAGAGAAATACAAACTTTCAATTGTTGGATTACCAAATGCAGTGAGAAGAAGGTGTCTACAATCATTCAAACAGATTGTGAAGGTGTTGAAGCAATTATGGTGGTATCTCTATTAGATTGAGATCATGTTCTCTATGTAACATTTCTTCTCTATCTTTTTTTTCTACTCTGGCAATGTGCCTTAGTTGTGACCCTTTTTGGACAATGTTTCCTATTCTAGTAGTGAGCCCTTGTACTGATTTTGCAATTACTTATATTGTGAGCTAATCCTCACCGTGGTTTTTCCCTCCTTCCAATTTTTCCATGTAAATCTGGTGTTCTCTTGTGCATGGTTTTAAAGTGTTTTAGTTTCTATTATTTATCTTTTATGTTAAATAGATTAAGGGTTTAATGAATGCATGTGGATCTAAATGTTAATGAGGGTTTTGATGTTTTGATAAGATACAACGGATTCACCCCCCCTCTTAGTTTTCTTGTTCATTCAACACTCTTGTGAGTCTATCAAAAAATTGTTCAAAGAAGGAATTACATGTGGCTCCAAGAGCATTCATGGTAGAGTAAAAGGAAGAAGAAAATATCTGATAAGGACCTTTTAACTTTGAAAAAATCAAGAATACACACTCTTTGTGTGTTTTTGTTTTACCACAACCTGAAGTCTTGAAATCAAAGACTTATATTGAACCAATAAATCTTCAATAGAAGAAAAGGCATCAGGAGACAATGTTGTTAATTTGGCATCCAATTATAAAATCTTCAACTCATCAACTTTACCAAAGAGATCTTCAAGTTTGTCCCACGTTTTCTTTGGAGTTGTACAACTAAAAATGTGAAATTACAAATTATCAAAAACAAGAAGACTTATCATTCCCATTACTTCATCTAACTTGTTTCGATAAGTAAACTACTCAAAATCCTTAGTAAATTGCATTTGTTATCCATTGATCATTTCCATAATCCCTTAGATTAAATTAGTTGTACTTTGACTTTCCATGTGTGGAAATTATGTCGGGTTAATAATTCAATTTTTTATCCATGATGTACACACAACAAGACACTTGAATATTGCCTTACCAAACCCCCAAAATTGTATTATATCTTAATACTGATCCCCTTAGAAAGATGCAAGTTAGGATTTTACAAGTTTTGATTAATTTTTGAAGCCAAATAACTTGTTTATAACTCACAGAGATTTTTAAAAATATGAAAAAATGGGGATTTTGAAAACTTAAATTTTACTACAAATCTAGAATCCTTGTGAAATTTTAATGAATTTCAAAAAAAGTTTGATAACCTTTTACAAACAAAGTGAAAGTTATGCCCCGTTGAAAATTGCACAAATTACACTTATATGCAGAAGTTAAAATAGATTAAAAAATACAATTTTGAAATCATCTTAATGCTAATTTTTCCAGCATGGAAAGATCTTTCTAACAACTATTCACACTTAAAAAATACCCCCACAACACCCCCCCCCCCATTTGCAAGTTATCGCAAAATGAAAAAAGACACCTTTCTATAGCTTTTAGCACAAGGCTAAATCTAATTGTTAGCAATAAACTACTAATGGTCAACAATAAAGTTATACTAACTAAATCCTATGATTTTTGCAACAAATCCCTAGACTTGGGCCGAACTCTTTGGAAGCCCAATTAGAAACAAGTTGCAACTCACTTGGAGACCGCAATGTGGAGGATTTTTGCATCAAATATGGAGAATTTTCAACACAAGCCTTTGAAAAAGCATGCAAATTAAATTATGAAGTCGACCTCTAAGACCACATGGTAGAGTGCAAGCTCCTATGACTATGCAAAAATCATGTGGAGTTAAATCATTGGGAGGATAGTTGGTCATATGTAAGAGCCAAGCTCGTCAATATGGGCTTGTTGAGATGGTTGGAGAACTATGAGAATGGATTCATTGAAGCAATGACCCCACACCCAAAATTGAAACCTTCAACCAAATTGATATACAGGTTGTGTGGTAAGAGAAGTGACCAAGAGTCTCGACTTTGCAGTTGAAAAAAGGTAGAGATAGCATTCTTGGGGTTGCATGAAGATTAGTAACTCTCTAGGAATTTGGAATACCCCAACCAAAATATTTTTTCAACTTTTTGCAACTCAGATTTATGCCCTAATTTTTTATTTTTAGAATTCTACTCAAACCCTAATTTGTTGATATAAATTTCTTAGTCTATACATGCATTAACAACAGCATTTAATCATCTCAATGGCATCAAAACTCATAGCAGATTTGTTTAACCATGAACACGAATGTAATCAACATAATGAATCACCAAACCATTAACCAAACACATGCCAAATTATGATATGCCAAATGTTCAGTTTGTTGCTAAAAATCAAACCTACTTATTAGTGCAATACCACAATGGAATGTGCTCCAAACATTCCCAACAAAATACAAAAGTTTGCTAATATGAAGAAACACCAAATTATGGAATGAAATGTTGTCCTATCCTAACCCTAGCTAGGCGAACTTTCCCAACACACATAAAATGCAAGTAAAATATAATTATTTGATAATAAATGACTCCAAACCCTACTGCAAGGGTGTGTTGTCATACCGGTGTGATTGTAGGGTTTGTAACCCTTAAAATAATGCAAAATCCATCCAAACTTGCCATAATCGCCCCTCCAAACCTAGTCGCTCCTCTTGAAACTTGGGTGCCCTCCTCTTGCAACTTGGGTGCCTAACCCTATGGAGAATCCCTAGGTCAAATGCACACAAAATTTACCTTCCTCAAGTTTCCTAGGCTAATGTATAAATCTAAGCATGAAAACCTAACAAAAATATCCATTGAAGCACAAGTGAACCTCTATCATTAAGTCCTTCATAGAAGAGCTAGGTTTCCATCCAACTCCTCCAATATTCTCAAGGCTTTTTGTCCTTGGAATAGCTGCAATAATTTTTGATCAAAAAAGAACAAGAATTCCATGATGATGAAAAGCCTCCACAACGAACTTTTATTCATATCAAACTTCTCATTTTCCCTCCAATTTGGCCGACCTAATTTGGGCCCCAAAATTTGAATTTAATAATATGTTTTTTTAACCCCCAAAAAGGGTCGCCCAGCCTCATAAAAAATTATAAAAATATTTTTACTACACCAAAAATCATAATAAATATCATGTACCCTCCTCCTTGAGCACAAAAATCAAAAATAATAAAATATTATTTTTTCTCACTTATTTTTCTTGCTCACTTCCAAAAAGGGACATTGCAATCCTCCCTTACTAAAATTGTTTGTCCTCAAACAATGACAAGCATACCACCACCTGGATTCCATATCATCATACTACCACATTTATCAAAATTGAGGTGATAGATGTACCTCAAGGAACTATCAACATCAACCAACTCTCCAACTTCAAATAATTCCCCATGAATGTGCAAGATGCCCCTTGTATGTTGTTGATATAAATCAGAAAAATAACCTTCCAACTGAAAATCAGACCCAATTGAATGCATATATTGTCACCAATGTCATGTGATGATAGATTATCATCCAAACACCATTCCCCAATGATGAAGAGATTATCCAAACCTCTCCAAAATACCCAAATAGTTACTTTCCTCCAAGTGGCATGTAGGATATCCATGTGAAATAAGGTAGAACAACCATCTCCTAGCAAAGTATGGAGTGGGTCCTCATGAAGTAGGGCAAGAAGGCCAAGAACCTCATGCTTTTTCCCAATCCCTATGACATAATCCAACTAGAACACAATCATTAGTAACTCAAAACCAAACATTATGGAAATACCTCCAAACCTTGTGACAAAGTGCAACTTCACCTCCCAAGTGTGTCCAATAAAGGAAAGTTTTCACATGGCATGCATCACAAATTCCTGAAATAGAGAAGCAATGTACTCTACCAAAGATTCATCAACATGATGAGAATCATCACAAGTTAACTCCTCAAGTTCTCCATGAATGGTCAAAGACTGAACCAAATCTTCATGATCCATATATCCATCTAAACATGAAGGCATAATACTAGTGGTTGATCCACAAAGTGTATGCTCTGCAATGCCATCCAAGTCTATGATGTGAGCATTCAAATGGATCTCCAAAATAGGTGACACAAAATCCTCATAAAGAAAGCTATGTGAACAAACAAAGAATTTTGAATCATACCTCATACTTGATTGCTCTGCTTGCTTGGCCATCATACAAGGCTCATTCCTCATATACCATATACTTTGAATCTTGTTTACCTCTCTCATGACATGTAGTACTAACTTGGTCCTCTTGTGTCTTGGACACACAAATGAGACCTCATGTTTGTCTCCCAAATGAGTGTCAATAATAGAAGTATTTTTACTATCATCCTCATGAGTAGGGGAAACTAACTCAATATTATGCTTAACCCAAAGATTATTGTTCCAAATCAGAAAATCAAAATAGTTATTATACTTTCCCATAATATCTTCATTCAAATTTGTATCCATTATGTGTACCATAAGTACCGAAATTAGGGTAGTCTCATGATTTGCCAAAGAGTCATCCATATGATGGGAATGTATCTCATCACAATTAAACTCCTCAAGTTCTTCATGAATGACCAAGGGCTCAACCAAATTTGAACCACTATTATCTCGACCTATAAGGGTATAAATCACATCATTAGCTAGTCCAAAAGGTGTATGCTTAGAAGTCACATCCACATATGAGATTTGAGCCTTCAATGGGACTCTAAAAGAAATAACTCATGATCCACATGATGTAAACTACGTCTATAAGAAAAAAAATTGAATCATGCCTCTTTTCATGTTTACCCAAATCTTAATGTTCTCCTTCCTTTTTGACCTCAAGAGGCTCATCCCTTGCATGCTCAATCTTAACACATTCTTCCCTAGTATGATATGTAAAATCAGAACCTTTGTGGCTTGGATCCACCATACATTCCTTGTATTTGACACTCACATCTTGAGTGCCAACATTGGGAGATCCCTCAACACCATTCTCATCATATTTCATAGCTGCAATTTGATGGTTGTGCACAAAAAAATGATTGATGACATAAAAAAACAAATGAGGACTTATATTATACCTCTTTGTAGTGCCTTCAAGAGGCTCAAACAAGTCTTCATCCTTTGCTAATTTTCCATCATCAAGTGTTGGTCCAAATGATGTCTTCAATGTAAAATCATGTGTGTCATGTGTCATAATTTGTGTCCTCTAGCTGCAAGCTACATCTTCATATGTATAGGTCTTCTTTATCTCCATGACTTCATCATAGTACCCTTCAAGTCCTTCATGTCTCCACTTTTTTCCATCTTCATTTTTCATTTCTTTTCATTGGTTGTGGTTGACATAGAAGTTTGAAATTCTATGTGTGATGAAGAGTGTGCCATGGTCAACTCCTCACAAAGCTTCTCCACCCCACCTTCTTTTCTTCTCAAGGCATCAAAATATATCTCACCAAGTGTGAGGAGATGATCTCTATCTACAAGTAAGTGTAGGTAGTTTTATTTTACTACCACCAAAGCCTCCTCGAGTTCTTGCAAGTCAACAAGAGATATACCTCCTTCAAACCTTACATGCTTCCCTATAGCCTTCCAACACAAACCTGGCATCACTTTATGAACATGATCAAAATGAGATAGGGCTACCACAATCCTACCTTCGTTTACTTTCAATTTTCCTTCCAAGTGATGTGACTTATGATACCCAAAATCTTCATGCAACATTTTTTATATTTTTGCAACATCACCTTCATAAATTTGATCAATCATCTTTATTTTGGAACATCCTATGGCAGCATGCCCTTCTTCCTTGTGTTCATTATGAAGACATGTGTACTCCTTATTAGTAGATGTAAGAAGTGAATCCTCATCCTTCTAAAATCATATGGGAGCATCTTCATCTTCTTTAGGTGTCACATTCTCATCACTAGCTCTCAACATCATTGGTTCATATGTGTATGTGAGTCCCATAGTTTTAGACCAACACCAAGGTGTAATATCCATGACGAACCATACATTATCAAACTATGGGATCTTCTTACTTAGTCATCTCTTAGTCTTTATGATCATCTCTTCAACAATATGTCTCTCATACAACTCCAATAGGTAGTCATCAAATGTGATCATGTGCATGAAACAAGGATCATCAAAATTACTAGGAAATGGCATACCTTGTGTGTAGCTTTGTCCCATAAAAATCCTTTCATTCCTACCCTCATTGGTTGTTCCAAAATCTACATTTTCATACGAAGACCACCTCATAGATGTTTTTTTTTCAATTTGACATCTTCTTCTAATTTCTATTTTGAAGCTAAGGTTACATCATAACAAGCCAACTCCTTGAAAATAATGTTCTTTTCCACACATACTTCCACATCATCTTCCTCAACCCTAGACCAAACTTCTCTATCATGCCTTGCAAAATGGCTATAATCTAACGTACCCAAGTCTTTTTTCTCATCGAATTCCTTGCAACTATGATGTAGCGACATCTGTTGAAGCAATGTTAGGCTTAATTAAATGAAACATCACAAGAACCTATACCTTCATGTATTTGATCTAATATGGCTGGTTTGACAACCTCCATGACACTATATTCTCCAATCTTCATGTGCTCTTCATTTGTAGCTTTAATAGGTGAATCTCATCTATCCTTGTCCTCATATGGTTGAAAAGAGCTTGTGAACATGTCTTCTTTTAGGGCTGCATATTGACTGATTTTTGTCCTCTTCATAATTACTTGCAAGCTGCAAGTCATATACAACTACTTCTTTCTTCTCTAAGATTTATTTATTGATCTTATGATTTTTCTATCTTATCCCTCAATTTTCTAAGTGCAGCCACTGTTTGTTGCTGGAAATTTTATAGCACCTACCAAATATCATGATTTTTTGGTTTCCCTTTTTTCTTGTTTTTTCCATCCAATACTCCATATTGTAGGAGTTGAGATATAGCTCATAGAACATGTTTGAGTCACTTAAGGATTCAAGCTTCCAAGATCATCTACAAAAACCAACAACCACCTTCCACAAGAGGGAAAATAAAGAACATGAGATTGCAACAATGGATGCAAGATGTGGCCAATACATGGAATACTCAAGATTGCAATGATATATTGGACTTACACAACACTCAACTGAGTTTTTTATGGATGCAATGTGCATATGAAGCCTTGCTTATATAGGCAAGGAGTGAGATAAGATTAGACAAGATCATGACAAATGTTTTAAAATCCTGTCACATGAGAAAACTAAGTCATAACAACCTAGGATAAGATAAGTTCTAGAGAAGACAACTCATCCTTCTAGAAGGAATATTAGAACCTAAGTAAACTTAACATGTGAATATGTCCCCTAAGTCCCTAGTGAGTGAATTAACTAAGTATCAGACATTTATTCACACCAACACCCCCTTGTAAGTGCAACTTAGGAGAGAAAATTATTATGCAAAGACACAAAGATGAAAAGATGGGTCTCAGCTACTAGGCCATGATAGGTACCCATGCACATATGCAAATGAAATCTCTCACAAATAGAGAAAAGGAGAAAACCCAGTGGGGCAAAACTCCTCCCCAAAAGAGAGATGAAAACAATAACGATATCCATCAAAAATCAAATCAATATCTATCCACAAAAATTATGATAAGAGAGATCATACAACCCCCCATAATGAGATAAACTACTGCAAAGAAGCACTAGAAACACACTTGTGGAGTAACACTGGAATCCTCAATTCGGCAAGCAAGATACTTTTATTTGCTAGAAACCATATTAGATTCACTCAAGGACTCAAGTTGGAATCATGATAAAGCAATAGTAAACCTGATGCCAAGGAACACTAGAAAGCTTACAAATTGGAACAACTCTAGAAACTATGAAGCAACAGTTGATTGATAAATGATTTGGAATTGAAATGAAGTGTAGAGAAAATGCAAACCTAATGCACACAAAAATGGAAATAGTGCATGCACTGATGAATGTTCACATATGCCTCCATGAATAAAAATGACCTCATATCAGTTTCCAATTCCACTTGAATCACGAAAAATCTGATAACTAAGGTAAAAGTCATGAATTTTTAAAAAAATTGGTTGAATTTAACCTGTAGGAAACAGTCTTTTCTAGCAAAAAAGTTTTACTTTTGATATGAATTCTGAAAAATCTATTCACTATGAGTAGACAATAACAAAAACCCATAAATATTTTGATGCGTAGAACAAAACCCAAAAGCATATTTTTGATCCAGCAAGCAGAAGATGAAAAAATGAATTTTATTTAACCTTCAACCTGAAGAAAAATGATGCATCATGCTTTTTGGACAGCATTTTTTTCTAGATTTTCTCAAGATATGCAAAATCTAATCAATACCAAGATGGTGTTTCAACCCTAGGAACAAAACCCATAAGTCATTTTTCTTACCAATGAGTGGAACCTAGATTTCTGAAGCAAAAATTAAAAATTGGCTCTAGTAGAAATCTGTTTGTCAAATCTGAGCATCAAACCCTTGTAGATCTGATAAAATATGTCATATTTTGATGAAACAAAAATCGATTTTGACTTTCTCTAATGCCCTGGATCCAATAATGAGGCTCTCAAGACCCCAACTTGCTCCCAGTAAAACTTTCACTCCAAGATTGGTCCCTCATATTTGGGAAGAAGTCTATAGCACTGAAGCTCTTATACCATGTAGGAGTTGAGATATAGCTCACAGAACGTATTTGAGTCACTCAAGGACTCAAGATTCCAAGATCATCTGCAAAAAGAAACAACCTTTCACAAGAGGGAAAAGCAAGAACATGAAATTGCAACAATGGATGCAAAATGTGGCCAATATGCAATACTCAAAATTGCAATGATATATTGAGCTTACACAACACTCAACTAATCTTTTGATGGATGCAATGTACATATGAAGCCTTGCTTATATAGGAAAGGAGTGAGATAGGATTAGACAATATCATGACAAGTGTCTTAATCCTATCACATTAGACAACTAAGTCATAACCTAGGATAAAATAAATTCTAGAAAAGACAACTCATCCTTCTAGAAGGAATCTTAGAACCTAAATAAACTTAACATGTCAATATGTCCCCTAAGTCCTTAGTGAGTGAATTAACTAGGTACAAGACATTTAGTCACACCAATGCATATAGAAACCAAAGGAGAGATCATTACTAACCTCTTGTCAAAATGTATTGTACTCATTATAGGCAACCACTACATCAATCCCATGTGTTTCCATAACTCCAAAACTATTTGAATCACATACCCAATAGGTTGGAAAGATAGATGGATTTGATACCACTGAAATATCCCAACTAGAATATATGTAATTTTTTAAAAAAATTGCAACTCAAATTTATGACCTAATTTTGTATTTTTAGAATTTCGCTCAAACCATAATTTTCTTATATAAATTTATGAGTTTATGCATGCATTAACAACAACATTTAATCATCCCAAATACATCAAAACTCATATCAATTTTTTTTAACCATGAACAAGTATGTAATCAGCACAAGGAATCACCAAATCATCCACCAAACACATGCCAAATTCTAATATTCCAAATGTTCGGTTTGTTGCTACAAATTAGACCTACTTATTAATGTAATATCACAATGGAATGGGCTCCAAACATTCCCAGCAACATATAAAATTTTATTGAAATGATAAAATCCCAAATTATGCAATGAAATTTTGTCCTATCCTAACCCTAGCTAGGTAAACTTTCCCAGCTCACATAAAATTCAAGTAAAATGTAATTATTTGAAGATAAATGACTCCAAGACATTACCAAGGATGTGTTGGCCTGTTGGTGTGATTGTAGGGTTTGCAACCCTTGAAAGCATACCAAATCCATCCAAACTTGCCACAATTTTCCCCTCTAAACCTGGTCACTCCTCTTGCAACTTGGGTGCCTAACCCTAGGGAAAATCTCTAGGTCAAATTCACACAAAATTCACCTTCCTCAAGTCACCTAGGATGATGTATAAATCTAAGCGAGAAAAACTATCAAAAATATCAATTGAAGCACATGTGAACCTTCATCATGAAGTCCTCCATAGAAGAGATAGGTTTTCATCCAACTCCTCCAATATTCTTGTTGGTTGTTTTTATTATAACCAGGTTTATCTCCTAATCTACCTATGGAATTGCCAAGTCCAATCAGGGGCAACTCGAAGGACATGGACCAACTGACAAGGATTTGAAAAGACCTCCTATACTTTGGGCTCTGCAAGACCCAGGAGGGTGATCCCTTAATGTGTTTACAATCTCTACAAAAAAATCATAAACAACATTAACTATAACAGATAATCTCACTTAATAGCTCAATAGAACGGGATAAAACTGAATAGAATTGGTTGTTCATCAGTAATATCAACCATTTGGAGCATGAGATAATTACAACACAACTTCATAGTGAAAGATAATCATTAGTTTTAAAATTATAGCAAGCTCCAGGTGAACACCAACAAACACTGAATCACAAAGAACAAATGCAACTCAGACCAGTGCCTTACTTCCATTGCAGGAGTCAAATTCACCAATACCTAATGATTCATAGCAGATTCAATAAATAGCATATAATATCTTTGATTATACTGCCTTACAATATCACCAATATGTACCTCAGCTTAGTACTACTTACCAAATCCTTGTATAGAACATATCAACCTGCAATCTCATTTAAGAATTTTAATTAACTCCTTGAATTAAAGCCAAAACAAGAATTGCACACACCACAAAAGTGAGATGAACAAAATAACCCTTGATCACTTCATTCAAAATTTGAATACACTTGCACATAGGAGAGACATGAGCCTGGATTTATCAGTTTAACTCAAATGCTAGTACTATTATGAAACACTAAATCTCCATAAATTCAAATCCTACAATAAAAAGATAGAATCCAATTTGCATTTTCTCTATCACTATAGAATTTACAATTTTCTATGTAGCTTCACCAAAGATTTCTGACTTGCTAACCTATTACAATGAGAAAAGAAAAGAATATGTAGAAGAAAAGAAAGCTCCAGAAGAAGCCCTAAAATGAATCTCATGAAGACATCTAGAAAATTATTTCTCGTTGATCAACAATTTGAAAAGAATCTTCTCCTCTCCCTGCAACAAACCTTATTTTGTTTCCAAAACAACATTTTCCCAAGTTGCTCCCAAACAGAAAATATGCTCATATGAGAATATTCTCCATTCAAAATTCACCCAGTAGCTAAAAGAATAAAATAGTGCCCCCGTGAAAATCCTTCTTCTTTGCTAAATATTTTCTTTGTTGCACTTTACCTACTGGAGGTGCTCATAATGTTTAAAATAGTCACATATAGACTTCAATTTCACTTTACAAAAAAAGTGAAAACATTTACAAATTATTTGGGCAAAAGGATTTTACCCATGCACCTATATTCACCATTTCACTTTTCACTCCAGTAAAGTCATATTACTTTCATAGTAAATATTTTATTCACCTCATCCCGTGCATTTTCATGTGGGTATTCCCAATAAAGGCTTTCATTTCACTTATATTTATTAAAGTTCTCCAACTTTAATAATATGGCCATTTGGCATTACACTTGCATTGAAAAAGAAATCCTCCCGTCCATTTATTTTTTACCCAACTATGGAATTTTATCCCCAAAAATTAAAAGCCCCACTTCATTTAAAATTCACCACCATATTAAGCGAAAACTTACTTTATCAACTCCTACTCACTTTCCATTTTAAAACCCTTTTCAAAATAAAACACCCATCGACAAATATTAAAAACATTAAAAAATGTTAATGTCTTGGGCCCACCATTTAATTCCTTTCCATCTCCCCATCCCGTAATCACTAATCCGTGAGCATTTTCCAATCGCGGTCTAGCGGGGAACCATCAGGATTCAGCTGCATCGGCCTCTCTCCCTCAACTGTTGATCTTCCTTTTGGTCTCTTCGCTGCCCTAATCTTTGCTTGCTTGAGCAATGCTTGTTCAACTTGCATATCTCATCTACAATGGCGTCCAAAATAGCTATTTACAGATCTCGTGCTTATCACACTCTTCAAATCCTTCCTCTTAATACATACACTTGAGATTTTACAAATCCTTTTCAATAGGTGAAACGCCATTCTTTGCATAATGGTTCTCTCTATGTAAGCTTACAGCCCGCACCATTTTCATTTGTCTAAAAGTTTCTAGATTTTACAACAAACACATTTTGTATGTTTGTTGCCTGCGTTTGATTTCATCTTGTTTCTCTAACCTTTCAACAACCTTTTAAAAGTAGAATTTCCTCAAACAATTTTGATCTGTCTTCCCTGTTCACGCAAACTGCTTCTTGCATCCAAAAAACTTCCTCATACTGTACCATGATGGATTCCCCTACTCTGCTCCATGTGCTCCCATGCCATTTGTTTAAGTGTTCCTGAGGTGTTTTCAAGAATCTATTTTGTAAATTCTGCTAGGGTTGACCTCTATTTGTTTCTGCTCTCACAACAAACCTACCCTATGCATATGTTGCTTCACCTATGCATAATCCACTAGCTCACCTCTTCATCATTCATGCTTTGATGGATGTGTGTGCCATGTTCTAGGATACGCCCCTCAACATTTGCACTTAACTCTCTAAAGCCCTTTCAATCAATCTTGTTTGTGTGTACCTAGCGATCATGGTGTCCATTTCACCCTCATGCTATGATGGCTACCAACACCTTATTATAGGCCGAGCCCCCAACTATCTTCCATTTTGTGTGCATTCCTCCTCCATTGTTGCGTAGACCCTCATTTCACTCAATTTTTGGAGCTTCCAAATCGAACTACTCAATGCTCCATGCTTTGATGAATGTGCATGCTATACAATGTCACACCTTTTGCCTTGAAATATTTAAGTTGAAATTCATGGCCATACAGTCCATATCGAATTATGCCATGTAATCTTCAGGTTGCTAGAGCATTATGTTTGTTGATACTCTTATGTTTTTTGACATCGAATGTTCCTTAAGATAAGATCATGGGACAAGCCAATCCCAAAGTCATATTCCTTATTCCCTTTGTGAATGGAGCAGATGTATGCAATTGAACATACCATTATAATAAACAACACAGGAGACATAGCTATACCAATTTTTGTACCAATAATCAAGCCACAATTGCTCCATTAGTAAGTAACATTCAAATTGAAAATAACAAGACTCGGGTATAGATGCTAACTCTGATAGAATTTTTAGCATAAAGGGTTCATTACAGGTTCATCACCACTTAGATCTCTAGTCACACAAATTAGTAGAGGAGCAGATGTTAAAATTGTAACCCAAACTCAAGACTTCATCCACTCTCCCCTTGGCACTATTTTCCTTGGACTGCAAAATCACTATGCTAGATGATTTCAGTACCCCTTTTGGAGATCAAAGAAAACCCTATTTCTTGTGGCCACTAAAAAATCTACTTTGATTCTTCAAGACCAGTAACAAATGTTACTGAAACTTATTTGGCATTCATGCTCTAGGGGCACTCATAAAACATATAATGATTTTGTACCTACTTTAAGTGCATCAATGATCAATTCAAAACTTGGTTTGATCCTGTTCCAAACTTAAAATGTGGTTTTATTATAAGAGTATCCTTTAACAAGCTACAATGTAAAACTTACATCCTCATAACCACGTAAAGCAAGTCGGGTCCACATGTGGGCCCGACTAAAAAAAATTCGCTTCCAAACAACTTTTCCCCTCAAATTGACCTGAGGCAACTTCTGGATGCATTCAAAATGAAATGGTAAACTGGGTTGCCACTAAAATCCACTTTCAGACCCATTTGTGAAATGGTGCAAACTGGCCAAGTTGGCCCTGAAACCGGCTTGGTAAACTGATCAAACAACCTCCTGGAGCCATCAAAACTTGCAAGCATTTAGACATTTGATCCAGGAATGCAGTGCAACAAACATCTCAGAGAAACAAATCCCGAGATGAAATTTATTAATCCGCAAAATTGGTCAGTTGAACTTCTCTGAAACTACACCCATTTTGAACCAATTAAAATTCATTCAACTACCAATTTGATAAAATAGGAAATCAACTCCTGGCGAGCTGCAATCAAACACATAAGTTCATTTAGGTACCTTGAGCATGTGTTCAAAAGGAAATTTCTTGAAACATTACTGATCAAAAGATATTGACGATCAAAGTTGACCACTCAGAAAGGTTGTCAGGAATGCAGGTGCAAAACTAAACAAATTGTGTTTGGTTTCGACTTGTTAAAAATAGAAAAATAGATCATGAGACTCTGAAAACTGGCATACGAGCTCACTTAGGTATGGAGAACACAGAACAACATTCTTTTTCTCATGAAATTCAACCAATTGCAAAATGCAAGCCCAAATAGGAGGCTACTTTACGAAACTGACAGTTTGCAAACAATAGAAAATTTCAAAAACCCTCCAGCTTCCCCTTTTGAAACCCTGGCAAAACCTATCGTGGGAAGCTGAAAATTGACACACATGTTCAAATATGTCAATTGAATATGTTTGCAAATGGTTTTTACACAAAAACTAGCATGCTTCAAATTCTGACCCTCCAAATTAGGTCACTCAAATAGACCCCTCAAGTGTACTTCTGAAAGTGCAGAGGCAAAAATTTGAAATGGGCATCTCAAATTTGCAAAATTTGAGAGTGCCATCAGTGGCTCTAACTGGGGATGTATGCCCCCTGTGGGCATAGCAAGATTCCAGATCTTCTGGGAGAGTAGACCAAATGTTGAGTCTGTCAAGGTGCCTTCAAACTGCACCCTTATTCAACTTATCTTTTCAACTTCATCTGATGACCCTGGGTCACCAAATGAAAAAATGGGATTCAAAATTTACTTCTATCAAACACTCGGTTTTGTATTGTCTACCTTAGGCCAAATCTAAAAAGACTATCATAGACCATCCACAAACTAGCTCGGTTATATACATGCTCCACTATATCACTGTACTTTCCAATGTCATTTACAAGTCTATCAAACTATAATGTGCAATTAGACACTGACTGAAATTCATTATCATCATGACATTTTACCTTGGCCAGTTTATCATCATGTTCCACTAAATTCTCATCCTCCTAGATTGATAAATAGAAGCATTCATAATCCAGTTGATCTTTGACATCACAAACCTTGACATCAAAATCAGTTTGCGCATTAAACTGAAAACTCTCATAAACAACTTGTTGTGTGTTATACATGTTATCTTCAAATATGTCAAAGAAAAAAGATGCATATTCAGGAATATTTTTGTACTGATCACTGCAACATAGGCACACCTTTTGACACTTTGGTTCGGGTACATCAAAACACATCTTGGTATCAAGGAAATGGGAATCACATGCATCATTAACATCTAAGGAATGAGTAAATACATTCATCTCAGGTTTGAGAACATGTTCAGATTCATTTTTCACATCATCATTTCTTTCAAAACCAAATACCTCAGTGAGGGCTCATGCAAATAATCATCTATAAGGACATCAGGAGAACAACCCTGTGAACTAGTAACCTCATGAACAACACCAGCTAGTATGTGTGCTGATCCAAAAGTGAAAGACTCATTTCTAACCAAAAGTTCCTCATTAACAATGAAACTAAAATCCTCAGTTTCTTTCACATCAATGCTTCTCATATGTGGTGGAAAAATTTCCATGTGCACATTCTGAAGATCAGGAGCATCAAACAAAAATTAATTACACTCGACCTCACACTCATCAACTTCAGATTCACCATTATTTTCACTGCTTGGCTGCTCTACACATGGATTAACAACCTTTTCCATATCAACACAATCTGAAACTTTACTGTCACATGATTCAGCTAGCCTTTCAATATCATCAATGGGTAATAATATTGATTCATCCATTATTTTATCATGTATCATAAACCTTTCCATCTTAGCTTCGTACAAACAATCATGAAAAGAAGGAGCATATGAACACTTATCAACACCTTCATCATATTCAACATTATGTTTTGAGTCAGCATACTGATCACACACATGTTTATCTTGAAACTCCACATCACTCTCACAATGAACATGCTCTATTGATTGTAAACCCGAATTACATTCAGTATATTCATCACATGTTCATTGTTCTTTCACTTGTGGACAAGTAACTCCATGAACACCTATATAGTTGCATTCTTCAAGTGACGAATATACTTCAATATCATTTTCAGAAAAGCAATCACAATCTTCAGAGAAGCAATCAGAACTATCAACCCCATCATGACTTTCATCACAAGAAAAATCCTCACTACATGAACCATGTTCAAAATCTTCTGAATGAATGCTTGAGGCTGCACTTTCACAACCATAGTCACTATTTTCTAATGAAATGTCAGAAATACATGGCTTGTAGTTGCTAGTCACAACATGACATGAAGTAACACTTCGTATCTCATTTTCATCTCCGTTATCTAAGACATCACAAGAGAGGAATTTTTGCATTTCTACTCTATTATCATCCCATGTGACATCATCTTCCTTACTGCTACAAGGATCAGCACATGTGTTCATTGTGAGTTGATCACAATAATCATCCTCTAACATACTCTTTTCACTTATTTGCATTGTTGTCCGGTTTTCCTCAAGAGGACAGTTGTTGTCTCCATTTTGAGAATCCACACTTTGTGCATGACCCCACTTAGCTAATTCTACACTCCTTATCCAATCAGGTATTTGATCAAAGCTATGGAGCTTCAATTCCTCTGGAAAAGTACTCCGCCCAGATTCATAAAACTTGCAAAACAAATCAATGCACATGGATTCCTTAGGTCTGAAATCTTTGGGAACCTTTATCAAAGCATCCAAAAATCTCAAAAAAAAATTGAATGATGATTCCCTTTCCTGTCTTCTCATTTCATACAACTCTTGTACAAAAGACGTTTTATCAGTAATGCCCAAATTTTCTCGACATTCAACTTGGAGCTCACTATGATCTTCATATTTTGATGATGAAGAAATCATAGCAATAGAGGCATTGTTAGATTGAAAATCATTTCCATTACCTGATCCTTGAATTCTATAGGCATGAGTTGTGCTTGGGTAATCAACACTTGCAACTAGATACCCTTTCATCATAGAGTATTTTAAATTGTTCCCAATGTCCATGGCAGTTTGATATGCCTGAAGTAAAGTTGTAGGCTCTTTATGCCTTAACAAGAATCCCATCTTCCTGTCAAATGCACCAAGATACACAACCAAGAATTCAGCATCATTTTGTCTTATGTATTAGGGGATCCCTCTTATTGCCCTTGCAAATCAAAGATTGAAAATAGGTACCAACTCATTTTCACTTATATGGATCTCCAAAAATTTTTTTCTCACCTCACTTGGATTTACCCTTTCACCAAATTTCTCAACAAAGGTTGTCATAAATTGATTTCATGAAGCTATAGAACATGCCGATAAAAATGAGAACCAATCCCTGGCATCATCCTTCAAGGATTGAACAAATAGTTTCATAAGAATGTCCTCATGATTTACCTAATAGTCCCACATCACATCCACGAATGCTTGTAAATTCTTAGAGGCTAATTCTGAACTTTGCCTTGTGAATTTGGGCAAATACTGCCTAACATCTTTAGGGATTAGGTTCAGGAAACCTCCAATACCACTGAAAACCAATGGCATATACCTTTTAATAGAAAAATCCCTTTGAGGGCTTGGGATAACTTGTTTTCCCTACATACTTTTACTTTCCACTTCATAGGGAAACCCTCTTGTATACAAATTCAATCACTATCAACTTCATACATGGTTATCAATTACATCATTTACAAAATAAACCATGATTCTAAAACATTGATTGAATACTTATGCCTTAAGCTTTCTCAAAGACATAACTCAAAGTAAACATACTTCTCTACTCATGTTACATATTATATTTTAGAAGTATGGAAATAAATATTGTTGTTGTTCCCTTTCTTAATGTAGATTCATCTAATGGGGAACCAAATTTTTCCTAAAATGTTCACATATGGTTTCCACACAAAATTTCTTGAAAACCAAGAGTGAAAAATACCTGGAATTGTTGCAGTAGCTGCAAATGGTTCTTCTGATTGGAAATATTTGTAAATCTAGAACCGTAGTCACCTTTTCATCAAGTTCTTTGGTAGAGTTGCCACCTCTTTGTAGAGGACAAAAAATTGATCAACTGGAATTTCTTCATAGGTCAAATTTGTTTAAAAACCAGCACAAGCAATGCAACACCTTCTTATCCAACAATATGAAATCATATGGATTCCTTCCTCAAACTTGTCAGGGTACTTCATCACAAGAGCTTGAATCTACTTCATCTCTACTGTAAATCTTTTGGTTCTTTCCCAATTCTTCTCAAATAATTCACACTAGTGCTTAGATCTCAGAGTCGCCACTCATAATTTGTGAGGTATTATGAAATAATCATGAAATATGGACAAATCTAGACAAGATTTACGTTGAAAGATGAATTACAACAGACTCTCTAGAAACATTTATGAGAATTGACTCACTTGACAAGGAGATTGGACCTATAATAACAAGCTCATGACTCTATAAGACAGAATAATCTTCAACAATGGTCCCCAATAGAGTCGCCATTTTTTTGGTTATTTTTACTATAACCAGGTTTATCTCCTAATCTACCTATGGAATTGCCAATTCTAATCAGGGGAAGCTCGAAGGACCTGGACCAACTGACGAGGATTTAAAATACCTCCTACACTTTGAGCTCTGCAAGACCTAGGAGGGTGATCCCTTAATGTGCTTACAATCTCTGCAACAAAATTATAAACAACATTAACTATAATAGATAATCTCACTTAATAGCTCAACAGAACGGGATAAAACTGAATAGAATTGGTTGTTCATCAGTAATATCAACCATTTGGAGCATGAGATAATTACAACACAACTTCATAGTAAAAGATAATCATTAGTTTTAAAATTGTAGCAAGCTCTAGGTGAACACCAACAAACACGGAATCAAAAAGAACAAATGCAACTCAGACCAGTGCCTTACTTCCATTGGAGGAGTCAAATTCACCAATACCTAATGGTTTGTAGCAGATTCAATACATAATATACAATATCTCTGATTATACTGCCTTACAATATCACTAATATGTACCTCAGCTCAATACTACTTACCAAATCCTTATACAAAACATATCAACTTGCAATCTCATTTAATCATTTTAATTAACTCCTTGAATTAAAGCTAAAAGAATAATTGCACACACCACAACAGTGAGATGAAAAAAATAACCATTAATCACTTCATTCAAAAGTCGAATACACTTGCACATAGGAGAGACATGAGCCTGGATTTATCAGTTTAACTCAAATTCCAGTATTGTTATGAAACACTAAATCTCCATAGATTCAAATCCTACAATAAAAAGACTCAGAATCCAATTTGCATTTTCTCTGTCACTACAGATTTTATTATTTGCTATGGAGCTTCACCAAAGATTTCTGACTTGCTAACCTATTACAATGAGAAAAGAAAAGAAAGTTCTAGAAGAAGCCCTAAAACGAATCTCATGAAGAAATCTGGAAAATTCTTTCTCGTTGATCAACAATCTGCAAGGAATCCTCTCCTCTCCCTACAACAAACCTTATTCTGCTTCCAAAACAAAATTTTCCCAAGTTGCTCCCCAATAGAAAATATTCTCATATGAGTATATTCTCCATTCAAAATTCACCCAACAGCTGAAAGAATAAAACTCTGCCCCCGTGAAAATCCTTCTTCTCTTCTCATTATTTGTTTTGCTGCACTTTACCTGTTGTAGGTGCTCATAATGTTTAAAATAGTCACATATAGGCTTTAGTTTCACTTTACAAAAAAGTGAAAACATTTACAAATTATTTGGGCAAAAGGATTTTACCCGTGCACCCATATTCACCATTTCACTTTTCACTCCAGCAAAGTTATATTACTTTCATAGTAAATATTTTATTCACCTCATCCCATGCATTTTCATGTGGGTATTACCAGTAAAGGCATTCATTTCACTTATATTTATTAAAGTTCTCCAACTTTAATAATATGGCCATTTGACATTACACTTGCATTGAAAAAGAAATCCTCCCATCCATTTATTTTTTACCCAACTATGGAATTTTATCCCCAAAAAGTAAAAGCCCCACTTCATTTAAAATTCACCACCATATTAAGTGAAAACTTACTTTACCAACTCCTACTCACTTTCCATTTTAAAACCCTTTTCAAAATAAAACACCCATCGACAAATATTAAAAACATTAAAAAAATTTAATATCTTGGGCCCACCATTTAATTCCTTTCCATCTCGCCATCCCACAATCACTAATCTGTGAGCATTTTCCAATCGCGATCTAGCGGGGAACCATCAAGATTTAGCTACATCGGCCTCTCTCCCTCAGCCATTGATCTTCATTTTTGTCTCTTCATTGCCCTAATCTTTGCTTGCTCGAGCAATGCTTGTTCAACATGCATATCTCATCTGCAATGGTGGCCAAAACAGCTATTTACAGATCTCGTGCTTATCACACTCTTCAAATCCTTCCTCTTTATACATACACCTGAGAGTTTACAAAGCCTTTTCAATAGCTGAAACGCCATTCTTTGTAGAAAGGTTCTCTTTGTGTAAGCTTACAGCTCGTGCCATTTTCATTTGTCTAAAAGTTTATGGATTTTAAAACAAACACATTTTGTATGTTTGTTGCTCGCATTTGATTTCATCTTGTTTCTTTAACCTTTCAACAACCGTTTAAAAGTAGAATTTCCTCAAACAATTTTGATCTATCTTCCCTGTTGGTGCAAACTACTTCTTGCATCCAAAAAACTTCCTCATACCGTACCATGATGGATGCCCCTACTCTGCTCCATGCGCTCCCATGCCATTTTTTTAAGTATTCCTGAGGTATTTTCAACAATCTATTTTGTAAATTCTACCAGGGTTGACCTCCATTTGTTTCTGCTCTCACAACAAACCTACCCTATGCATATGTTGCTTCACCTATGCATAATCCACTAGCTCACCTCTTCATCATTCATGCTTTGATGGATGTGTGTGCCATGTTCTAGGTTACGCCCCTCAACATTTGCACTTAACTCTATGAAGCCCTTTCAATCAATCTTGTTTGTGTGTACCTAGCGATCATGGCGTCCATTTCACCCTCATGCTATGATGGCTACCAACACCTTATTATAGGCCGAGCCCCCAACTATCTTCCATTTTGTGTGCATTCCTCCTCCATTGTTGCGTAGACCCTCATTTCACTCAATTTTTGGAGCTTCCAAATCGAACTACTCAATGCTCCATGCTTTGATGAATGCGCATGCTATACAATGTCACAACTTTTTCCTTGAAATATTTAAGCTGAAAGTCATGGTCATATAGTCCATATCGAATTATGTTGTGTAATCTTCAGGGCACTAGGAGCATTATGTTTGCTGATACTCTTATGTTTTTTGACATAGAATGTTCCTTAAGATAAGATCATGGGACAAGCCAAGCCCAAATTCATAGTCCTTATTCCTTTTGTGAAGGAGCAAATGTATGCAATTGAACATACCATTATAATAAACAACATGGGAGACATAGCTATACCAATTTTTTTACCAATAATCAAGCCACATTTGCTTCATTAGTAAGTAACGTTCAAATTGAAAATAACAAGGCTCGGGTATAGATGCCAACTTTGATAGAATTTTTAGCGTAAAGGGTTCATTACAAGTTCATCACCACTTAGATCTCCAGGCACACAAATTAGTAGAGGAGCAGATGTTATAATTGTAACCCAAACTCGAGACTTCATCCACTCTCCCCTTGGCACTATTTTCCTTGGACTACAAAATCACTATGCTAGATGATTTCAGTACCCCTTTTGGAGATCAAAGAAAACCCTATTGCTTTTGGCCACTGAAAACTCTACTCTGATTCTTCAAGACCTATAACAAATTTCAATGAAACTTATTTGGCATTCATGCTCTAGGGGCACTCATAAAACATATAATGAGTTTGTACCTACTTTAAGTGCATCAATGATCAATTCAAAACTTGGTTTGATCCTGTTCCAAACTTAAAATGAGGTTTTATTATCAGAGTATCCTTTAACAAGCTGCAATGTAACACTTACGTCCTCATAACCATGTAATGCAAGTCAGGTCCCCATGTGGGCCCGACTAAAAAACATTTCGCTTCCAAACAACTTTTCCCCTCAAATTGACTTGAGACAACTTTTGGATGCATTCAAAATGAAATGGTAAACTGGGTTGCCACTAAAATCCACTTTCAAAACCATTTGTAAAATGGTGCAAATTGGCCAAGTTGGCCCTGGAATCGGCCTGGTAAACTAATCAAACGACCTCCTGGAGCCATCAAAACTTGCAAGCATTTAGACATTTGATCCAGGAAGGCAGTGCAACAAATGGCTCGGAGAAACAAATCCTGAGATGAAATTTATTAATCCGCAAAGTTGGTTAGTTGAACTTCTCTGAAACTGCACCCGTTCTGAACCAATTAAAACTCATTCAATTGCCAATTTGAAAAAATAGCAAATCAACTCCTAGCGAGCTGCAATCATACACATAAGTTCATTTAGGTACCTTGAGTAGGTGTTCAAAAGTAAATTTCTTGAAACATTGCTGATCAAAAGATATTAATGATCAAATTTGACCACTCAGAAAGGCTGTCAGGAATGCAGGTGCAAAACTGAACAAACTGTGTTTGGTTTCGACTTGTTAAAAATAGAAAAATAGATCACGAGACTCTGAAAACTGGCATATGAACTCATTTACTTATTGAGAACATAGAACAACATTCTTTTTCTCATGACAGTCAACCAATTGCAAAATTTAAGCCAAAACAGGAGGCTACTTTATGAAACTGACAGTCTGCAAACAGTAGAAAAATGCAAAAACCCTCCAGCTTCACCTTTTGAAACCCTGACAAAACCTATTGTGGGAAGCTAAAAATTGACACACATGATCACATATGTCAATTGAATATTTCTACAAATGGGTTTTACACAAAAACCAACAGGCTTCAAATTATGACCCTCCAAAGTAGGTCCCTCAAACTGACCCCTCAAGTGCGCTTCTGAAAGTGCAGAGGCAAAAAATTGAAATGGGCATCTCAAATTTGAAAAATTTGAGAGTGCCATCAGTTAAGGGCATTAGACCTTGGAATGGCTTCAATAATTGTTGATTGGAAAGAAGAATAATTCCACAATGATGAAAAGCCTTCACAATGAACTTGTATTTATATCAAACTTCCCCCTTTCCCTCCAATTTGGCCAACCTAATTTGGGCCCCAAAATTTGAATTTAATATTTTTTTTAACCCCCAAAAGGGTTGTCCAGCCTCATAGAAAAATTATAAAAATATTTTGCCTTCACCAAAAATCAAAATAAATATCATTTAACCTCCTACTTGAGCACCAAAATCAAAGATTAATAAATAAATAAAAAATCTCTTATTTTTCTTACTCACTTACATAAAGGAACATTACAGCATTGAGGAGGTCAATACAACCTATGGAATAGCTAATGCCCAGATCTGTCTACGAATGGAGAGGTTGATCTAAGAGGATAACTTAAGCTAGTTCCAAAACGAGAAGCCACAAATGAACCAGCAAATAATGCAGCAAGTTATGCCAATAAAACCAATAAAATAACTTCTATTTTAGGGCGGTTTGACTATGGCAACCTTCAGTCAAGCATATTTCTCCTTGTAGTGGAAACCTTGATGGATATTTTTCTTTTCTTTTGGCAACAACAACCTTTCCCCAACAAATTGCTTGCTTGATATTGGTGAGAATTATAGGGGATTATGGTATAAGTCACTTGAAGTTGCATGGGACTATTGGAATTTGAAGATGTAGTGCCAAACACATTATGAATGTGTAGGTAAGATGGTGAGGTTGTGTGAGGGGTTTGTGAGTAGGTGATGACAATATTATCCACACAAGAAAGATATTTATATGTCTACACTCGTCATGAAATACAATTCCACAAACCAGAAAAACACTTTTGTAATAAAAATGAGTTTATCTTGCAAAAAATTCCCACGAAAAACACCAATAGTGACTTGCAAATAGTCGAATAGGCCATAATAGGTTTACAAATAGGTCAAATAGGTCAAAAATGCCTACAAATTTATAAAATATGGACCCAAAATGGTAGATTGGCAAAGGGAAAATTTTGGCGCTCTACTAATAAAAATTATTTTTTTTTATAATTTTCATACACTAGTTAAAAATTTGTAAACTTTTTTTTATCAAAATTTATAAAATGAAAGGTATTTCTTCATTTCTCGAGATTTTTTGATGCAATGGTTTTGTCCCTTTGGCTCCACGTGCTTCATTTATAGGGCCATGTGTAAGTCACATCAATGCAAGAAGGAACGTGCTCTCATGGCTCTAATACCATGTTGGAGAATGTTAAGGTCAAGAGCACTAAACAAACTTCCACAAGTATATCACTATTTGTAGTGTTAATTGTGGCTCTGACCAAGAAAGGGATCCATGGAATGTTTTTGAATTATGATGTTGAGGAGGGCAATGGCAACAAAGACAAGGACAATTATGGCGATTCTAGTTGGTGTTTTAGCATCCTTCTCTTGGATTTTGAATGGTTGGGTGTGTGGGGACATTTCTTTGGGCCTCTACCTTACCTTGCTCGTGTGGTTCCAGTGGATTTTATACAGTGTTCTTTGGAAATAAACCTTCCCATCTATGTCGGGTTTTTCTACTCCTCTTTGTTGGGTAAGGCTCTTGTTCCTTTGGCGGGGTTGTCTGTTGGGTTGTGGACCTCCTTTGTGGCATGTCCTGTCTTTAAGGGTTGAAGTTTTGTTGCCGATGGTGTGTATTCCTTGTAGTTTTTTGGTCTCGTTAATCTTTCTTGTACCTTGTGTTTGTTAGGGGTGTTTTTAGGTTGTCTTTATCACTGCCTTTAATGGCTTGTTTCCTACCTTGTGTTGCATTTCCTGTGAACTGTTGGGAGATTGCATTTCCTCTATTTTTCAATTGTTTTCATTTGTTGTTGGTTGTGATGGTCTCATCCCTTGTTTTATTTTTTGTTCGACCCTTTTCTCTTATTCTTTCTCTATGGTTTGGGTTTCTCTGTTGCATAGTCTTGGGAGAAGGGTTTCTTGTGTCTTTTATACTCTATTTGTCTCTATTGGCTTTGAGCTCCTTGTTACTTTTCTCTTTTGGTTTAGTCATGATCTTTTGTTTCCTCTTAGTCATGCATCCTCTCTTTCATGTGCACCATTTTGTGGTGTTCATTAGTAAATGGGTGGCTTGTGGGGTTTTTGGAACATTGCTCTCTTCTAGATGGGCTAGGTTTCATGTTGTTCTGCTCTTGTGCTTTACTCTTCCTTTGTTTTGTTGTTTTCAAGGTGATAGTGGGTCCTCTTTGTATGCCTTTTTGGAGATGGAGGGGGTTTTTCCCTATTTTAAAGTTGTTGGTTTCTCTCTATGGTGTTATCAAGCATGGTACACTTGATGATTTGATAGTTTACAATAGTATTGGTAGTTTTTCTTCTCCTCTGACTCGAGTGGCTAGGGTTTTAGTGATATTTTGGAATTCCTTACCTAAGGAGGTCATTGTTCTAACTCCTTTTGGAGTTGTTCTTGTTGCTTTCTAGGAGATGTTATACTTGTTGGTTTTGGTTACGAGCTTCTTCAGTTTGAAGGTCCTAGTGTGGGAGGTCATGTTTCCTTTGGTTTCTTTGGTTACCCTCTCTTCAAGAGTGTTGGAATTCTTACTAACTCTACATATTATGTCTCCTTTTGAGGTCGAGACCTCTCCTATGGAGGTGGAGACAAGCTCCAAGAGGGCAGTGGGTTGCTTATGCTTCTTCAGCAGGTCTTCTCCCTTGCAGCTCCTATTGAGATGGAGACCACTCTTATGGAGGTGGAGGTTGGGTATGTTGGTGAGTTCTTGTTGTTGTGGATAGGGTTCTAATGGCGACTTCTATAGAGGTGGAGAGGCAAGTTGGATGATGGGGTCTTTCTGCTCCTTCAATTTTATTGTTGTTTTTGGTCCATAAATTTGGTTATTTGAGCAACATGTTGGTTACAGGATGGAGTTCTCAAGGAGCATTGAGGAGCTCAACTTTTCTAAATATGTTAATGGGTTGGAAGTTTGGGTCTCAGGTCCCCTTAAAACCTAGGTGTTTGGGTTTGAATTTTGGTTTGTTTGGTCCACTTTTGGAGTGGTTTCTATGAAAGGTAGTTGTATTGTTGTTTGGTGGATAGCTTGTTGGCCTATTTTGTTGGCTGTTAGGACTAGATGACCTGTTTTGTTAGCCATGAGGCTTGTTTTCAAGGTTGATTGGGTTTTGGGCCCATTTATACCTACTTGTAATGTTTTGATTTTTGTCTAGTTTTTCCACCTTTTGGGTGGTTTCTATTGTTGGATGTTATTTTGCAGCTTTGTGAGTGGTCTCTTGGCCTATTCTACTAGTGTTGTTGTCTGGTCTTCCTTTTTTTTCTAGCAATGAGAGTTGTTTCTTGTTGTTTTTTTGTCTTCTAGTTGTTCCTTGTCTTGTTGTGCTTATTGCTAAATATTTCTTGTTGTAAAAGGGATTAGGGCCCTTTCAAAATCTCTACTTACTTAATCAAAAAAAAACTTCCACAAGTGAAAAAACTAAACACAATACCATGTCTATCAATTCACAAATGAAGTGTGTGTAATATAACGAAGAATCCTTGCACATATATGCAAGGTAGATGAGATAGGAAGGTAGGACTGAATGACTCACTAACCCTCCAAAGATGGGACACTTGTGAGCTCACTTGACAAGTGTGTGAGAAAATTTCAATAGGTGTATCAAGTGATGAGGACACATGTCTCAATATTATTAAGTGAGACAAAATGAAAAGAAACATAAGTAAACTTAAGCTATGAGTGTGAAAAGGTCAATCCTAAAAAGGTGATTAGCTAACTAGGTAAATAGTGACTCTATTACACTAACAGTGCATCCATACTAGGAATGAGATCCCTTATTTGTGGTCTCACCTAGACTAAGACAAGCTAAGAATTTATACCATTCACTAATCAAAAAAATTACTCAAATATTTTTATTGATATACTCAAAATAAACTCATATTATGATATCACATATATTATATTATAATTGATAACATAAAAGGTGAATATGCTATAGGAAGAAAAAATGATATTAAGAGATGCTTCTATATGACAATAGAATATAGAAAGGTATTTTAATATTATAAGATAAAAGAATTAAACCTAATCTAATAGATATGTTTCAACTCTAATCTGTAATATTATATTCTTTTCAATGTATCTTTGCATTATTATTCACATTGTAATGACGACCCACTAACATAAAAGTGTAATGGTTATTAATAAGTGTAAGGATAGTCATAAGAAAGGTTGGCTTACTAAAGACTTAATAATCAAACAATTAAAATGAAGATTTGTGTCAATTAATATTAAATTGCTAATAGGACTTAATAATCACTAAGGTTGTCTTACCAAAGAATTAATAATTAAACAATTAAAATTAAAAAATGTGCCAATTAAAGTGACTAAATCTTGAGCTTTCTCTCTATCAAGTTTGCATGTCTCCCAATGTTGAATTGAAAAAATACCACAAATAATATTTTACTTATCTTAAAATAATGTTGGGAGCTCAATTATTTTGACAAATATTAAATCACTCTTTGTTTTACATACCTATGTTTAGAAAAATCTATATAAAAGACACCAAGAAATATCTTTTAATGTCTTTTACATAATTTTTTATAAAATAAATATATATGAGTTTCTATAAATTTTAAACCCTCTCTCCAATATTTTTATTTAAACATTATATTAAATATTAATTATTATTTTTATAAAATAAAATGAAAAACTAAGATTTCAATCATTTCATAAAACAAGCCTAAAAACTAATATTAATTAATTGCATATAACATATAATTTTTAACAATTTAATGAAATTTATAATATTTATTTAAATATTATTGCAAATTAATATTTCATTCATTTATAGATTACTAGTATATTGTATTTTTTCCTAAACAACTCAATTTGTACAAGTTTTAAAAAATACAAACTCAAACATGTTACAGAAGCTCAAATTAAATATTTCTCTCTATCAAGTTTGCACGTCTTCCAATGTTACATGTTCCAGGTTCTAGCAGAAGCTTTCTTACTGGATTACCAAGCCTCTTTCTCTAGCTAGGAACTTCCAAGTGTGCTCTAAAGTTCTAGCTGCCACTCATGTTTACTACTCTTCTTGTTGGGCTCCCTCCAAAGCTGCCTATGGTAGGCTTGAAAAGTTGCTCCGAGATTTTCTATGGGCCTCCTTTGAAACTCACAAGGGTTTCCATCATGTTGCTTGGGAGTAATGTTGCCTCCCCATAGATTCTGGAGGGCTTGGGCTACTCTCCACTCAACGGCAAGGGACTACTCTTTGTGTCAAATGGATTATCCAGGCCCTCACCGAAGATGAAGCCTCGAAGATTCTCCTCGGGCATTGTATTCATTTTGGCTTTCCTATTCACAGACCCACCTACAAAAGGCATAGGCTTCCAAACCCTCTTGGTTATGAAGGAACTTGTTCAAATTGTTGGAACTTTTGTGGCCAAAAGCATTTGGCATGCCTAGGAGGCTATTAAGTCGTTGCTCCGATAGGTCGGGGCTAGATTTCATGATGGGCTTTCACTCAATTAGCAGAATATTTGGTGGTCTCCTCTTCTTGCGCATAATGGTTAGCCTTTGGCTAAATCGCCTTGGCTTAAAGTGCTCAGATTTCACAAAAAGGGCATTCAGACCTTGCAATAGGTCTTTCACTGACCCACTATGTACATTATGCAGTCAAATGCTTTTAAGGCCCAGTACGGACTTCAAAACCAGGACTACGCTACTTTCAACGGTCTAGTGAGTGCAATTCTAGCAAAAATGCTTCAAAAAATTGGCATTTGTGGGAACAAACCTTGGTGGAAAGATTGGAAGTGGTTTCCAAATACTCCTCACAGGAGCTATAAGTCGCAGCTTGATTACAGGTGGCTTTCACCCCATTTTCCTATGATCAATAGTTTGAACCAGAGGTGGCTTCTTCACTCCTTTGCTCATGTTTGACGAAAGAGATTTGCTACCACTTGGTCTGCAAGTGTTAATCCAAAGCTGGCCCACTTTGCTTGGTGTATTCTTTTCCAAGGCTTGCATGTGGGTTCTCGGCTTTTACACTTGGGGTTCCAGGAGCCTCGTTGCCCTTTTTGTGGGCAACCTGAAAGCTTTAAGCATCTTTTCTGGTTGTCCCAGAGCTCAACAGCTTTGGACTTGGATTCATGACTTCTTTCGGCCCTTTCGACTAGAACCTTTCTCTTGGCATATGGTCCTGTTGGGAGATCCACCTGGGATCCTTGCTAAGTTCACCTAGCTTTGGCACACTTTTAGTGTGGAAATCCTCTTCAACATTTGGAAAGAAAATTTTTTTTGCATATTTGCTCATTCTCAAATGGATATTAATGTTTCTCTCTATGCTAAAGCTATTATTTTCTCTAATGTTATCTTACAGATATAGGTGCAAGCTAACAATGTTTCACTAGGTGAATCACCTTCAGTTTCTCCTGGACCACTAGGGCAATGCCCCATGCACTATGGCTCAGATCCCTGACTTTCCCTCCTACTCCCGCGATCAGTTGCCCTCTCGGGGCCAACAACAGAGTGGCTCTGTGCATCCCCACTCTCAACCTCCTACCTGGTGGGACTCTCACCCTCCTCGACGTGCTCGCTCTCCTCCACCGCGGGCTAATCAGGGATGGCCTTCTGGTGGTGCTTCAAGGAGTGATGGTGGCAGTTTTGGGTGGCCCTCTGATACTCCACCTGCCTCTAGTTCTAGATGGCCTGCTAATGGTAAAAAAATTCTGCAGCTGGCGCTTGCAATCTCGCCCCAACGCGAGGAAGAAGATAAATATAAGAAAGATGTTGACGATCATTGGGGTGCTCCTCCTGACGTCACTCCTAACCCTGTTGATGTATGGGGGAAAAGTATGGATGATAGAGACCCTCTCAGCTCTGTTAGCACTGCTCTGGCCGCTTAATGGCCTATTTGTTGTTTTAATTTCTCATGTCCTTGGACTTCTGGGCTAGGCCCATGTGACTTGTTTTTTGGCTATATCTGGGTGTTGCCCATGTGACTTTCAGGGTGTGCCTTTTTACCACCTACCCCTTTTTTGTGAATATGTACTCGTATCTTTAATTTAATATAGATAGTTTCCTATTCATCAAAAAAAAAAATTCCTAACAAGCTATGTCGGTAACCATATAATTATTATAAATTTATAATAAGAACCTTGAAATTAGAGAGGAAAATGAGTTGTAATTTATAAGTATAAATTAAAATGTTAAGCTTTCTTGAATACAACACAGGAATATTTTATGAATACATTTCCTCCCACCCCCCAACCTTTGGACTTTTCTCTCTTGAGTAGCTTTGAGAATGATTCTCCATAAGAAAAAAAAAAAATTAACCTAACCTAGCATTCAAAATCTACACCATCTTATCTGATTTTTTTAATCTCAATGGCAAGACAAATACCTAGCAGTATCATCCTTTATCAGGTCATAAAGCTTTATGAACTTGTGCAGTCCTGAGTACTTGAAATAGAATATAAATAAGAAAATTCGTAGAAAATACAAAAAGGGAACAACAAGCCCTATATGGCATTACACATCATAAGAGAATAAGACAAAGAATGCATTCAATTAACACGAGGTTTAAAAATTCATACCACAAAATATAGCCAACATGAATGGAGAAGAAAGATCACATTAAAAAATTATCGACATGCAGAGAAAGTGTCGTTGGAGAAAATTATCGACATGCAAGACAAATACCTAGCAATATCATCCTTTATCAAGTCATAAAGCTTTATGAACTTGTACAGTCCTAAGTACTTGAAATAGAATATAAATAAGAAAATTCATAGAAAATAAAAAAGGGAACAACAAGCCCTATATGGCATTACACATTATAAGAGAATAAGACAAAGAATGCAGTCAATTAACATGAGGTTTAAAAATTCATACCACAAAATATAGCCAGCATGAATGGAGAAGAAAGATCACATTAAAAAATTGTCGACATGTAGAGAAAGTGTCGTTGAAGAAAGATTGCATAGGAAATAATGAGAAACAACGTGATCCCAAAATGGATGAATTTCATTGGTTTTATGCTATTTTTACCGGCCTTGCATGGATATCTAAGGTCTTGAATAAGATGTGATCAATAGGTATGTTGTGTATCAACATTGGAGAACTATGGTGGGTATATGGAAACTATTAAGAAATGAAGTGGCTAAATCTCTAAACATGAAGTAATGAGCTAGCATGCTAATTATAAACATTCCTAGGTCTGAGGATGTTCAAAGTTAGGTTTTCAAACTACAGTTTGGGTCTTGACAGATCTCTCCAAGTTGCAAGTTGAATGCTTGATTGAGGAGACTTGTCACTCAATTACAAAACACTCACAAATAAAGGGACAAAAACAAGATAGTTAATTGCCTTTGAATCCCTCATTTTAACATCTAAAATTTATTTGGAGAAAACATAAGAGAAACAATAAAATCACATCATGGAGGACTCATTCTTACTGATTTTGATTAATTTTATTGAATTTTAACTGATTTGATTTTCAGCCACCTACAATCAATGCTATGGAGCTTCAAAAGCTCAAGGGGTGCTCTTGGGCATCATTGAGACATTCACATTAAATTTCTTCATTAAAATGAAGGAAATTCCAAGTTAAATAAAAAAGGATACGCAAGCATTTTGAGAAAGAAACTTACCTGAACTCATTAGATTTATTTGGAATGTGGTCCTCCTCATGAAAATCGATATCCTCCTATTGCAAATGGGACAACATCCACCAATCAAAGAAGAGGAAGAGGCAACAACCCGAGCACAAAAGAAATACGATACAGGAAAGTCGTCCATTCCAACTTATTACTATGTTAGAGGGACGAAGAGATGGAAAATCCCTGCCTGGCATAGGACTTGATCTCTTCAACCACGAAGTGCTTCATGCCTCTAAATGTTTGGATGATCTGTGAATGTGCTCAAAACCCATTTTGCAGGATCATCAATCATTAATTACCATTCACCTTCAAAGCAATGGTATGCGGGAATCAATTTTCTATAGCATACCAAAACACCACAACAACACAAATTATTACAAACCAACCCTAATTCTGAGAACTACCTGACCAGATAAAAACCTAATTCACTTCTTCTACAATATAAGAATTCAAATTTGTATCTAATCTCATGGAAGTCCAAAGAATTTAGCATTCATATCTCCATCTCATCAAAAGGAGTCTCGAAAGCATCTCACAATTTAATCAAAATTATGTTCATCAAAACCCTCTACGCAATTCATTGTACAGACTCAATATTCTACAATTTTTCTCTAAGCTTAAATGTGATAAAAAATTGACCCTAATAATTCACTCACCTTTCACATTTTATGAAAAGCACCACAAACATTTTTTGAATCTAAATAAACAAAAT
>VCHN02000014.1:91075286-91117681 GCA_007115665.2 Sequoiadendron giganteum
CATCTGTTGCAGACCATCTGAACTTGTTTAATATGAGTGTTGCTCAGTTGGCATCTATGGGTGTAAAGATAGAGGAGGAGGATTGCTGCATGCTCCTATTATGCTCAATACCTGACACCTGGGATCATCTGGTGATGGCGATTGGAAGTATGACTACTACTTTCAAGATGGATGATGTGGTTGCTTCAATTTTGTCTCAAGAGATGCAGAGGAAGTCTTCTGAGATGGCCAAAGAGGCCCTAGCTATTCAAGGTAGATCGAAGGAGAAAGGCAAGAAGAAGGACAAGAAGTTGAAATCTAAATCTGTAGGAAGATCGAAGTCTCATGGTAAAAAATCCAAGGTGAAATGCTGGAATTGTGGGTAGTCTGGTCATATCCAAAAGGATTGTAAGGAGAAGAAGAAGAAGAGTAACTCTTTATACTATGACTCTTCTCAGAGTGATAAAGATGCCTTCATTGCAGTCTTGACAACTCAGATATCAGATGACGTCTAGTTGGTTGAATCAAATGCATCCTTTCACATGACGTCTCATAGAGAATGGTTCACCAAGTATGAGGAGTATGATGGTGGAAAGGTGTACCTAGCGAGTGATTCAATGTTGGATATTGTTGGACAAGGTAGAGTAAAGATTCAGTTCTCTGACGATAGAGTCAAATGGATTGGTGGTGTACTTCACATACTAGGTTTGGCTCGTAACTTACATTCTATCAGTAAGCTGAATGATGCTGATGTAGAAGGTTCTTTCTCAATTAAAGGATGAAAGATGGCTAGAGGTACAATGGTGATAGCTAAGGGTGTACGTATTGGCACTCTCTACAAGTTGGATGCACATCCTGTTCATTCCAATAACACCTCTATAAAGTCAAGCAAAGTTGTTCCTATAGAGGGAGATGAAGATACTTCTCTAGCTGCAAATGCGATGGAGGTGAAACTTCCAGTAGAGAGTACCATGTTGTGGCATCATAGACTTGGTCACATAGGTGAGAAAGGTTTAAAAAACTTGAAAAATAAGAATCTTGTTGAAGGGCTTGTAGATTGTAATCTTGAGTTCAATTTCTACCAACACTGCATTTATGGAAAGGAACAATGTGTTTCCTTTTCCTCGAGTTCTCATAAATCTTCTAGTGTACTGGAGTATGTTCTATTTGATGTGTTTGGTCTAGTGAATGTTCCTTCGTTATCGAAGTCTAGATATTATTTTTCTTTTATTGATGACTATTCAAGAAGGGCATTTATATACTTTCTTAAAAGTAAATCAGAAGTGTTCAGTCATTTTAAAGAGTTTAAAAACTTGGTAGAGAATCATATTGGAAGGAAAATAAAATGTTTGACAGATAATGGTGGTGAGTTTTTTTCTGCTGATTTCGATAGATATTGTAAAGACCATGGGATTAAAAGGCATAAAACTACACCTTATACTCCACAACAAAATGGAGTTGCTAAAAGGTTAAACATGACACTAATGGAAAAGGCAAGGAGTATGTTGAGTAGTGTTGGTATGGAGCAAATGTTCTGGGTTGAGGCCATGTCTACAACATGTTACTTGGTAAATCATTCTCCTTGCTCTGCTCTTGTTGATAAGACACCTTTGGAAGCATGGTCTGGTAGGAAGCCCTCTCTGAGACATGTTTGTGTCTTTGGCTGTGAGGCATATGCATATGTGCCAAATGAGAAAAGATCTAAGTTGGAGAACAAAGTTGTTAAATGTATCTTCATCAGCTATGGTGTTGGTGTGAATGGATACAAGCTTTGGAATCTTGATACTGAGAAGGTTTTGTATAGAAGAAGTGTAATTTTTTGTGAGCTGAAACCTTCTATAGTTGATCCACAACTAGAGATAGATCAAAGAGAAAAGAAGAATGATGCAGTTGAGATTCCCCAAACCCCAGAAAAGGGAGAACTACATGGTGTACCTAAAATTGAGGAGAGCTCTAGCAACTTTGAGAGTTCCAAAGATGAAGAACCACAACCTCAGCTAGTGAGAAGGTCTACACGTCAAAAAGATCAACCTGACAGGTATGGTTTCTCCATTTTGGATTCAAACTATGCTTATGCTTTAATTACTAGCATTGAGGAGCCTAGGACTGTTAAAGAGGCAATTAATATTTCCCATGCAAATTCCTGGTTGGAAGCCATGAATGAAGAAATGGAATCATTGAAAAAGAATGAAACCTGAGATTTGGTACCTTTGCCTAAAGGAAGAATGTCTGTTGGTTGTAAATGGGTATTTAAGAAGAAGACTGGTCTTGAGGGCAGTGCTAAGAAGTATAAAGCAAGGTTGGTTGCAAAGGGGTATTCCTAGGTAGAGGGAATTGATTATGGAGAATTTTTTTCCCCTGTACCTAAGCTAAAATCTATGAGATTTCTATTGTCACTTGCAGCTGCGTATGACTTAGAGATTGAGGAGATGGGTGTGAAAATAGTGTTTCTCCATGGAGAGCTGGAAGGATAAATTTACATGTCCCAGCCTAAGCATTTTGTTGAAAAAGGTAAAGAAATCCTAGTCTGCAAATTAAAGAAATATTTGTATGGTTTGAAGCAATCGCCTAGAATGTGGTACCAGAAGTTTGAAACCTTTGTGTTGTCTATGGGATTTGTGAGATCAAAATTTGATAATTGTGTGTATCATAAAACTGAAAATGATCGTGTGCTTATTATTACCTTGTATGTGGACGATATGTTGTTCATAGGAAATAGTAAGTCTATGATTTATGATCTCAAATGTCAGTTATCTGCAAAGTTTGAAATGAAAGATCTAGGTGCAACAAGGTATATTCTAGGGATGGAAATAACTAGGGACAAAAATGGTAGAAAGCTTTGGGTCAGCCAGAGTAAGTACATCAACACTATTTTGGAGAGGTTTGATATGAGTAATTGCAAGCAACTAGTTTTTTCTACCTACGTAGGGAATGAAACTATCTATTGAAGACCAGCCAAACTCATCTACTGAGATGGAGGACATGGCTAGAGTTCCTTATGCGAGTGCTGTCGGAAATTTGATGTATGCAATGGTTTGTACAAGGCTAGACATTTCCCAAGCAGTGGGAATACTCAGTCGATTCATGGAAAATCCGGGAAGGATGCATTGGGATGATGTAAAGAGAGTGTTTAGATACTTGAGAGGTACCTCAAAAAGTGCTATGTGTTACCATAGAAATTTGGTTGCATAAAAGAAAACTCTCAGAATTCATGGATATGTGGACTTTGATTGGGTAGGGGACATTGACAGTAGAAGATCCACCAGTGGATACACTTTCATGTTAAATGGTGGTGTAATCAGTTGGATGAGCAAGCGATAGGCTGTAGTCACTTTGTCTATGACGAAGGAAGAATACATGGCAGCGACTTACGCCTACAAAGAAGTTGTTTGGCTCAGCCGCTTATGTTATGATATTGATTTTAATGTAGGGCAGATCACTATTTTCTATGATTTTTAGAGTACCATTTGTTTGGCAAAAAATACAACTTTCCATTACAGGACGAAGCATATCGATGTGCAGTATCACTTCATGAGAGATATGGTGGAGGATGGAAAGGTCTCTTTAGAGAAGGTGGATACTCTCAAGAATGTTGTTGATGCTTTGACAAAGCCAGTAAGCATGAACAAGTTCAGATGGTGTGCAAGTTTGATGGGCCTTGGGGACTATGATTGTCAATAGATTCAAAGTCTTGAGGAAGCCAGTAAGTCTTTGTCAAGTGGGAGCTTGTTGGAAAATGTGCCTCAATTTACTGGCTTGGACCTCTATTAAAGGCTTGACAAGTTCATGTCTCTATCGCTTTACCACAGTGTTCTCTTTTGGTCGGCTTGATCCTTTGGTCACTGAGACTTAGTCTGATCAACGAGACTCCAAGGGTTGTCATAGAAATGGGCTGACGGGCATGGAGTTGGCAGAATGTTTGTTGGCCTCGGCTTTATTGTCAGGGCAATCATCTATTGGTGGAAGGAAATGATTTGTCTCACCGACATGCCGATGTCTTACATCAACAACTGCTATGGGCTTCATCCGATGGTGCTAGCTGCTTTCCACCACATCCGAAGGAAAGTACCATTGTTTACATTTTGGCCAAGCAGAATTTCTTGTGCACATGACGTGTGGAAGCTTGTCAAAAGGTGAGAACAACTAAGAGATGGTGGGCCCTAAGCTACTTTATGCAAAGGGTTGTCCGACTATGGACACTTGTCTATGCCTCAGGAGTTCCCTGGGGAATCTAGTGGATGCCGCTAAAGATTCCCCAAAGGAGCTTTAGAGGCTTCCATGTAGGCCAAGTGGAGTGCGTGAGAGGTTTACACGTGGAAGACTCAAAAGCTCATTCTGGGTGAGCTCATGGGAATCTTGGAGATCCCCTCCTAGATGCCCCAAAACCTCTTGAGCGACAAACACGTGGCTTGTGGGATTCGATAGAGTTGGCGATAGCGGATTATTGCTGACTCGGAATGTGATGCAATAGTTAGCGATAGTGAAGGGATCTCAGACCACAGGGTTTGTTGACCGATCACTCCTCGGTTAAGCAACAGAACGAATAGTAGTGCGATGCATGGCAATTTCTCATCGGTTGTTTTTTGCACCATTGTTGCAAAACAACATTTATTGCTGGGAGCTGGATTGGTGAAAAGCAATTTATTTTGTAATCTTTTGTGATTGGATTTTGGTGATTGGCAGAGCCTGAATTATTTTTTTCTCTACAACCAATTTATTATGGGGGTGGCTCGATGCAGGATTGTAGGTGGATCCGATCCGAGATTGATTTGGCGTGTCAATGAAGAACTGAAATTAATGCACCCTAATTGGTTATTGGAAAAGACTTGAAATTGTTGGTCTTGACAAGAATTCAATTAATTTGAGAGAGATTAGAACAAGTAGAATACTAAAATAGAGGCTGTCAAGTTTTGTATTCGTTTTATGCTGAAATAGAATTATAATAGCGAGTGCATGAAAACTCAAGTGCTGCTATGAGCTAACTATCAGAAAGTGAGGGTTGTAACTTTGTATGTAATCTTTTGCTTTCTGTAATACAAAGTGTCTTTCTCTTGGTGTGGTGGGTTATTTTCCCAAAAGGGTTTTCCCATGTAAATATGGTGTTATCTCTGAAATTATTTTATTTCTGTTACTCTTGTTTCCCTGCATGTGTTCATCTTAAGTGTTTTAATGTGTTAAAACTAGTCTTTGCACGTCTCCTTTGTGGTTTTAGCATTAGGAAAGCATTTCCACACCGTTTTCTTTTCCTTACAGTGTTTACCTACCAAAATGGAAACCTTGCAATGGCATTGAAGAATGAGGGTGGATGCATCATCGAGCTCGAAGGGAGATTTCTATCAGAGCATAACATGTATTGGAGGCTAGTTGAAGTGAGACCAATATCTAAGCATAACATGTAGTGGTGGCGAGATTGAAGTCATAGAGACCTTAAGCGAACAACTTCTGGTCTATTTGTGAAGAAGAGTCAAGAATATGGTAGAAAGAAAGGGGAGAATGTTGGCGAGGTGTTGAGATATTAGGAGCATTCAATGAAGAAATTATTGGAATTTGTGTGGCATGTTGTTGAGGTAATGGGAATGGATGCACATTAAACATGACTGCAAATAAGAATTGGTAGGGGCAACGGGCGATTAATGTGAGCAATTGGACTAAAAGGGTGGTCAATTGTTACTGTGTGATGTGACAACAACATCCAATTTGGATGCCATGCTAGACAAATTGTGGGAGTGTTTCCATGCCACGATGGCTCACATGGCCAAATCATATTTTTACACATGGCATATTTATGAAAAATAATTAAAAAGGATTTTTTATTTATTTTCTAAATTAGTTTTCCTCTATCATTGGATTTTTAAATTTTATTACAGGTCCACATGAAACTCCACATGGACCTCCGAAGATAGGGTGCACAAATATTGATGCCTCTCCCCTATTTCCTTTTTTTATGTCTCTGATCTTCAAGTTCAATTCCTTAGTATCCAATAAAATCTCTAATGTTTCGCTTTGCTGGTAAGGTTAATGATTATATTAGAAAGCATTTAAATTTGGAGTGTTTTAGTATTTATTTTAATGATAGAAGGGATTTTGAAAATGGCCCATTTCCTCAGCCTCCTCTTGTCGACCAACCCTTGAAAAATGGTGGTGAGAAGGGGGAGTGGACTAAGAGAGGAAATTAATTTAAAAAAATGGTGATTATTTGTGATGCTTTGTTAAATATCACCTGAAAAAATTGTGATTATTTGGAGTGTAAATTAGATTCGAGTTGAAATATGGTAAAAGGGAATCCCTTTCTCTTTTAGGAGGGGTTTTACACCTTTTCCTTGTTTCATTAAAAGAGGAGCATGATATGATTGTGAATGAATTATTTATGGGAGTTTAATGGATTTGGACAAGATATATGATTGACTTACAAATCTGAAAGGTGAGTCATCCCACCTTTGACCATATTTTAAATGAACTTAAGAATGAAATGCAATTATTCAACTAATCTAATGATTCAAATGACTATTTTGATGTAAAAACAACAAATCTAGAAAGCCACAGAGGAAATCAGAGTACAAAAATGGACTAAGAAGGACATTGTACACTTGTGGTATAAATTTGGAGCTGAAAATGCTAACTAATTCACCTAGGGCATCAATGAATTGTAGGAGGAATTTAGATTTGATTTCATAGTCCTTAGGTGCTAGAGCAAAGCTTATGTTCTCCGCTTGTTTCACTATCAGATCACTATCAAATACTGAAATAACTCAGTTTTCATGAGCTGTCAGGGTGTAGGGTTTGATTGCGACAATGAATAATTGTTCTTCCAGCTTCTTTCAATCTTGTTTAGACGTAAAACCTACACATTCAAAGAGAGAGGAAGGGTTGTGCCATTTAGGGGCTGCCTTAGTCAAACCCTGTGTTAGTGTTTCCACTTCCACAATGAAAATGTCAATGATAGAAAACCTATCCTTTTGAGAGATAACAATAAATGATAATAAGGAATGATGAATACAAAATGGACTACAAATCACCACCACCCTCCAATGGCTTTCTTGAAGGACTGAAGTCATATAAATCTTTTCAAGGCTTGAATTATGTTTTCTTTATTTTCTTGGAGACCTACAAGGGTTAGTATCACAAAAAATATGATAACACAAACATGAACTCACATACACTTTGACATAATTCTTGGATCTTGAATTACTACCATAAATCACTTAAATCAGGCTCTTGAATTTATTGATAATTCTCTTGACAATAATTTCTCCAATAATTGCTTGTTAGATTTCAAATGATGCAATAACTAGGTATTTATATAAAATTATTCTAATTTCCCACAAATTAAATCTCGATAGATGACATTGGACATTTTAAATTCAAATAATAAAAGGACACTTTCAAAATATTTTAATTTAGAGCCAAAATAGGGGGACATAGATGCCCTATGCATCAATGTTCCAGACCTATTTTTTAGGAAATAAGGTGTTAGGGGAAAATATTAAATAAATGCATTGGTTTTTCACTTGTAATTTGTCGATAAATATTTAAATGGGCTATGGAATGCATAATTTAGGAAATTAAGTGTACAATTAGGTCTAATAACTTAAAGGGGAGAAAAACATAGTGTAAAATTATCAAGGGTGATAATTTACGATGCTACATTTAGCCCCCACTTTAGTGAGAGTATGGAATTACACTCAGACTCACACTAAAGTAGAAAAATACATGTCAACAAGGGTTTGATTATATAAATATTGAAGAGATATTATGACAATGAATGTAGGGGGAGCACACAAGCCCCCAGGATCTAAGATCCTATGGAAAACCAACATGAGCCCAAATAAACATACACATGTATGAAATGTAACAAGACAACATACACAAAACATACACAATGTCAATGAAAAAAGAGAGATGTGAATAATCACGGACTAGAAAGTTGCATTATGCTAGGATCGACACCCAAGACATTCATGACTCACAGACTAGAAAAGTCTGACATTTGCTAGGTGAATCACAAACTGAAGGCAACATGGGCTAGTGAAGTCTGATATTCACTAGGTGAGCCCCCAAGATAAAGTAGCAAAAATGAGAAAGACACAAGGTCTAGTGAAGTTCGATATTCACTAGATGTATACCCATAACCATACCAAGAAGTATACTCCTTGATAATTCTAATAAGGTGCTACAAAAATGATCAAGATGCCATGCCAACACATCAGTAAGTCCAATGCGTGTGAAAAAAGTGAAGCAAAATGCTAATGCCAACACACAAATAAGTCTAGCATGTGTGAACAAAGTGAAGCACATAATGGAATGTATTCCCCCACCTTAAAGAAATTTCTAAACACCATGCTGTGAGAAATTTCTTGAAGGTATAAAAATGATAAATTCTATGTGATAAGGACATGAGAGTTAATTTGGAAAGCCCTATGCCAATTATATGTTTCCAAATAAAGCTACCTCATGATAAGGGATTGCTCCCAATGCAATGTAAAAAATAACATAAAGATGAAGACGAAAGGGATCCATGAATCTAGGGTCAATATAAGTCTTTGCTACAATTATATAATAGATATTGGATCTGACATCATTCCCTAAATACTCTGGAACAATGAACACAATGGAAGAATGACATAGAGAGAGAACAAACAAAATTTTGGGTCAACATGGAAGAGACATAAATGTCTCAATGCCTTGCATCATGCCTAAAAGGAAAACACAAGACAATGATGAAAAGAAAGTTCTTGACATAAAAAATAATGGAGATACAAATAGAAGAATGCCATGATAGATTTGTTTCCTTTGTATCCTTGCGTCAACGGAGCCACAAGGGTCATCTAAAGAAAACTCAAAAAAAAAAATACACACCAAGCAACGCAATATGGGAGATCACATCACATACAATAAAATAGAAATAAAACATAAAGAAAAATATAACACAGAAGTACCACACGTACGATTCAACCTAAAGCAGGTTGTCTACATCCCAATCTTACTCATCATATATAGAAGGAAAATAACTAGCCAAAGGAACTACATCAAGTGTCATACCAAGAGAATCACTAGGTTTCAACATGTGGTGGGTCACTCGCAGTAGGAGTATCATCATGATTTCCCACATCTAAATCCATAGACTTTGAAAACAATAAAGATAGTTCATTATGCACTTGTTCATCAATTTTAACAATTTCATCTTCATCATCCAAATTAATTATAGTGAGAGGTTTAATGACATTGTTAGTTGTATGATCTATTAGAATTATGAAAAAAATGAGCCATAGGATCAAACAACGAACATAGACACCTTCCACACAAGGGATCTACAAACAATAATATGCAATATCATCAACAAGAAAAAGATATAGAATGAACCTCAAGAATCTTCAAGGAAAACAAGAGTCCTCAAAAGTTGAGAGTTCTATCAAAGGAATCAAAGGTATTAATACAATGAGGGTTGAGTTCTATATAGGAGAAATCCTGAATGATAAATGGATTAGATCATGACAAGTGTCAAAATCTCATGCAATGAGACATAATGATCTAATAATAGATCTCTAGTTAAAAGAGAAAATCACTCCTAAGTTTATCTTAAGTGCATGAGAATAAATTAGACTAACAATTAATTGAAGATTAATTAATTATTAGCTAATGTATGGTTACTCTAACACCCCCTTAAGATGAACTTAGGGAGTAGCTAAAAACCCTAAAAAGAGAATGCATGATGGGTCCCGAAAAACAAGGCTTGGTGAGGTACCCATGTATAAAAAATTTGATCTCTCATAACTGGAGAAAAGGAGAAAACCACATGGGAAATTTACTCCTCTCCAAAAGAGAGAATCATGAATGGACTGAAAAACCTTCAAATCAAGGTGAAGGAATAAGAATCTTGCAAGAAAAATAATATCCAAGAAAAGAGGAACATGTCGAACATCATTTAAGCACGAAGAAGTTGTAGACAATTTTTGAATGATGACTGATATAGTGCTGAAATTAAGAATCTCCTTTGAAAAAAATGATGATTAGAATCAAGATAACAATAATCTACATGAGTGTCCCCAATGAAACTATTCAAACTAGATAGAAAGAAAAGGAAAAAATATGGAAGTTGAAGATAAAAATGTTAGGATCAAGAAGACAATAATCTACATGGGTGCCCTCAACAACAAGTTACTCTAATCAGATGGTAAAAAAAGGAAAACATATGAAATTCAAATATACAAATGGTACATGAATATTCATGAGTGACCACAATGACACTACTCAACATGCAAGATGCAAGTTGAAAATACATGTACATATAGTCTGAAGAACACTGATCAAGAGAGACAATAATTTGCATGAGTGTCCCCAATGATACTACTTAAATCTGATGGAAAACATTTGGAACTCAAAGATACAAACAACACATGAATATGCATGAGTGACCCCAATGAAATTACTCAACATGCAAGATACAAGTTGAAAATACATGTACCAATAGTCTCTGATCAAATGAAAATGGAAGGCCACCTCCTAAAATAGGAATCAAAGAATGTCCATATGGTAAATGCTCCATCTCACCAAAATGCATGGGTAACTAGTCACTGCATCCTCCTAGTACATAGGAACAAGAACTGGATACATAGATTTCCTGAAAAATGAAACTAAGGAAGCATTAGCACCAACAAAAGAAACCCCCAATAGTGCTGACAAGGGAGAGCTAATACATGTACACTAAAATTGTGTAAAACCAAGAAATGCATGTAGGGGAAACAACTTGCAAATAAAAGGGTGTGCAAACTAAGGAACACATGCATGGGGCTAGAATCACAAGGATTCACTACTATCATGGAAAGGACACTCACTTAAAAAATGTGTGATGGAAAACCAAAAGAAAATATCAACCCCCCCATTACACTTTATATCATAGTGCGAGTACAAAAGACACAATAGGATGTGCAAAAATCCCCAAAACGTATACACTAGAATGACACTTTATCTCAGTGTGTCTACAAAAGAGAGTGTGCATGAACAATATGCCTACAGTGCCCAAATAGGATAGAATACTAGAAATACATATAGAACAACCAAAACTGAGTCATCCCACATAAACAAAAAGTATCCAAGACCTAAGATGTCCAAGTAATTCACTAGAATGTGAAAACACAAAAAATTGGATAAAATGTACTTGGAGAGAAATATGTAAAAATTGCATGGATGGCTATGAATATCTCTTAAAGACCATCCCAACACTGTTGGAATTGCAAAAAATGAAGAAATAGGTCAAAAATTATGAGCTCGAAAGTGAAAATAGAAACTTTGACTTAAAAGGCTATAGAATGCACCAAAAGAATAAATAAGTGGTGATAAGACCCATACCACCAGAAAGTTGATGAAACTATATTTTTGACGATATCTCATTCACCCATTTTTGATATCGTACGCCCGAGTTATGACCAAAATAAAAAAATACCTCTTTTAGGGCACAAAGAGGGCTTGAAGGGGCCGTGGAAACATCTGTACCATTGAAATCAACATGACATCACTAGAATATTCCCCCTTTTCAAAAAAAAATTTAGTCATTGGGAAAAACATTCGCCCTAGAAAATGGAAAAAATAGATGGAATATGCCAAGATTCGTTGCTGAGAAACTTTATGGTTGGAAAATCATTATTGATGCCGAAAAGTGGATAGTTCTGAAAAAAGTTTCCGCTAGGGAGTTTGGGTCATCGGGTGGTAGGGAAGGCCACTAGTCAACATAATAATGCTAGCTATAGGGTATTAAAATCCTCGTCGGTGGTAGGGGTGGGGCCCATAGGGCATGTTGACGCAAGTACCCTACGAGTACCCTTTTAAATCCACCCACTGCCCAAAAATAAAAAGTGCTTGACCATTTTAATATATATTTTAAATTTTTCTAGATTTTTAAAAAATAATAAAGTGCCTTGCATTTTTTTAATAATTCCTTGTGCACAGGTTTGCATAGGGGTTGTACGAGCCCCTTTGCAAAACATATTTTCCTCAGAAGATCTCGAGGTTGAATATAGACAAATTTGTAGTCAAAACTCAAAATCAACCTCCTGAATCCAATAGTAAAGTTCTTTTCATGCTAAAATGCACCTAAAAAAAATCCACCTCCAAAAAATGTAAAAAAAAACAATGAAGAATCCAAATTTGAAGTCTATAACCCTTGTTGAAGAAAAAAATAGAAATCAAGAAGGGGTTCACTGAATCTAAGCTCTGATACCATGTTAGAATTTAGAAAACACAAGCCACAAGATCAAACAATGAACAAAGACACCTTCCATGCAAGAGAGATGCAAACAATAATATGCAATATTCCTCAACAAGACAAATCTATAGAATGAATCTCAAGAATCTTCAAGGAAAACAAGAGTCCTCAAAGGTTCAGAGTTCAAGGAATCAAAGGTATAATAATACAATGAGGGTTGAGTGCTATATAGGAGAAAACCTATATGATAAAGGGATTAGATCATGACAAGTGTCATCATCTCATGCAATGGGACATAATGATCTAATAATAGCTCTCTAGTTAACATAGAAAATCACTCCTAAGTTTGGCTTAAGTGCATGAGAATAAATTAGACTAATAATTAATTATTATCTAATACATGATTAATCTAACATGTTTTTGTTTCATTATTTGGTTTGGTTGAGACATGTAAGGTTCATTTTCATGTTTTTTTGAAGGTGTAAACTCATCATGATTTGTTTGAATTGGTGTTGGTCACTAGGCAATGTTTTATTCTTTTCTTCCAATTTATGAGAAATAACACAATGTCTATGCATATGCTCTTTAGCATTCATATTTTTTCTTGTGCAATTTTCAATTTGTTAAGGTGTAAGAGCAGGTTTCTTGACCATCAGTCTATTTTCTTCCCTTAGGGGAGGAACTGAAGGGACCACCATGGGTTGGGAAACTACTATCTCCTTAGGTCTATACACTTGCTTTATCTTCAGAGACACAAAGGGGATCATGTGATTGTCTCTTGGTATTTTGTATGATATAGGTGTAAGACCTATGACATTTTTACCTTGGCTATTTGGAAGAGTAACTTCCTTGGACATGGGTTCATCCACGACTTGTAGGGTGGGAGGAACAACCATAGACTGATTGAATCTCAAGTGGAATATTGCTAAGGGATAATTTTGCTATGATTTTTGCCTTAAAATTTTGGTATGAACTGAAAAAGAAATCCTCATGAGGCTTAATAGGTTTCATATGTTGAGGCCAAAATAAATCCAATGAAAAGTTTCCATGAGAAGACAAAGGATTAAACCCACTATGATGCATTATAAATATTTGGTTTTCAAATGAGAACTTTATGCACTTGTGAATAATCAATGAGATGACATTCATGGAGTGTATCCATAGATAAATTAGCTTCACACAAAATCAGTCCGACATTAGGATGATGGAGAATGATACATCTATTTTTTTGGGTCCAAATTTAAGTGGAAGAGTGATCACACCTATCATAGGGTGAGAAAAACCATCACGAGTTTTTAACCATGCTTTTGATTGTTCAAGAATCTTGATAAAGCTTAGGTATAAAAAAGAATTATTTAGTGATCACATTTTCTACATACATGAGATCGATGCATATCCCTTGTGTAGGTTTTTTATTGATACACTCAAAGATATAGAGAGGACCATCTGGTGCATGTATAGATGCATCTATGTATGCAAAATATATGTTAGGTAACAAATGTTTTGGCTCGTATGAGTTTGAACATCTTTTAGAGCGATCATGTTATCTAGACCATACTCATCATCATTCTTCTCATCATTCTTCTCATCATTCTTGACATCAAAGGCTTGCATAAAGTCAGATGTATGATTTGGAATTGGATTTGTGAAAATAATTTACAAGTTTTTGTTGGGTGTGATAGTAGATTTGTTTCCTTTATCATTAACATTGACCAAAGTTTTGGATATTAAAATCCATGAGGTCTTGCACTTGATATTTAAGACACATACACTGTTCTATATCACGTCCATTTATATTATGATATTGATAAAAGTATTTTGGATTAAAATTTGGAGATATAGGTTTGGTTTTGTCCACAGGTCTAATCAGAGGTAATTGGATTAAGTTCTTGCTCAAAAGTTGTAACATGATTGAATGAAGGGAATCACGCAATTGGGTGAATTTTCTATCTCTCGACCTAAATTAATATGGAGTTGAACTTATGATTGCAACGTGTGGTTCAATATGGTTGGATGTTTGAGGTGTGCTTATCTTGATAAAGTTCTTATTTTGATTCTTGAATGGTTGATAGTTGTTTTGAGTTATAGATTCAAATCACCCAGTAGGAGTCGGTGAAGATGATCCTTCATATTAACTAAATGAAATTTGATAATCATGAAGAGTCATACACAAGTGTATAAGTGATGGGTATTTCATTAAGAAGATCTTATCCCTAATGCCAAGTTGTAAATTTCTAACATGAACACTCTTTGAACATCAACATTAGGAAGATTATAATTGATTTGAGAATAAAGTAACTAATAGTACCCTATGAAGTGTGTTAACTTTTCATTTTTTCCTTGTTTTCATTGCACTAAATTAGTTAATGTAATTCTAGATCTAATGTTTACTTGGAAATGTTGGAGGAATACACCAACAAGTACATTGAAGGAGATGATTGAGTTATTTAGAAATGAACAAAACCATTCTAAATCAATGTCTTTCAATGACCTAGACTAGGCAACATATGCTGATATATGACTATTAGGATCTCCTTTACCAGTGTACTTCTCAAATCAAGGTATTTCTATATTTTGAGGCATGGGTGTTTTCAAGATTTCAAGTGACAATGGGCTCATTTTGACATATTGTAATGGTTGTTTGTTTTTGGTTTTGGTTCAATGTTGATATTTTTTATTAAAGTGATGTCACATTTTGTAAAATTTGATTTATGACCGAATCATTGCTTGCATGTTTTGAGAGTGTGGTGAATATGGTGGGATTGTGTAAGTTCTTGGTGGACTACTATGTTGCAAGTTTATGAGAGGTGACGATTGTTGAGGTATCACTTGTGAGGACACATAACTTTAGGGATTCCTACTAGAAATCCCTAATCTTGAGGTTATGCCATTGTTTTTTTGTATCATTGTAGCTACAATTGGAAATGTGAAAGTAGGAATAGAGGATATAGTTGTGTGGAGGGATATTTGACTTCCTCATTGGCTTTGAGTATATCCCAAAGCTTGAGAAAAACTATCATCGTAGGGATGTTAGCATCAATTATATGGGATAGACTACACAAAACCTCTAATCCTTGAGAATCATCAATCAATTTTCTATGGTTAACCACTATAGGAACCATTCGGTCGACCAAATATTCAGTGCTCAAGTAGTCTTGGAGTCCTAAATATTTATCCAATTCTTTTAGTTTATCTTTGGGAACATGGGCAAGAATAGTCTCAACATTCAAAAAAATGCTTGATTGTGAAGTTTTCATTGGTATGGTAGGATTAGGGATGGGGTCCAAAATGGGTTGGGTATTGAAAATACTTTGCATGAAAGAGTTGGAAGACTTAGGATCCATAGTAGATGTAACAATAGTGTAGGATACCATAAGTATAGAAATATGTCTCACTGAAGTATTGGTAATAGGACACCATGTCGTGAAGCTCATGCGAGTTTCAAAATGCTATGTGTACCTACTATGAACACTAAATTATCAAGTAGTCATAGTAAAACACTGAAGTAGAAATAAAAAATAAAAAAACAAATAGAGAACACAAAGATAGAGATTTGAGGAAAATTTGAGCCAAAAAAGGTAGGATTGGGTCACCCAGGGTGACTCTGTCTTGTACAAGGTTTTGTAAAATTAAAAGTTTGATTGTTTATGATACTTTGTAAGGGTTTTGTGTCTTTGTGCATATAGGTTTCATAGTGAAATGTTTTCCACAATTTTCTCAATTTATGACAATATAACTCAAAATGCAAGTGTGCAACAATATTAAAAATGCTTGAACACTAAATGATAATTGTAAATGCAATTTACAGATCTAAAATGAAATAATTGATTGATTCTAATATGCCAAAATATAAAAATGATGATGTTGATATGCTTTTTGAAACAAAACAATGCAATTTTTCACTTTGTGAGTTATATGCAAGATACATAAATGGATGCAATTAGTAGTTTTAAATTTGTTTTCAGATTAAAATGCCTTAATGCAGATTTGTGAATACAATTGAGTTGTAGATCTGACCTAGAATGACTAAAATTAAACACTATTGAAACCTATCATACAATATGATATGCAGTTTTTTGATTTTTTATGCCTTTTATGATGCAAAAATGAATGCTTAAATGAATAATGAAACAATGCAATATTCAACCTAAATCTAGGATGAACTGCCTCAGATTTTAAAAGGTATATAATGTTAATAGGCCAGGTTCAACAAAATAAAATGTGGAAAAGGGAATCCCTTTATCTTTTAGGATGGGTTTTACACCTTTTCCTTATTTCATTAAAAGAGGGACATGATATGATTATGAATATTGTTTATGGGGGTTTGATGGATTTGGATAAGATATATGATTGAATTAAAACTTGAAAGGTGAGTCAAAATACCCTTGAACAAATTTGAAATGACCTTAAGGATGAAATTCAATGATTCAACTAACCTAATGATGCAAATGATTGTTCTGATGCAAAAATAATAGATCTAGAAAGCTACAAAGGAAATCAAACTGTAGAAATGGACTGAGTAGGACATTGTGCACGTGGTATAAATTTGGAGCTAAAAATTCTAGAATCAGTCACCCAAGGCATCAATGTCCTTGTAGGAGGAATTTAGATCTTTGATTTCATAGTCCGTGTGTGCTCAATCTAAGCTTTTTTTCTCCGCTTGTCGCACTATCGGATCACTATCAGTTATTGAAATAAATGAGTTTTCTTGATTTTTCAAAGTGTAGGGTTTGATTGCAACAATGAATAATTGATCTCCCAGCTTCTTCCAATCTTCTTCAGACCTAAAACCTACACATTCAAAGAGAGAGGAAGGGTTATTCCATTTAGGGGCTTGCCTTAGTCAAACCTCATGTTAGTGTTTCCACTTCCATAATGCCAATGCCAATGATAGAAAAGCTATCCTTTTGAGGGATAAGGATAAATGATAATAAGAAATTTGATGAATCAACAATGGAATACAGCTCACCAACCTCCAATGGCTTCCTTGAAGAATTGAAGTCATACAAATCTCCTAAAGGCTTGAATATTGTTTGCTTGATTTGCTTGGAGACCTACAAGGGTTAGTCTTCAAAAAAAAAATGATAACATAAACTTGAATTCACATACACTTTTACATGATACTTGGATCTTGAATTGTTTCCTTAAATCACTAAAAAAATTCTCTTGACTTTCTTGATAATTCTCTTATCAATAATTTCTCCAATAATTGCTTGTTAGATTTCAAATGTTGCAATAACTAGGTATTTATATGCAATTATTCTAATTTCCTATAAATTAGATCCCAATAACTAACATTGGACATTTGAAATTCAAATAATAAAAGGCCACATCTGACGCATTTAATTTAGATCCAAAATAGGGGGACATAGATGCCCTAGGAATCAATGTCCTAGACCTATTTTTGGGAATTAAGGTGTGAGGGAAAAAATATTAAATGAATGCATTGGTTTTCCACTTGCAATTTGTCGATAAATGTTTAAATGGGCTATGGAATGAATAATTTAGGAAATTAGGTGTGCAATTAGGTCCAATATCGTAAGGGGGAGCCAAACATAGCATGAAATTGTCAACCTGGTGACAATTTATGATTCTATAAGAGAATAGTTTTATGAGAGAAACAATGCAATTTGCATTATGGGGAAAATTATGAAAGAGAAAAATTAAATAAAAAAGAATATTCAATGTTGTAAACAAATCAACAAGATGGTTATGATACACTCAAAATATTGATGTTTCAATGAATGAATTCAAATCTTTGAAGTTAATCCATCAATATAACCCTCAAATAAAATTCCCATCCAATCTCTATCCCAAGTCCTCAATGCATAGCCCAAAGAGATCCAATCACAAATAGTATTCTAAAACCTTGGGATCAAACCACATGCAAAACCATTATTCAATTTTTTCAAGTTGGATCCATGTGCCCCATACACACTTATGAAGCCTCCAAAATAGTATGCAACTTCTCCCATGTCATCTTTGACTCCAATGACCAATGCGAGGTCATATGTAGCTCCAATGCACTCCAATAAGAGCATTAATGACTGCTTACATGACTATTATTATCTAGTCAAAGATGTCTTCCAAGTCAATTGTATAACCCCCTTATACAATTCTCTTACAAGCTCTTAAAAATACCATATATTTTCTTACATACTTTAAACATCATACAAAAAATATCAAGTGGTAGGGAGTTCCACTTACAACATCTTGAGATTCCTTCCATGCTTGGTTCCGCATTCTAAGAGGTACGAACATTACAATTAATAAAATTGATACAAAAATATTTAAACTTGCAAGGTGTGCACCACGTAGCTCTAACAATCTCTCACTTGTATACATTACAAATGAATAGAAGGTAACTCTAACAAAGTAAAATATTTTTTAAGGGTTGAAATTCCAATAGCCATTGTGCACCATCTAAATTTCTTTGTGTTAGAATATGAATACATGATAAAATATGTAAAAGAAAAATATATAAAATGAATTAAACACACAAGCTACCTTGCCTTTTACCTCCTCATCTCATTGATTGAGATAAAGTTAGTGCACCCTTCTTCACTTTATTTTCTCCTTAGAAGTGCTTAGGTGTGGATTACTTTCCAATGTAGGATAACCTTGGAATAAAATTGTTTTCTAAATGAAGATTGAACATCATAAATTTATCATGAATTGATTGATGAGGATTGATGAACAAAACTCCAATTTAGACATTTTTGGTGGCTAAAAATGGATGGTTGAGATGGATTGTGAGATGGAGAGCTATGATTTTATTGGAAGATAGAAATTTCATCCTTGTGACAAATGTCACAAGGTGGAGGCTTGGGAAAATTCCATGTGGCATGGGGAAGAGAGCTAGGTGCACTCACACATCTATGAGCACACATTGGGAAGAACATGAGTTTGACAAGTGAGATAGATGTGGCAAATATAAGAGGGTGGAAATCAATGAGAATGAAATGTGGATGGAAGAGGAAAGTGTAGGGTGGTTACTTTATGACATGTAAGAGGTAAGGTGGCTTCACATTTATGAGAGGGTCTCCCACATGGGTGAGAAACCGATATAAGATTTGGTCAAGATGAGGTGGAAGGTGATGGTGACTTATGCATTCTCATACATACATGATCATTGAAGAGGGCTAGAGACACTTGTCATATAATGATAAGTTTGGGCATTTGAAGAAATTTTTAACTAAAGAAAATATTAATGGTGATTAAAATGGATTAATCAATTAATTAGTTTTGGAAGAATTAATAAGTGGGGGCTAAGGTTGGATTAATTAAACTAACCAACCTTTAGAAGAAAGGGGAAATTAATAAACTAAATAAAATTTATTTAAATACGAGAATAAATAATAATTAAGTACATAATAAATTATTTAACTAATTATGAGAAATTTAGAGAATGGTTAATTATGATCAATAATTAATTATGTGATGAAAGGTGTATCGGGGTGTCTACATTTTTCTCTCTAAATGATAAAATGTCATGGCTAAAAAACTTATGTTGTGTCAAAGAAAAATAATATGCCCCATTTGATTGAAAAACAATGACAAAGGAAAGGTGATGAAATGATGCCCTCTAGAGAGGTCACTAATTGTTTTTGAGGTGAACTCTTTGTAGCTTTGTAAATTATCAATCTTGAAAATTTCACACTATGTTTGGCTCCCCCTTAAGTGATTGGACCTAATTATTCATATTATTTGCCCAGTTCATTATCATTTTCAAAAAATCAAGATAAAATTAGGAATTAAAATTAATTATTTATTTAACGAGCATCAAAAATCAAAAATAGGTATGGTCTAGGGAACTCTTTCCCTTGACCACCTTATTTTGTCCCGATTTTTATTATGTTATTGTTGATATTAATATGTTTGCAAACTTAAATTCATTTTTCAATTTCTCAAAATAATTATTATGAGAAATGAATAAATATACGTCTTTTTCACCATTTGAACACCTAGACAATTTGAGTATCAATTGAACATCTTAAAAATTAGTCAAGACAATTCAAGAGTAGAATAAGAATCATTTTATAACATTTTCATTAGTCAAGATTCATGTTAGCAATTCATCATGTAAGATTGTTTTATGTTTTATGTTCATTATCATTACAATAGGAGTAGTAACACTTGTAGGAATTTCAATCAAGTATCAATTTATCCTTGCATGAGATGTGTGATATGACTTCAATTCATCAAGGAGAGTAGATTTAAGTGGTAAGTTGTAGCAATTATGATTTATCATTTTTTTTTATCGATTTACCTCTGCATAAACTAGGGTAACCACACTTTATCCATCATCATAGCCATTGTGGAGGTGGAAATACCAAAACAGGATTTGACTTAAGCAAGCCCCTATATGCCACAACTCTTCATCCCCTCCCTTTCTTATAGGTGGTAGATCTAAAGTAAATTAAGAGAAGATTGCAAACCTAACACCAAGATCAAACATTCAAGCACTCTACTTCATTAAATTAGGGAAAAGTACATTATTCATCAACAAATGAATTTTTGAAGCTGAGTCCAATAGGGAAAAACCTAAAAATTGTAACATACCTATACCTATTCAGAGATTCTAGAAACCCTAATTCTCAATCTAGGGTGCCAATACCTCCGACCAATCAATTTCAATGCAAATTTAAATGCTAGGTTCCTCGATATATTCCCTTTTCTTTTTATTCTCATTTTTTGTCAAATATTTTTGTGGTATTTTTTATTTACACCGGCTTGCTATAGTGACATAGTTGACCACCTTTTACATTTAAAAAATCAAATATATGCAAACCAATTAATTTCCTTATAAAAACCCCTAAAGGGGACCAAAACCCTAATCAACCATTCTGGCTCTTTCTTGAGGATCTAGGAGTCAAGTGGTCTTTTATGGTCATTTTTGTGTCCCTCAAAGTGATTGGGTTAAAGGTGTGATTTAGACCCTAGATCCTCTTTTCCCATATAAATTTTTAATGAACTCGAGATATCTTACATTTACATGCTTCTAGTTTACATACCTACTATCCTAAAATTTGAGTTACATCTTAGGTTGTTTAAAAGTGTTATCATTCAAAATGTGCTTCATGTTATACATTGAGAAAAAGTTAATATCTGCATCTCATAATCTTACTAAGTGTTACATTTTCAATATTTCAAAGATAGATTCAATTAATTGTTACATCTTGCATTCTAGAAATTTTCATTTAATTTTAATTTATATAATTATAATTGTAAAACAAAAGTAATTGTAAACTTTTTTTTTTGATTTGTAATACACAGCCAAGGCTGCATGCACTATATTAATACTATCAAAATTTTACATCGTTTCATCTCCCCTTGGTAGCAAAGCAAATGCTCGAGGCATTTCTGAGTCATACATTAACAAAAAAACAAAATTTGCATCTCCCTTTGGGAGAATCGTTACAAATCCCTTACATTACGTCACCAAAATCGAGCCAAAATTCCACCCGCCATCATACATTAGATGTTTTCATCATAGAAATTGCCCGTTCCAATGAGCTCAAAAAATTCATGACAACAGTGAACTCTCGTCACTTTATCCAAGCCCAGCCTGCGGCCAAGGAACATGGAGCCCAACGTCGCCCAGTGCCTATGTCATTGCAGCTCTTCGATGCTTAAGCTGAGGATAAATGGATGCCAATTGACCTCTACACCCTGTTGAAACATTCAGACAGTGTCATCTGGCCACCAAATCCCCAATCCTGGAAGAGCTATGGCCACCGTGTCGATGTCATCCACCAAAATTGAGGCCTTGAATACCACCCATAGGAGAACCAAGCATCGTTCCTTTGGCAGGTTTAAGTCTAGGAGAGAGACGAGAAAGCATGACGATATGTCTGAATTCATCCTGGTTCTATTATGCAAGAAGCAGTATTTCCTTCCTAACACCATCCTCACTGCCTCCAGACAGAGAATATCCTTGTTTATTCTTTAATCTCTGGTCTGAAATGTAGCCTAGGAAGCCTCTCTCATTCTTGGAGCTCTTCAGCTTGATCGGCGTATCCATCTTCAGATAACTTTCCAATTCCTCAACTTCGAATATATAGACAACTAACTCTCCGACGATCATTAATGCTTTGGCCGACCTCATTAAACAAAACCGTCCTCTTAGCTAGTTTGAGTTTAATTCTTTCGATCGACTTGATCCTCCCATGAATTGCAGAACCAATGACTACCATTATTCTTGAAACCCTTAACGCTGAGTACTCTTCCTATCATCATTTTGCTTGCTTTGAGTGTACTTACGAAAAATTGTAAACTTAATTTTTAATTATAACCATTTTAAAAATATAAATAATTCTAATTAATTTTCATGCTAACTCTAATTTTTTAAAAATAAAATAAAAATAAAAGGTAAAATAAAATTCAGTTTTTAATCAAAATATTATTTTATGTATATTAATTTAATATATAATCTAATATACTACATCATTAATAATTAAAATATAATATTATTATATTGTAGTTTACTACATTTAATATATTTAAAATATATTAAATTATTAAAAAATCTAATATATTTAATCATTATGATATTATTATTATATTAAAAATTATTATGTAATATATTTAAATTATATTAAGTTATTAGAAAATCTGTTATATTATTAAAATTTATTAAATCATTAAGAATTAAATATAATATTATTATATAATAGTTTATTACATAATATATTTAAAAAACTTTAAATTATTAAAACATCTAATATATTTAATCATTAAATATCAAAATATAATATTATTATTAAAAATAAAAGAAATTATTTAAAATAAAAATTATCTTCTAAATATAAATAAATTTCAAAAAAGTCTAAAAATCTTTCATTTCTAAAAATCCATCCATAACAACTTCATAAGTAATTTTAGAACATTTTAAAGTTTAAATTTTTTTATTATTAATAACTAATTAACTAAAACTGTTTAGTTAGAGTCCTTAATTAACTTCGCTTATTGTAGACTTATAGGTCCGAAAATTTGACTGAAATGTTGTCACTCTGTCGAAGGAAATTCCATGCACAAAATAAAAGCAGACATCATTTCATCTCATCAACATAAAAAATAGCCATTGATTGGGGCACAAAAAGATTCACAGCATTTACAGATTCATAAATTTGACACATATCTCTGTCAATTAACGCATTTGATCATCACATGCTGAGAGAGTAATATATTCTTCAGGAAACCTTATTTGATTAAATGATATTTTTAAACAAAATGTTGAGAACCGCTTAATTTTTTTAAGTGCAACTGCCGTTATTGTTATCCCCGCAATAAATCATTATTTCTATCGTGATCATCTTTACACCCGACAATTCCTGCAGATGCATAAAATTCTGACAGGTATTTTTTGAGATCTTTTCTTGAATATTTTAAATCTGAATGGAATACATGTCACTCAACATTTCCACAGATCACTGTTTGACGTTGTATTTTATTTTAGTTTTCTTAAAATTTTAATTTGTGCCCTTTGTGGTAAACGATTAAAACCCTGCTTTGTTTTGTTCTTTGGTAAGGGTTTTAAAATGTTGTACGTTGGTCTGCATTGAAGGCTTTGGTGAATCAGGGATCTGATTCGTGTGCTGATAGATTACACCATTCAATAAGGTCTTGGGTTTTATTTTGTTTATTTAGATTCAAAAAATGTTTGTGGTGCTTTTCATAAAATGTGAAAGGTGAGTGAATTATTAGGGTCAATTTTTTATCACATTTAAGCTTAGAGAAAAATTGTAGAATATTGAGTCTGTACAATGAATTGCGTAGAGGGTTTTGATGAACATAATTTTGATTAAATTGTGAGATGCTTTCGAGACTCCTTTTGATGAGATGGAGATATGAATGCTAAATTCTTTGGACTTCCATGAGATTAGATACAAATTTGAATTCTTATATTGTAGAAGAAGTGAATTAGGTTTTTATCTGGTCAGGTAGTTCTCAGAATTAGGGTTGGTTTGTAATAATTTGTGTTGTTGTGGTGTTTTGGTATGCTATAGAAAATTGATTCCCGCATACCATTGCTTTGAAGGTGAATGGTAATTAATGATTGATGATCCTGCAAAATGGGTTTTGAGCACATTCACAGATCATCCAAACATTTAGAGGCATGAAGCACTTCGTGGTTGAAGAGATCAAGTCCTATGCCAGGCAGGGATTTTCCATCTCTTCGTCCCTCTAACATAGTAATAAGTTGGAATGGACGACTTTCCTGTATCGTATTTCTTTTGTGCTCGGGTTGTTGCCTCTTCCTCTTCTTTGATTGGTGGATGTTGTCCCATTTGCAATAGGAGGATATCGATTTTCATGAGGAGGACCACATTCCAAATAAATCTAATGAGTTCAGGTAAGTTTCTTTCTCAAAATGCTTGCGTATCCTTTTTTATTTAACTTGGAATTTCCTTCATTTTAATGAAGAAATTTAATGTGAATGTCTCAATGATGCCCAAGAGCACCCCTTGAGCTTTTGAAGCTCCATAGCATTGATTGTAGGTGGCTGAAAATCAAATCAGTTAAAATTCAATAAAATTAATCAAAATCAGTAAGAATGAGTCCTCCATGATGTGATTTTATTGTTTCTCTTATGTTTTCTCCAAATAAATTTTAGATGTTAAAATGAGGGATTCAAAGGCAATTAACTATCTTGTTTTTGTCCCTTTATTTGTGAGTGTTTTGTAATTGAGTGACAAGTCTCCTCAATCAAGCATTCAACTTGCAACTTGGAGAGATCTGTCAAGACCCAAACTGTAGTTTGAAAACCTAACTTTGAACATCCTCAGACCTAGGAATGTTTATAATTAGCATGCTAGCTCATTACTTCATGTTTAGAGATTTAGCCACTTCATTTCTTAATAGTTTCCATATACCCACCATAGTTCTCCAATGTTGATACACAACATACCTATTGATCACATCTTATTCAAGACCTTAGATATCCATGCAAGGCCGGTAAAAATAGCATAAAACCAATGAAATTCATCCATTTTGGGATCACGTTGTTTCTCATTATTTCCTATGCAATCTTTCTTCAACGACACTTTCTCTACATGTCGACAATTTTTTAATGTGATCTTTCTTCTCCATTCATGCTGGCTATATTTTGTGGTATGAATTTTTAAACCTCATGTTAATTGACTGCATTCTTTGTCTTATTCTCTTATAATGTGTAATGCCATATAGGGCTTGTTGTTCCCTTTTTTATTTTCTATGAATTTTCTTATTTATATTCTATTTCAAGTACTTAGGACTGTACAAGTTCATAAAGCTTTATGACTTGATAAAGGATGATATTGCTAGGTATTTGTCTTGCATGTCGATAATTTTCTCCAACGACACTTTCTCTGCATGTCGATAATTTTTTAATGTGATCTTTCTTCTCCATTCATGTTGGCTATATTTTGTGGTATGAATTTTTAAACCTCGTGTTAATTGAATGCATTCTTTGTCTTATTCTCTTATGATGTGTAATGCCATATAGGGCTTGTTGTTCCCTTTTTGTATTTTCTACGAATTTTCTTATTTATATTCTATTTCAAGTACTCAGGACTGCACAAGTTCATAAAGCTTTATGACCTGATAAAGGATGATACTGCTAGGTATTTGTCTTGCCATTGAGATTAAAAAAATCAGATAAGATGGTGTAGATTTTGAATGCTAGGTTAGGTTAATTTTTTTTTTTTCTTATGGAGAATCATTCTCAAAGCTACTCAAGAGAGAAAAGTCCAAAGGTTGGGGGGTGGGAGGAAATGTATTCATAAAATATTCCTGTGTTGTATTCAAGAAAGCTTAACATTTTAATTTATACTTATAAATTACAACTCATTTTCCTCTCTAATTTCAAGGTTCTTATTATAAATTTATAATAATTATATGGTTACCGACATAGCTTGTTAGGAATTTTTTTTTTTGATGAATAGGAAACTATCTATATTAAATTAAAGATACGAGTACATATTCACAAAAAAGGGGTAGGTGGTAAAAAGGCACACCCTGAAAGTCACATGGGCAACACCCAGATATAGCCAAAAAACAAGTCACATGGGCCTAGCCCAGAAGTCCAAGGACATGAGAAATTAAAACAACAAATAGGCCATTAAGCGGCCAGAGCAGTGCTAACAGAGCTGAGAGGGTCTCTATCATCCATACTTTTCCCCCATACATCAACAGGGTTAGGAGTGACGTCAGGAGGAGCACCCCAATGATCGTCAACATCTTTCTTATATTTATCTTCTTCCTCGCGTTGGGGCGAGATTGCAAGCGCCAGCTGCAGAATTTTTTTACCATTAGCAGGCCATCTAGAACTAGAGGCAGGTGGAGTATCAGAGGGCCACCCAAAACTGCCACCATCACTCCTTGAAGCACCACCAGAAGGCCATCCCTGATTAGCCCGCGGTGGAGGAGAGCGAGCACGTCGAGGAGGGTGAGAGTCCCACCAGGTAGGAGGTTGAGAGTGGGGATGCACAGAGCCACTCTGTTGTTGGCCCCGAGAGGGCAACTGATCGCGGGAGTAGGAGGGAAAGTCAGGGATCTGAGCCATAGTGCATGGGGCATTGCCCTAGTGGTCCAGGAGAAACTGAAGGTGATTCACCTAGTGAAACATTGTTAGCTTGCACCTATATCTGTAAGATAACATTAGAGAAAATAATAGCTTTAGCATAGAGAGAAACATTAATATCCATTTGAGAATGAGCAAATATGCAAAAAAAATTTTCTTTCCAAATGTTGAAGAGGATTTCCACACTAAAAGTGTGCCAAAGCTAGGTGAACTTAGCAAGGATCCCAGGTGGATCTCCCAACAGGACCATATGCCAAGAGAAAGGTTCTAGTCGAAAGGGCCGAAAGAAGTCATGAATCCAAGTCCAAAGCTGTTGAGCTCTGGGACAACCAGAAAAGATGCTTAAAGCTTTCAGGTTGCCCACAAAAAGGGCAACGAGGCTCCTGGAACCCCAAGTGTAAAAGCCGAGAACCCACATGCAAGCCTTGGAAAAGAATACACCAAGCAAAGTGGGCCAGCTTTGGATTAACACTTGCAGACCAAGTGGTAGCAAATCTCTTTCGTCAAACATGAGCAAAGGAGTGAAGAAGCCACCTCTGGTTCAAACTATTGATCATAGGAAAATGGGGTGAAAGCCACCTGTAATCAAGCTGCGACTTATAGCTCCTGTGAGGAGTATTTGGAAACCACTTCCAATCTTTCCACCAAGGTTTGTTCCCACAAATGCCAATTTTTTGAAGCATTTTTGCTAGAATTGCACTCACTAGACCGTTGAAAGTAGCGTAGTCCTGGTTTTGAAGTCCGTACTGGGCCTTAAAAGCATTTGACTGCATAATGTACATAGTGGGTCAGTGAAAGACCTATTGCAAGGTCTGAATGCCCTTTTTGTGAAATCTGAGCACTTTAAGCCAAGGCGATTTAGCCAAAGGCTAACCATTATGCGCAAGAAGAGGAGACCACCAAATATTCTGCTAATTGAGTGAAAGCCCATCATGAAATCTAGCCCCGACCTATCGGAGCAACGACTTAATAGCCTCCTAGGCATGCCAAATGCTTTTGGCCACAAAAGTTCCAACAATTTGAACAAGTTCCTTCATAACCAAGAGGGTTTGGAAGCCTATGCCTTTTGTAGGTGGGTCTGTGAATAGGAAAGCCAAAATGAATACAATGCCCGAGGAGAATCTTCGAGGCTTCATCTTCGGTGAGGGCCTGGATAATCCATTTGACACAAAGAGTAGTCCCTTGCCGTTGAGTGGAGAGTAGCCCAAGCCCTCCAGAATCTATGGGGAGGCAACATTACTCCCAAGCAACATGATGGAAACCCTTGTGAGTTTCAAAGGAGGCCCATAGAAAATCTCGGAGCAACTTTTCAAGCCTACCATAGGCAGCTTTGGAGGGAGCCCAACAAGAAGAGTAGTAAACATGAGTGGCAGCTAGAACTTTAGAGCACACTTGGAAGTTCCTAGCTAGAGAAAGAGGCTTGGTAATCCAGTAAGAAAGCTTCTGCTAGAACCTGGAACATGTAACATTGGAAGACGTGCAAACTTGATAGAGAGAAATATTTAATTTGAGCTTCTGTAACATGTTTGAGTTTGTATTTTTTAAAACTTGTACAAATTGAGTTGTTTAGGAAAAAATACAATATACTAGTAATCTATAAATGAATGAAATATTAATTTGCAATAATATTTAAATAAATATTATAAATTTCATTAAATTGTTAAAAATTATATGTTATATGCAATTAATTAATATTAGTTTTTAGGCTTGTTTTATGAAATGATTGAAATCTTAGTTTTTCATTTTATTTTATAAAAATAATAATTAATATTTAATATAATGTTTAAATAAAAATATTGGAGAGAGGGTTTAAAATTTATAGAAACTCATATATATTTATTTTATAAAAAATTATGTAAAAGACATTAAAAGATATTTCTTGGTGTCTTTTATATAGATTTTTCTAAACATAGGTATGTAAAACAAAGAGTGATTTAATATTTGTCAAAATAATTGAGCTCCCAACATTATTTTAAGATAAGTAAAATATTATTTGTGGTATTTTTTCAATTCAACATTGGGAGACATGCAAACTTGATAGAGAGAAAGCTCAAGATTTAGTCACTTTAATTGGCACATTTTTTAATTTTAATTGTTTAATTATTAATTCTTTGGTAAGACAACCTTAGTGATTATTAAGTCCTATTAGCAATTTAATATTAATTGACACAAATCTTCATTTTAATTGTTTGATTATTAAGTCTTTAGTAAGCCAACCTTTCTTATGACTATCCTTACACTTATTAATAACCATTACACTTTTATGTTAGTGGGTCGTCATTACAATGTGAATAATAATGCAAAGATACATTGAAAAGAATATAATATTACAGATTAGAGTTGAAACATATCTATTAGATTAGGTTTAATTCTTTTATCTTATAATATTAAAATACCTTTCTATATTCTATTGTCATATAGAAGCATCTCTTAATATCATTTTTTCTTCCTATAGCATATTCACCTTTTATGTTATCAATTATAATATAATATATGTGATATCATAATATGAGTTTATTTTGAGTATATCAATAAAAATATTTGAGTAATTTTTTTGATTAGTGAATGGTATAAATTCTTAGCTTGTCTTAGTCTAGGTGAGACCACAAATAAGGGATCTCATTCCTAGTATGGATGCACTGTTAGTGTAATAGAGTCACTATTTACCTAGTTAGCTAATCACCTTTTTAGGATTGACCTTTTCACACTCATAGCTTAAGTTTACTTATGTTTCTTTTCATTTTGTCTCACTTAATAATATTGAGACATGTGTCCTCATCACTTGATACACCTATTGAAATTTTCTCACACACTTGTCAAGTGAGCTCACAAGTGTCCCATCTTTGGAGGGTTAGTGAGTCATTCAGTCCTACCTTCCTATCTCATCTACCTTGCATATATGTGCAAGGATTCTTCGTTATATTACACACACTTCATTTGTGAATTGATAGACATGGTATTGTGTTTAGTTTTTTCACTTGTGGAAGTTTTTTTTTGATTAAGTAAGTAGAGATTTTGAAAGGGCCCTAATCCCTTTTACAACAAGAAATATTTAGCAATAAGCACAACAAGACAAGGAACAACTAGAAGACAAAAAAACAACAAGAAACAACTCTCATTGCTAGAAAAAAAAGGAAGACCAGACAACAACACTAGTAGAATAGGCCAAGAGACCACTCACAAAGCTGCAAAATAACATCCAACAATAGAAACCACCCAAAAGGTGGAAAAACTAGACAAAAATCAAAACATTACAAGTAGGTATAAATGGGCCCAAAACCCAATCAACCTTGAAAACAAGCCTCATGGCTAACAAAACAGGTCATCTAGTCCTAACAGCCAACAAAATAGGCCAACAAGCTATCCACCAAACAACAATACAACTACCTTTCATAGAAACCACTCCAAAAGTGGACCAAACAAACCAAAATTCAAACCCAAACACCTAGGTTTTAAGGGGACCTGAGACCCAAACTTCCAACCCATTAACATATTTAGAAAAGTTGAGCTCCTCAATGCTCCTTGAGAACTCCATCCTGTAACCAACATGTTGCTCAAATAACCAAATTTATGGACCAAAAACAACAATAAAATTGAAGGAGCAGAAAGACCCCATCATCCAACTTGCCTCTCCACCTCTATAGAAGTCGCCATTAGAACCCTATCCACAACAACAAGAACTCACCAACATACCCAACCTCCACCTCCATAAGAGTGGTCTCCATCTCAATAGGAGCTGCAAGGGAGAAGACCTGCTGAAGAAGCATAAGCAACCCACTGCCCTCTTGGAGCTTGTCTCCACCTCCATAGGAGAGGTCTCGACCTCAAAAGGAGACATAATATGTAGAGTTAGTAAGAATTCCAACACTCTTGAAGAGAGGGTAACCAAAGAAACCAAAGGAAACATGACCTCCCACACTAGGACCTTCAAACTGAAGAAGCTCGTAACCAAAACCAACAAGTATAACATCTCCTAGAAAGCAACAAGAACAACTCCAAAAGGAGTTAGAACAATGACCTCCTTAGGTAAGGAATTCCAAAATATCACTAAAACCCTAGCCACTCGAGTCAGAGGAGAAGAAAAACTACCAATACTATTGTAAACTATCAAATCATCAAGTGTACCATGCTTGATAACACCATAGAGAGAAACCAACAACTTTAAAATAGGGAAAAACCCCCTCCATCTCCAAAAAGGCATACAAAGAGGACCCACTATCACCTTGAAAACAACAAAACAAAGGAAGAGTAAAGCACAAGAGCAGAACAACATGAAACCTAGCCCATCTAGAAGAGAGCAATGTTCCAAAAACCCCACAAGCCACCCATTTACTAATGAACACCACAAAATGGTGCACATGAAAGAGAGGATGCATGACTAAGAGGAAACAAAAGATCATGACTAAACCAAAAGAGAAAAGTAACAAGGAGCTCAAAGCCAATAGAGACAAATAGAGTATAAAAGACACAAGAAACCCTTCTCCCAAGACTATGCAACAGAGAAACCCAAACCATAGAGAAAGAATAAGAGAAAAGGGTCGAACAAAAAATAAAACAAGGGATGAGACCATCACAACCAACAACAAATGAAAACAATTGAAAAATAGAGGAAATGCAATCTCCCAACAGTTCACAGGAAATGCAACACAAGGTAGGAAACAAGCCATTAAAGGCAGTGATAAAGACAACCTAAAAACACCCCTAACAAACACAAGGTACAAGAAAGATTAACGAGACCAAAAAACTACAAGGAATACACACCATCGGCAACAAAACTTCAACCCTTAAAGACAGGACATGCCACAAAGGAGGTCCACAACCCAACAGACAACCCCGCCAAAGGAACAAGAGCCTTACCCAACAAAGAGGAGTAGAAAAACCCGACATAGATGGGAAGGTTTATTTCCAAAGAACACTGTATAAAATCCACTGGAACCACACGAGCAAGGTAAGGTAGAGGCCCAAAGAAATGTCCCCACACACCCAACCATTCAAAATCCAAGAGAAGGATGCTAAAACACCAACTAGAATCGCCATAATTGTCCTTGTCTTTGTTGCCATTGCCCTCCTCAACATCATAATTCAAAAACATTCCATGGATCCCTTTCTTGGTCAGAGCCACAATTAACACTACAAATAGTGATATACTTGTGGAAGTTTGTTTAGTGCTCTTGACCTTAACATTCTCCAACATGGTATTAGAGCCATGAGAGCACGTTCCTTCTTGCATTGATGTGACTTACACATGGCCCTATAAATGAAGCACGTGGAGCCAAAGGGACAAAACCATTGCATCAAAAAATCTCGAGAAATGAAGAAATACCTTTCATTTTATAAATTTTGATAAAAAAAAGTTTACAAATTTTTAACTAGTGTATGAAAATTATAAAAAAAAATAATTTTTATTAGTAGAGCGCCAAAATTTTCCCTTTGCCAATCTACCATTTTGGGTCCATATTTTATAAATTTGTAGGCATTTTTGACCTATTTGACCTATTTGTAAACCTATTATGGCCTATTCGACTATTTGCAAGTCACTATTGGTGTTTTTCGTGGGAATTTTTTGCAAGATAAACTCATTTTTATTACAAAAGTGTTTTTCTGGTTTGTGGAATTGTATTTCATGACGAGTGTAGACATATAAATATCTTTCTTGTGTGGATAATATTGTCATCACCTACTCACAAACCCCTCACACAACCTCACCATCTTACCTACACATTCATAATGTGTTTGGCACTACATCTTCAAATTCCAATAGTCCCATGCAACTTCAAGTGACTTATACCATAATCCCCTATAATTCTCACCAATATCAAGCAAGCAATTTGTTGGGGAAAGGTTGTTGTTGCCAAAAGAAAAGAAAAATATCCATCAAGGTTTCCACTACAAGGAGAAATATGCTTGACTGAAGGTTGCCATAGTCAAACCGCCCTAAAATAGAAGTTATTTTATTGGTTTTATTGGCATAACTTGCTGCATTATTTGCTGGTTCATTTGTGGCTTCTCGTTTTGGAACTAGCTTAAGTTATCCTCTTAGATCAACCTCTCCATTCGTAGACAGATCTGGGCATTAGCTATTCCATAGGTTGTATTGACCTCCTCAATGCTGTAATGTTCCTTTATGTAAGTGAGTAAGAAAAATAAGAGATTTTTTATTTATTTATTAATCTTTGATTTTGGTGCTCAAGTAGGAGGTTAAATGATATTTATTTTGATTTTTGGTGAAGGCAAAATATTTTTATAATTTTTCTATGAGGCTGGACAACCCTTTTGGGGGTTAAAAAAAATATTAAATTCAAATTTTGGGGCCCAAATTAGGTTGGCCAAATTGGAGGGAAAGGGGGAAGTTTGATATAAATACAAGTTCATTGTGAAGGCTTTTCATCATTGTGGAATTATTCTTCTTTCCAATCAACAATTATTGAAGCCATTCCAAGGTCTAATGCCCTTAACTGATGGCACTCTCAAATTTTTCAAATTTGAGATGCCCATTTCAATTTTTTGCCTCTGCACTTTCAGAAGCGCACTTGAGGGGTCAGTTTGAGGGACCTACTTTGGAGGGTCATAATTTGAAGCCTGTTGGTTTTTGTGTAAAACCCATTTGTAGAAATATTCAATTGACATATGTGATCATGTGTGTCAATTTTTAGCTTCCCACAATAGGTTTTGTCAGGGTTTCAAAAGGTGAAGCTGGAGGGTTTTTGCATTTTTCTACTGTTTGCAGACTGTCAGTTTCATAAAGTAGCCTCCTGTTTTGGCTTAAATTTTGCAATTGGTTGACTGTCATGAGAAAAAGAATGTTGTTCTATGTTCTCAATAAGTAAATGAGTTCATATGCCAGTTTTCAGAGTCTCGTGATCTATTTTTCTATTTTTAACAAGTCGAAACCAAACACAGTTTGTTCAGTTTTGCACCTGCATTCCTGACAGCCTTTCTGAGTGGTCAAATTTGATCATTAATATCTTTTGATCAGCAATGTTTCAAGAAATTTACTTTTGAACACCTACTCAAGGTACCTAAATGAACTTATGTGTATGATTGCAGCTCGCTAGGAGTTGATTTGCTATTTTTTCAAATTGGCAATTGAATGAGTTTTAATTGGTTCAGAACGGGTGCAGTTTCAGAGAAGTTCAACTAACCAACTTTGCGGATTAATAAATTTCATCTCAGGATTTGTTTCTCCGAGCCATTTGTTGCACTGCCTTCCTGGATCAAATGTCTAAATGCTTGCAAGTTTTGATGGCTCCAGGAGGTCGTTTGATTAGTTTACCAGGCCGATTCCAGGGCCAACTTGGCCAATTTGCACCATTTTACAAATGGTTTTGAAAGTGGATTTTAGTGGCAACCCAGTTTACCATTTCATTTTGAATGCATCCAAAAGTTGTCTCAAGTCAATTTGAGGGGAAAAGTTGTTTGGAAGCGAAATGTTTTTTAGTCGGGCCCACATGGGGACCTGACTTGCATTACATGGTTATGAGGACGTAAGTGTTACATTGCAGCTTGTTAAAGGATACTCTGATAATAAAACCTCATTTTAAGTTTGGAACAGGATCAAACCAAGTTTTGAATTGATCATTGATGCACTTAAAGTAGGTACAAACTCATTATATGTTTTATGAGTGCCCCTAGAGCATGAATGCCAAATAAGTTTCATTGAAATTTGTTATAGGTCTTGAAGAATCAGAGTAGAGTTTTCAGTGGCCAAAAGCAATAGGGTTTTCTTTGATCTCCAAAAGGGGTACTGAAATCATCTAGCATAGTGATTTTGTAGTCCAAGGAAAATAGTGCCAAGGGGAGAGTGGATGAAGTCTCGAGTTTGGGTTACAATTATAACATCTGCTCCTCTACTAATTTGTGTGCCTGGAGATCTAAGTGGTGATGAACTTGTAATGAACCCTTTACGCTAAAAATTCTATCAAAGTTGGCATCTATACCCGAGCCTTGTTATTTTCAATTTGAACGTTACTTACTAATGAAGCAAATGTGGCTTGATTATTGGTAAAAAAATTGGTATAGCTATGTCTCCCATGTTGTTTATTATAATGGTATGTTCAATTGCATACATTTGCTCCTTCACAAAAGGAATAAGGACTATGAATTTGGGCTTGGCTTGTCCCATGATCTTATCTTAAGGAACATTCTATGTCAAAAAACATAAGAGTATCAGCAAACATAATGCTCCTAGTGCCCTGAAGATTACACAACATAATTCGATATGGACTATATGACCATGACTTTCAGCTTAAATATTTCAAGGAAAAAGTTGTGACATTGTATAGCATGCGCATTCATCAAAGCATGGAGCATTGAGTAGTTCGATTTGGAAGCTCCAAAAATTGAGTGAAATGAGGGTCTACGCAACAATGGAGGAGGAATGCACACAAAATGGAAGATAGTTGGGGGCTCGGCCTATAATAAGGTGTTGGTAGCCATCATAGCATGAGGGTGAAATGGACGCCATGATCGCTAGGTACACACAAACAAGATTGATTGAAAGGGCTTCATAGAGTTAAGTGCAAATGTTGAGGGGCGTAACCTAGAACATGGCACACACATCCATCAAAGCATGAATGATGAAGAGGTGAGCTAGTGGATTATGCATAGGTGAAGCAACATATGCATAGGGTAGGTTTGTTGTGAGAGCAGAAACAAATGGAGGTCAACCCTGGTAGAATTTACAAAATAGATTGTTGAAAATACCTCAGGAATACTTAAAAAAATGGCATGGGAGCGCATGGAGCAGAGTAGGGGCATCCATCATGGTACGGTATGAGGAAGTTTTTTGGATGCAAGAAGTAGTTTGCACCAACAGGGAAGATAGATCAAAATTGTTTGAGGAAATTCTACTTTTAAACGGTTGTTGAAAGGTTAAAGAAACAAGATGAAATCAAATGCGAGCAACAAACATACAAAATGTGTTTGTTTTAAAATCCATAAACTTTTAGACAAATGAAAATGGCACGAGCTGTAAGCTTACACAAAGAGAACCTTTCTACAAAGAATGGCGTTTCAGCTATTGAAAAGGCTTTGTAAACTCTCAGGTGTATGTATAAAGAGGAAGGATTTGAAGAGTGTGATAAGCACGAGATCTGTAAATAGCTGTTTTGGCCACCATTGCAGATGAGATATGCATGTTGAACAAGCATTGCTCGAGCAAGCAAAGATTAGGGCAATGAAGAGACAAAAATGAAGATCAATGGCTGAGGGAGAGAGGCCGATGTAGCTAAATCTTGATGGTTCCCCGCTAGATCGCGATTGGAAAATGCTCACAGATTAGTGATTGTGGGATGGCGAGATGGAAAGGAATTAAATGGTGGGCCCAAGATATTAAATTTTTTTAATGTTTTTAATATTTGTCGATGGGTGTTTTATTTTGAAAAGGGTTTTAAAATGGAAAGTGAGTAGGAGTTGGTAAAGTAAGTTTTCACTTAATATGGTGGTGAATTTTAAATGAAGTGGGGCTTTTACTTTTTGGGGATAAAATTCCATAGTTGGGTAAAAAATAAATGGATGGGAGGATTTCTTTTTCAATGCAAGTGTAATGTCAAATGGCCATATTATTAAAGTTGGAGAACTTTAATAAATATAAGTGAAATGAATGCCTTTACTGGTAATACCCACATGAAAATGCATGGGATGAGGTGAATAAAATATTTACTATGAAAGTAATATAACTTTGCTGGAGTGAAAAGTGAAATGGTGAATATGGGTGCACGGGTAAAATCCTTTTGCCCAAATAATTTGTAAATGTTTTCACTTTTTTGTAAAGTGAAACTAAAGCCTATATGTGACTATTTTAAACATTATGAGCACCTACAACAGGTAAAGTGCAGCAAAACAAATAATGAGAAGAGAAGAAGGATTTTCACGGGGGCAGAGTTTTATTCTTTCAGCTGTTGGGTGAATTTTGAATGGAGAATATACTCATATGAGAATATTTTCTATTGGGGAGCAACTTGGGAAAATTTTGTTTTGGAAGCAGAATAAGGTTTGTTGTAGGGAGAGGAGAGGATTCCTTGCAGATTGTTGATCAACGAGAAAGAATTTTCCAGATTTCTTCATGAGATTCGTTTTAGGGCTTCTTCTAGAACTTTCTTTTCTTTTCTCATTGTAATAGGTTAGCAAGTCAGAAATCTTTGGTGAAGCTCCATAGCAAATAATAAAATCTGTAGTGACAGAGAAAATGCAAATTGGATTCTGAGTCTTTTTATTGTAGGATTTGAATCTATGGAGATTTAGTGTTTCATAACAATACTGGAATTTGAGTTAAACTGATAAATCCAGGCTCATGTCTCTCCTATGTGCAAGTGTATTCGACTTTTGAATGAAGTGATTAATGGTTATTTTTTTCATCTCACTGTTGTGGTGTGTGCAATTATTCTTTTAGCTTTAATTCAAGGAGTTAATTAAAATGATTAAATGAGATTGCAAGTTGATATGTTTTGTATAAGGATTTGGTAAGTAGTATTGAGCTGAGGTACATATTAGTGATATTGTAAGGCAGTATAATCAGAGATATTGTATATTATGTATTGAATCTGCTACAAACCATTAGGTATTGGTGAATTTGACTCCTCCAATGGAAGTAAGGCACTGGTCTGAGTTGCATTTGTTCTTTTTGATTCCGTGTTTGTTGGTGTTCACCTAGAGCTTGCTACAATTTTAAAACTAATGATTATCTTTTACTATGAAGTTGTGTTGTAATTATCTCATGCTCCAAATGGTTGATATTACTGATGAACAACCAATTCTATTCAGTTTTATCCCGTTCTGTTGAGCTATTAAGTGAGATTATCTATTATAGTTAATGTTGTTTATAATTTTGTTGCAGAGATTGTAAGCACATTAAGGGATCACCCTCCTAGGTCTTGCAGAGCTCAAAGTGTAGGAGGTATTTTAAATCCTCGTCAGTTGGTCCAGGTCCTTCGAGCTTCCCCTGATTAGAATTGGCAATTCCATAGGTAGATTAGGAGATAAACCTGGTTATAGTAAAAATAACCAAAAAAATGGCGACTCTATTGGGGACCATTGTTGAAGATTATTCTGTCTTATAGAGTCATGAGCTTGTTATTATAGGTCCAATCTCCTTGTCAAGTGAGTCAATTCTCATAAATGTTTCTAGAGAGTCTGTTGTAATTCATCTTTCAACGTAAATCTTGTCTAGATTTGTCCATATTTCATGATTATTTCATAATACCTCACAAATTATGAGTGGCGACTCTGAGATCTAAGCACTAGTGTGAATTATTTGAGAAGAATTGGGAAAGAACCAAAAGATTTACAGTAGAGATGAAGTAGATTCAAGCTCTTGTGATGAAGTACCCTGACAAGTTTGAGGAAGGAATCCATATGATTTCATATTGTTGGATAAGAAGGTGTTGCATTGCTTGTGCTGGTTTTTAAACAAATTTGACCTATGAAGAAATTCCAGTTGATCAATTTTTTGTCCTCTACAAAGAGGTGGCAACTCTACCAAAGAACTTGATGAAAAGGTGACTACGGTTCTAGATTTACAAATATTTCCAATCAGAAGAACCATTTGCAGCTACTGCAACAATTCCAGGTATTTTTCACTCTTGGTTTTCAAGAAATTTTGTGTGGAAACCATATGTGAACATTTTAGGAAAAATTTGGTTCCCCATTAGATGAATCTACATTAAGAAAGGGAACAACAACAATATTTATTTCCATACTTCTAAAATATAATATGTAACATGAGTAGAGAAGTATGTTTACTTTGAGTTATGTCTTTGAGAAAGCTTAAGGCATAAGTATTCAATCAATGTTTTAGAATCATGGTTTATTTTGTAAATGATGTAATTGATAACCATGTATGAAGTTGATAGTGATTGAATTTGTATACAAGAGGGTTTCCCTATGAAGTGGAAAGTAAAAGTATGTAGGGAAAACAAGTTATCCCAAGCCCTCAAAGGGATTTTTCTATTAAAAGGTATATGCCATTGGTTTTCAGTGGTATTGGAGGTTTCCTGAACCTAATCCCTAAAGATGTTAGGCAGTATTTGCCCAAATTCACAAGGCAAAGTTCAGAATTAGCCTCTAAGAATTTACAAGCATTCGTGGATGTGATGTGGGACTATTAGGTAAATCATGAGGACATTCTTATGAAACTATTTGTTCAATCCTTGAAGGATGATGCCAGGGATTGGTTCTCATTTTTATCGGCATGTTCTATAGCTTCATGAAATCAATTTATGACAACCTTTGTTGAGAAATTTGGTGAAAGGGTAAATCCAAGTGAGGTGAGAAAAAAATTTTTGGAGATCCATATAAGTGAAAATGAGTTGGTACCTATTTTCAATCTTTGATTTGCAAGGGCAATAAGAGGGATCCCCTAATACATAAGACAAAATGATGCTGAATTCTTGGTTGTGTATCTTGGTGCATTTGACAGGAAGATGGGATTCTTGTTAAGGCATAAAGAGCCTACAACTTTACTTCAGGCATATCAAACTGCCATGGACATTGGGAACAATTTAAAATACTCTATGATGAAAGGGTATCTAGTTGCAAGTGTTGATTACCCAAGCACAACTCATGCCTATAGAATTCAAGGATCAGGTAATGGAAATGATTTTCAATCTAACAATGCCTCTATTGCTATGATTTCTTCATCATCAAAATATGAAGATCATAGTGAGCTCCAAGTTGAATGTCGAGAAAATTTGGGCATTACTGATAAAACGTCTTTTGTACAAGAGTTGTATGAAATGAGAAGACAGGAAAGGGAATCATCATTCAATTTTTTTTTGAGATTTTTGGATGCTTTGATAAAGGTTCCCAAAGATTTCAGACCTAAGGAATCCATGTGCATTGATTTGTTTTGCAAGTTTTATGAATCTGGGCGGAGTACTTTTCCAGAGGAATTGAAGCTCCATAGCTTTGATCAAATACCTGATTGGATAAGGAGTGTAGAATTAGCTAAGTGGGGTCATGCACAAAGTGTGGATTCTCAAAATGGAGACAACAACTGTCCTCTTGAGGAAAACCGGACAACAATGCAAATAAGTGAAAAGAGTATGTTAGAGGATGATTATTGTGATCAACTCACAATGAACACATGTGCTGATCCTTGTAGCAGTAAGGAAGATGATGTCACATGGGATGATAATAGAGTAGAAATGCAAAAATTCCTCTCTTGTGATGTCTTAGATAACGGAGATGAAAATGAGATACGAAGTGTTACTTCATGTCATGTTGTGACTAGCAACTACAAGCCATGTATTTCTGACATTTCATTAGAAAATAGTGACTATGGTTGTGAAAGTGCAGCCTCAAGCATTCATTCAGAAGATTTTGAACATGGTTCATGTAGTGAGGATTTTTCTTGTGATGAAAGTCATGATGGGGTTGATAGTTCTGATTGCTTCTCTGAAGATTGTGATTGCTTTTCTGAAAATGATATTGAAGTATATTCGTCACTTGAAGAATGCAACTATATAGGTGTTCATGGAGTTACTTGTCCACAAGTGAAAGAACAATGAACATGTGATGAATATACTGAATGTAATTCGGGTTTACAATCAATAGAGCATGTTCATTGTGAGAGTGATGTGGAGTTTCAAGATAAACATGTGTGTGATCAGTATGCTGACTCAAAACATAATGTTGAATATGATGAAGGTGTTGATAAGTGTTCATATGCTCCTTCTTTTCATGATTGTTTGTACGAAGCTAAGATGGAAAGGTTTATGATACATGATAAAATAATGGATGAATCAATATTATTACCCATTGATGATATTGAAAGGCTAGCTGAATCATGTGACAGTAAAGTTTCAGATTGTGTTGATATGGAAAAGGTTGTTAATCCATGTGTAGAGCAGCCAAGCAGTGAAAATAATGGTGAATCTGAAGTTGATGAGTGTGAGGTCGAGTGTAATTAATTTTTGTTTGATGCTCCTGATCTTCAGAATGTGCACATGGAAATTTTTCCACCACATATGAGAAGCATTGATGTGAAAGAAACTGAGGATTTTAGTTTCATTGTTAATGAGGAACTTTTGGTTAGAAATGAGTCTTTCACTTTTGGATCAGCACACATACTAGCTGGTGTTGTTCATGAGGTTACTAGTTCACAGGGTTGTTCTCCTGATGTCCTTATAGATGATTATTTGCATGAGCCCTCACTGAGGTATTTGGTTTTGAAAGAAATGATGATGTGAAAAATGAATCTGAACATGTTCTCAAACCTGAGATGAATGTATTTACTCATTCCTTAGATGTTAATGATGCATGTGATTCCCATTTCCTTGATACCAAGATGTGTTTTGATGTACCCGAACCAAAGTGTCAAAAGGTGTGCCTATGTTGCAGTGATCAGTACAAAAATATTCCTGAATATGCATCTTTTTTCTTTGACATATTTGAAGATAACATGTATAACACACAACAAGTTGTTTATGAGAGTTTTCAGTTTAATGCGCAAACTGATTTTGATGTCAAGGTTTGTGATGTCAAAGATCAACTGGATTATGAATGCTTCTATTTATCAATCTAGGAGGATGAGAATTTAGTGGAACATGATGATAAACTGGCCAAGGTAAAATGTCATGATGATAATGAATTTCAGTCAGTGTCTAATTGCACATTATAGTTTGATAGACTTGTAAATGACATTGGAAAGTACAGTGATATAGTGGAGCATGTATATAACCGAGCTAGTTTGTGGATGGTCTATGATAGTCTTTTTAGATTTGGCCTAAGGTAGACAATACAAAACCGAGTGTTTGATAGAAGTAAATTTTGAATCCCATTTTTTCATTTGGTGACCCAGGGTCATCAGATGAAGTTGAAAAGATAAGTTGAATAAGGGTGCAGTTTGAAGGCACCTTGACAGACTCAACATTTGGTCTACTCTCCCAGAAGATCTGGAATCTTGCTATGCCCACAGGGGGCATACATCCCCAGTTAGAGCCACTGATGGCACTCTCAAATTTTGCAAATTTGAGATGCCCATTTCAAATTTTTGCCTCTGCACTTTCAGAAGTACACTTGAGGGGTCTATTTGAGTGACCTAATTTGGAGGGTCAGAATTTGAAGCATGCTAGTTTTTGTGTAAAAACCATTTGCAAACATATTCAATTGACATATTTGAACATGTGTGTCAATTTTCAGCTTCCCACGATAGGTTTTGCCAGGGTTTCAAAAGGGGAAGCTGGAGGGTTTTTGAAATTTTCTATTGTTTGCAAACTGTCAGTTTCGTAAAGTAGCCTCCTATTTGGGCTTGCATTTTGCAATTGGTTGAATTTCATGAGAAAAAGAATGTTGTTCTGTGTTCTCCATACCTAAGTGAGCTCGTATGCCAGTTTTCAGAGTCTCATGATCTATTTTTCTATTTTTAACAAGTCGAAACCAAACACAATTTGTTTAGTTTTGCACCTGCATTCCTGACAACCTTTCTGAGTGGTCAACTTTGATCGTCAATATCTTTTGATCAGTAATGTTTCAAGAAATTTCCTTTTGAACACATGCTCAAGGTACCTAAATGAACTTATGTGTTTGATTGCAGCTCGCCAGGAGTTGATTTCCTATTTTATCAAATTGGTAGTTGAATGAATTTTAATTGGTTCAAAATGGGTGTAGTTTCAGAGAAGTTCAACTGACCAATTTTGCGGATTAATAAATTTCATC
>VCHN02000014.1:91117781-91240798 GCA_007115665.2 Sequoiadendron giganteum
CATAAATAAATTTGGGGTTGTTCTCTTTTTCATAGACTCTGCTTCATCAATTCATTCAGATAAATATTGTTTGTTTTTTTCATTTGCATACATAAATTTGGGGGTGTTCTCTTTTTAATGGGTTTTGCTTCAACAATTTAGTCTGATAAACATTGTTGGCTTTTTTGGTACCATAGATAAATTTGGGTGTGTTCTCTTTTTCATAAGTTCTACTTCATCAATTTAGTAAGTTAAATGTTGTAGGTTTTTTTGGTGTCATAGATCAATTTGGGTGTGTTTTTTACATGAATAAATTTGGGGATGTTCCCTTTTTCATAGGTCGTGCTTCATCAATTCAATCAGGTAAATATTGTATGTTTTTATAATACCATAGATAAATTTGGGGGAATTCTCTTTTTCATAGGTTATGCTTCATCAATTCAATCAGGTAAATATTGTAGGTTTTTTCAATGTCATTGATAAATTTGGGGGTGTTCTCTTTTTCATAGGTTCTCCTTCATCAATTTAGTCAAGTAAATATTGTATCTTTTTAGCTGCCATGGATAAATTTGGGGTTGTTCTCTTTTTCATAGGTTCTACTTCATCAATTTAGCTAGGTAAATATTGTAGGTTTTTTCGGTTCCATGGATAAATTTGGAGGTGTTATATTTTTCATAGGTTATTCTTCATTAATTCAATCAAGTAAAAATTGTAGATTTTTTCAATGCCATAGATAAATTTGGGGGTGTTCCCTTTTTCATAGGTTATGCTTCATTAATTCAGTAAGGTAAATATTGTAGTTTTTTTTAGTGTCATAGATAAATTTGGGGGTTTTATATTTGTTGTGCCCTTAGCACACATGCCTAGTTCAGAATAGGGACCCTGTCTTTCTTTCACCATGCCAGGTCATTTTATCACCACCTCATTTTGCATGCCCCTATTTTTGGTGTCCTAGATGGTCAGCGTGCAGCTGAAGTATCATCCTAAGTTGACCATGTTTCCCTCAAAATTTGCTAACTCATGAGTCCTCTTGAAGTTCCTTTGGCACTTTTCCTTTTGCAAGCGGTCATGGGACCTCCCGAGCCCGGCTCATCGGGTTACCCTTGCCAGATTTCCTCATCGCATTTTCTTTCAAATGGCCTTTGGCCTACACCCTTTCGGTGTCCAAGACCCGACTCCTTGATTTCCATTTCAAACTCAGACTGCAAATCAATTGTCATTTGTGCCCTCCGAGCCTGGCCCACCGGAGTTCCCTGCCCAAGATTCCTTCATGGATTCATCGGTCCAAATGACTACTGGCTCCTGTCTTTTCGGCCACCGGATGTTGGACCCCTCTTAGCTATTGACCTTTCACTTGGCATATTTCAGATGGCCATGAGCTTGCATCATTTTGGCCTTCGGTTTTTGGACCTCCCATCGTTGTCCCAAAATTCAAACTCACCAAAATTTTCATCTATCGTACCTGCATTAATTAGGTGCATTAATTGCACTTACAGGTATAAATAATCCCATCGACATGTCATTTCACATGTCAGGAAGATCAGAAGAGTCCAGAGACCTCCCAATCTTCGCCATCTTCGCGCCCAGTGCATCCCTTTGTCGTTCCTTACGAATTCAACAACTATACTCATCGGGTTCATGAGGTGAGTTTGTCGTCTGACCTCCTATCATTTTTTCCATGATTTCATGCTTAGATAACGAGTGAGAAGAGGTTAAATTATATGAATTTGATAGAAGAACAATAGTTATATAAAACCCATATCTTGAAATTCCTAGAGAATCCCTGAAAACACCAAAAAATTAAATGTGGAACTCCATCTTCTTGACACTATTCTTCGGGCTAGGCAACGGTGCCCTTCGGGCCCAAACCATCTCGTTGCCACAACCTTTAAACTCAAACTTCACTACAAAATGGTGGGATGCCTCACGGGTTTCAGACCTCGGAGCTTTTCCCTCGGGATGCCCATCCCTTTTTTACTATTTCAAACAACGTTTCCACCTCATCCGCCCGAGCCTCAGATCCCTTCCCTGTGCTCGTCATTGGGTTTACAAACTGATTGACACATCTTAGTGCCCTTCTGGATCTGGTTCGCGGACCTCCATCTATGGGTCATCGTCGCTATTTTGTTATTTCTAACGGCCTTGGGATGACTAGTTCCCGACCCCCAGACCCCGAACTCCTCATGGCCATTTAAACAAAAGAAACTCCAAGTTCTTACTTATATCAAGCTCCGACTGCCAGATCTCCACCGTCGGGACTCTGTCCCATTTCGGTCGTCCAAGATGGAAAACTCAGACCATCTTTTTAGCCTCCAAGCTCTGATACTCTGATCGCCACCAAGAATTCAACCAAGGAAACATATGGAAAACTCAGACCCCGAGTCTGGTCCGCCAGGTTATTCCCACCGAACTTCTATCTGTGGCTCTCTATTTCTCACGGCCATCATCCAGTAGCTTTTCGACCTTTGCGGTCCAAGCACCCAAATGACTAAAGAAGTTGCAAAACTGACCAACCACCCTCCAGCCTAGCAGGTTTTGGACTCTGAAACTCCACCCCCAGAATTTTGTTTCGCCAAACCCGTTCCAAACATCTAACACAAGACAACTTTCCCTCTTCATGGCTTCGGGTGCCCTAATGATGATCCAAATGCCTTCTAATCTGAAAACAAACATTGATGTATGTGTTTATTTTGGAGCCTCTCCCACATGGACACTTCAAATCATCTGAATCTAAAGTTGGGAGAAACCATCTAAGTTGCTCTACCCTGTTTACCCTTCAAAACAACATTTTTGACCAGGGAAGTTCGGCCTCTGGGGCCCGAACCATCCAAATTCCCTCTCGTAAATCACTGATGATAATTTTGCAGTGTTAGATTTTTGAATGATGAATTATCCAATCAAACGATGTTTTGTAGGGATTTGGCTAACATTTGTGTTGTCATGATTGATTATGCTCACCTTACCTCTGTGTGCAGGATATATGGAATCAGGTGCAAAAACCTCGAGGCGATCGCATAAAAAGACAAGGGAAAGAAAATAGGCAAGGCCCCTCGCGAAAAAGAGGATAAAGAAAAAATGAGGTATCAGTTCTAGGGATATCCTTTGCAATCAAGAGTCACCACCAAGAGGAAGGAGATATTCGATACTAACATCGAAAATGTGAACATTGATGATTTCACCCAAAGGGTCAGATTTAACCCAAAAATACAAAGTGCAGGGTTAATCAGAAGCAGCAGGATAGCTAAAGCTACAGGTTTCCCTCCCTCTTTGGTTGCCCCTAAGCTAATATTGGTTTGAAGGGAGGCATATTAGCCATAAACTAGAACAATCATGGATAGACATGGGAACGTATTGGCTGCCATGTCTACCACAGGAATAACAAAGACCTTCCATATCCCTACCTTTGGGGAGATGGAACTGCCAACTATCAAAGAGTGCAAGGAAATGTGAGATGAAGACCCCATGAAGTGCAAGAAACTTATAAATCAACACTGGCTTAAAGAGAAGAGGGGAAGTGTTGCAAAGGTTCCTCGGGAGCTCTTTTGCAGCAATTTCTATGAAGACTATCATGATCTAGTGACCTTACTGAGTAGAGTGATGGGCCTCCCTACTGCAGCCTATTTTCAAGAATGGATGGTCTACTTTGTGGAGCATATTCTCCATGGAGAGGAGGACACTACATTTTATTTGGGAGGCATAATCAGTGATTGCTTCCACGAGCAATTCAAGAACATTAAAAAGACCTCCAAATTTCATATGACATCATATTTGGTGGAGACAATACTGACTGAGTGGAGACATTACACTGGTTTTTCCAGAGCTTCGAATGAATAACCTAGTAGGGAGATTAAAGCTTATGATAAATACCCTTAGCTATAATTCAAAAACTTCAAGAAAGATTACTGCAGGGTGAACGGTGCTTTCATTGGTTATACCATCAGGCTGTTTGGGGATGACTTTGACAGAAGAGTCTCTCGTAGTGCTTGATATTTTTTCAAACAGTATGCATTCTTGTTCATCCAATTTTCGAAGTTTACATACATCTGTGCCCAAGGGTTCTCAGAAAGGCCAAACAAGCTGCCCCGGTATCCTAATGACCGGATAATATTGTTAGAAATTTCTCTGTAGCTATGACATGTTCATGCCCTCCTAAGCAGCAAGCATCTAGCGGGGATCCCTTATCCCCTTACACTCATCTAGGTGATGTATAAGCTTTATACTTCCCAGTGTGCTCAAAATTTAGAGAAGGAATTGGTTGAATATCATCTCAAGCTCCATACAACCAGGCCATGGTTGGATCCCTACAGCCACATCAGGAAAGCACTCGGACAAGAGTATGCACATCTTCATAACATTCAACATTTTTGGGCCAATTGTAAAGATGACTTTGAAGTGTGGATAAGGCACTATATGTGGATGACCGCATACTTCATGAAGAAGGTGAACCTATTTCTAGTGTCAGATCAAATGGAAGAGGATGAGAGCACTGTGATTGACCCTAGATACAATTCAATTGCTTATCTGCCACTACCATTGATTGATTGGGATGAGCAAGAGTTCGATGACCTTGACATTCTTACCAAGCCCATCGAGGCTCAAACGAAAGAATGGATAGATGGGCAAGTTGCCCAATTAAAGCAATAAGGGGCCCGAAAGTGATCCAAGTGGATCTAATGGTGGGGTAGTTGCTACATCAGTAGGAGAAACATCAAAGTCCCCTCCATCCACTCATATAAGGAAGATAAAAGAGACTGATGAGCAACAGTCTAACCCAAAGGTGTACGCTATAAAGGCCTCGAAAGGTGAGCCTTCCAAGAAACATAAGAAATCAGGCAGCATCACTGAAATTCTTGTAATTCAAGAAGATCCACTCCATGAGGAAGAATATATGGAGGTTGATCAGATGCAATCGCCACCTATCTCATCTTCTACTACAACCACTGTCTTTGTCACCACCACCCCACTTATCCCACATGCAACAGTTTCTACCTCTCCGCCTATGGTGGACATCGCTATTCACCTTGTCTCTACCTCTCCTATGGTGCAAGTAATATCAATGGATTCATCCTCGGCCACCACCTTGCCAATTTCCTCATCATCCATGTCTCCATTTTTTTCCCTTCCAACTGCCACAGCAGCAACTGCAATGCCTACCCTTACCCTTCCGGAGTCCTTCATAAAATATATACAAAATGTACCATCTAATCTCTCCGAGATGTTTGCAAACCCAATGGTGTAGGTTGCAATTTCCCACACGATAACCAATCTCCTGATCCCTCCTCCTCCTACTGAGTCACCCAAAATGGAGACCACCATGTGTATTTCTGAGGAGTTGGACCAACAGCAACAAATGGAGGCAGCTAAGAGCTTAGAAGAGGAGGAAGACGAATACCATGAGCACCCCATATATGAGCATCAACAGCCTACATCCAGCAATGGTCATCAATAGAAGAATAGTCTACCACATCTTCGTCCCCGCCACATTTTGTCTTCAAGGAACAAATAGATAAGCTAGAAAGGAGAAAGAACTTGGATAAGACCGCAGATAGCTAGTTCTGGTAGGTCTTGAATACTAGAAACATGGGCATCAATCACATTGTTTGGATAGCAAAAAAGTTCTTAGATGTACAAAAGTCTCTTGAGGGTACAAGAAAACTTTGCACTAACTTCCCAAGGAAGTATGAGTCTACCTACCCAAAAATTGAGGCTATCCTCAAATTGTCGAGCGAGAGTTGGGAGAAGGAGTTTAGTTTCAAGGAGGATGATCATTGGTTGATGGATGTGTGGAAGTAGGATTTTGAAAATTGGAAAATAAAGGTTGGAGCAGGTGCTTGAAAAGGTAAACCCAAATATCGATTAGGCAAAGGAGGTTTGGACGGATTGTAGTCGGTACTTGAAGCTAATGATAGGGTATGATGTCCATGTTGTCCAAATCAATCCAAAGAAGATAAAGCCTCATTTCCAAAAGAGGATAGAAGATGGGATGTCGGGTGAGGTTACTACTGATTTCATGAGTTTTGTCGCTTGATCCTTCACCCAATATGAGTTGTTCAGGGATCATGCTACTAAGTATGATGAAGACTGGCAAAATCTCATTGACAATTCCAAAGAATGGAGTTACCAAGTGTTGTGATCCGACATCATAGAAGTCGATAAACTCCAGTCAATGATTCTGAAATTCATGGAGTATGCAGCCTTGAAGAAGTAGGAGGGAAACCCTATTATTGATGAATAATTTCTTATAGAATAGCTGCACCAAAAGAGCAATTAGCAAGAAGACAAAATGCTACAGTGTTTCCACTAGAAGACAAAATAGGGAAAAAGACAAAATTATATTTTAAAATGTGATATATTGTGAGGGTAGGTAGAACCCTAGTCTATAGTGAATCTTAGCCACACAAATGTAAATGAATATTGGCCACAAATTATACTTTTGGGACACTATAATAGTGGGTCTCCTCTCATTTTCAAAGGAGATTTGATTTGTTGTAATGACATGCTGGAGAAATTTTAATAGAAATACATTGACTTTGGTGATTTTTGAGTTTTTTTGCATGTTTCATGATTCTTCTCTCGTAGTTAGATGATTTAATTAGATTTACTTCATTGTTTCGGTTATTTTCAGTTAACTTTGGTAAATTTAGTAATGATGTTCTATGGTTGTGAAGATTTCTTCTATGTAGATGCCTTCTTAGTCCATACTTTTGGTTGTTTTCTATTGGTAGATGGTTGTGTAAAGTTAGTCTAGACTTCAATTCAAATTTGCTTTAAACTTTTGTCTTTGTTCATGCATATACATGGTGAATGGATGATCAAATATTTGCAGTCCTTAGAAGATAGCACAGATTTCAAGACATAGTGATTTTTTTTATAAAGTGAAATTTTGTTTTAAGGAAGTTGTCCATAGTAGAAACCTCCATGATCATTGTTCACTCATAGTTGTAGGTCCAAGAACCTCTTCTCTTCCCTGCTCCTTTTCCTTTTTTTTTAATAGGTAACCTATGCTAAGGTTCATTGCACATTGTAAAGCCAAATCTTAAATCACAAATGGAGTACAAGACTATTGTTTGAACCTGCAGAAAATGTACAGCAACCTTCCATCTTAAAAAAAACTCCATTTGCATTTCCAACTTCCTTCCAGCCTAACTTCCATAAGTCCATCCTATGATTCCTAGCAAGATCACATCAAACATCAATTGAACGAACCTATGCAAGTCATGGCCTGACACCCGAGAGACCTTTTGATAGTGTTCTGCAATCTAATTATGGAAGATTGTCTTTCAAGAGAGGTGATGCACCTATGAATTACCTATGTTGAGAAAGTGTACCAAAACACCCATCAACAGAACTAGCACTAGAAGGAGGGTGTCTTTGGAGCTAAGTTGGATCAAATTGGGTCTTTCTCCCCTTAGAGATTTTACATAATACTAAGGTCTACACCAAACAAAGGGAAATTTTAAGAGTTACCACCCCCTACCCGAGCTAAGAGAACCAAGAAAGGGGAAGCATTCACTTCCAACACATCCAACCAGTTCATTCTGCTTTCACCATCATCTCCTTCTTCTATCCATTCATATTCATCTTCTCCCTCATCTTTGGCAGTGCCTTCTCCCACTCATCCGCTTCAAATAGCCTTCCTGGTTGCCACTTCCAACGATTTAGACACTACCTTCCAGCCCAATGCAGTCCCACTTCTGGGTGTTGTCCCGCTGATTGTTGTCTCCCTTCTACAACCTCAATTCAGTCTGGTGCAGCCACCTCCACCACCTACTCCAATGGCGTGGTTGGAAAATAATCCATCCCCTTTGGCCTTCAACCTTTACTATGATATGCCAAAGAATCTGGAGATCTTTTGCATGAAATTCAACCCTCGGGATCCGCAGAGGACAGCAAAGGAATATGTTAATATTTTTGAGATAGCCTTGAAGACTATGCATATTATTTATGAGGATGTGGCTTGTTGGTTCTTACTCTACTCCTTAGGGGAAGAGGATTCTTACTAGTATGTCAATTTTCCAATAGGAACTATCAACACATGGGACCTCTTAAGAAATGCTTTCCTATAGAAATTCAAGATTCTAATCAGCCCTTCGGAGTTGTACCAGAAATTTATGTCCGTCCGAAGAGAGGTCAATGAACCGATCAGCTCCTTTAATGACCACTTCCATATGGCATATACTCAATTGCACGACCCTTATGTGCTCAATGATGTTTTTGTTTTACCAGTTTATTATGCAACATTGGAAAATCTTACTTTAGCATTAGTAAAGATGATGCGACCACCTCTCGCCAGATTAGTAGACACTTATGCCAAGGCTGTCATCGCTAATACAGACTTGGGATAGAAAATTTATGGTCCACTACCCTCTTTGGGGTAGGTTGCTCATCCTTCACAAATTCAAGGGCTTACTCAAGCTCTGCAGCATTAGATGCCCTTTATGAATCTAGTACCACAGCTGCCCATAGTACCTCACCCGAGATAGCCAATGAACCAGGCACCTTCGATTCCATGGTACTTTCTACCCCAACTATAGCAGGTCCACTCTCAACCACTCCAAGTGTCGGCATACCTTCAAGCCTCTAAATTCTTGCCTACTCACCAAAATTAGTCGGTTGCACAACCTATTTTCCTTTAGAATTTTCCTTCACAACTAAGTAACACAGAGAAGGATTAGATCAATGAGCTAACAAAAATGATCAAGAAGATGTCCATAGAGATGACTCATTTGAGGAATCAAAACAATCAGTTTCCAGCTTTGCAAAGAAGCATCTAGACCAACCTCAATCAGGACAGTTGTGATAGCCGAGACAACTGCGATGCTAGCACATCTTCTAAACAAACTTATGATAGGGGTCAAAATTTTGGGAAAAACTTTGACAAAAGGCCCTCCCAAAGATAGAATCGGACATGGAACACAAGGCCAAACAATGGTGGTGTTCCTACTCCCTTGGACCAGCCCAATAATAATGACAAGACTACAAGCGGAGTCTACTTATTCGAGGTTGCCTTATCCAATTGGTGTCGCATCCATAAAATAAGTCAGAATTCTGAATTGGAATGTCTAGAGTTCCTAACGGTCGCTAAAATTTTCCAAATTGAAGTCCAAAATTTCGTAGACAACTCAAGATGCAGGGGCATCAGCCCTTCTAAACCATATGACTCCTTGGTGTTGGTGGTCAACCAGCCTCCCTTCCCAAAGGTTGAGAGTAATGTGCTTGAGAAGGAGGAAACCACTACAAGCAATGAAAAAGTCGGAAGAGGTAAGTACTGAAAGTCCTTTGGCTCAACTTTTCAACTTAGCAGATAATGGTCTCGTAGATGAGGAAGAGTTGAGAGAGGATGAGGTCCAAATGTTTCACCAAAGGGCCACTCCATATGATTTAAGTAATAAACAAGTTTGTGGTCCCAACCCAAGTGTAAGAAACAACTCGAGCTATCCACGCGTACCCATGTGTTACTTTAACAAGAATATGCAGCAGAATCAAAACCAAAACCAGCCTACTATCTCCTCCCAGAGTGTCCCTTATGATGCTGAAATTGAGCAAATGGGAGAGTTTATTTGTTGTGCACTTCTTGCACACACACCCCACTGAATGTGGGGACCCTCTTTCTTTGCTCTTGGTGTTTTGACCCCTTTCTTGTTGGGGGTTTTTTTTTGCTTGCTTGGGTTTGTGCCTTAACGATCATTCTACCAATTGAAGTGGCATTCTTTTGAGTTGTATTGAAAATTTGAAGTTTTGGCTTTATCTCGGGTTTTTCACTATTTTCGGGAAAATCCGCCTGGGCCGGATTCTCCCGGTTCCTTCTTATTGTCTGAAATTGGCCTTCTGCACTACTTTTGGGAAAGTCCATACATCCCAGATTTCCTCGAAATCCATGGTGGTGTCAAATCCTCGAAATCCATGGCGATGTCGAATCCCCGAAAATTCTTTGTGGCTACGACTGTCTTGTCGAGTGCATTAATGGTGTTTGTACGAGGTTTTTGGGCTTTGATATATCGATATTTTGAAAAGTGATTGATCATTTTGAATTGTGCATCTGCTATCATTTGAGCTTGTATGTTAAGGTTCTTGGTGTTTTGCTGGGTATTTAGATCCTTGAGGTTATTTAAGCTGTACATTTGCTTTTGAAGTGCGTGGGTTGTATCCAGTCTGCATCAAGTGGTTATTTTCTGGTTTCCTTCATCATAACATTTGCACTTCCATGGTATGTATTTGCACCCTGTTTTCTATTGGTTTCAATTGATTTTCACCATTTTTCTTGGGATTCTTTCATGGTTTTCTAGTCCTTCTGGGTGCACATCATCATTGTGCATTTTGGGGTTTTATCTAGTGCACCAGTTCATTTTTGATTGATCAAATGTTTATGCTTGGTCTAGTGTTGGTTCTTGTTTGGGCTTTGGTAAGCTATGGCTTTAAGCTTTTTGTTTTGGTGAATCACCGAGTCATCTGTGCTTTCATGGTAGACATTTAGGGTTCCCAACCTAGGGTATGGCCGTTTGTTCTCGAAATTGCTGAGAAGTGGGTCATTAGTTCACATTTTATTCATTAAGGTCCTAGGTCGGGTTGGTTTCAAATTTTTTGCTTGGATCCGGAGTGATTTGGATTTCTTTGATGAAAGTAGTCAAGATATAGACAGGTTCAGGTTTCTAAGATCTTCATGGATTTCTGCCTCCCTCGGATTTTCTCGATTGCTCTATCTCTTCTTCTTTTGTCATCTTCCTACTAGAGTTCATTTGGCTTTGTCAAAATCCGTTCCATCCGGATTTTCCTGAGGTGCGCGGTCGGGTCATTTTACCAATGATGAGCTTTGATACTGTTATATCTAGCTTCACCAAAATCCGTTCGATTCAGATTTTCCTGAACAAGTCATATCCCTTCATTTTCCCCAAGTTAGTCAGGACTGTTGTTGATTTCACCAGAATCCGTCTTTGGCGGATTCTTCTGGATGTTTTTGGGAGATGTTAAATTTGATGGTTACGGATTGTGGGTTTCTTGGTATTACATTTGATTAACTTAAGGAGTTTATGCTAAGTATTCTTAATGCTTTTCCTTGGCCGAGTTGGTGATTTAAATGATATTTTGGCATTTTGTTTGTTTGGTTCGCTGGAATCCACCTGGCCCAGATTTTCCCAAAAATCCTTCCCAGTGCAGAATCCGCAAGGGGGGCTGAATCCCTAACTTTGAGATAATGATCTTTTGCACTTATTGCTTCTGATGGATCTAATTTTATGTTATCTTTATGTGTTTGCAGGCAGGATCACGACAGAATGTTGCTGCTCGAGGTAAGGGAAAGGCAACTGACCTTGGTGCAGAGGCATCTGCCATCTCAGATGCAGAAAAGGTTAAGATAGATATGAGGAGTAGAGTTCCTGAGAGTAGGCTGACTTCAATTTGGTTAGGAATTACGGACATGAACATTGGCATGTGGGATTACAAGGAATTCAAGACTGAGATGTTATCACCTAACCTTCCTTTGTTATCAAGGAGAATGGTGGACTCCGGATTGGCCCATGTGGCAGGCTTTCCTTCTACAATGCAGTGTTATGAGTTGGTGATAGAGTGTGCCAGGAATTATGATAGGGGTACATACAGGATTATTGGCCCTCAAGGTAGGATTCTTGTAGGATTCATTCCAATCTCCATTGCTGTAACCTTTGACATGCCTGACAGATCCCATGTGGTAGGCTTTGACAAGGATGGGGCTAAGAAAAATTATGAAGAAAACATTGTTAAGTCCCAACAGGTGATTAACTCTTGGCTGGAGAAGCCTAAATCTCACTTCTCTAAGTTGCCCAAGCAACTGTTCAGGCTTAAGCTCAAGAGAGAATATTATAATTTTATCACCCTTCTCAGTAGGTTGGTGGGATTGAAAAGTGCAGGGATTTTTGAGACTTGGATGTTCCATATAATTGCTAGAATGGAGCAGGGATTTGATTATCATTGGGCAAGTGCCATCAATGTTGTGATCCATGAGCAGTTATACAGTGTCTTGCAAACCAAGACTTTTACTATGACTTCCTATCTAGTGTATTTGTTGGCAAGACTTCATCCATATAAGGGGTTGAGCACTAGAGGTATCTTTGGGAAAGATGCTATCTATGAGGTATATCCATAGTTGCACTTAACTGGTGAGAGTTATAAGAGATCAAACGATGCTTTCACTATGTATATCACCAGATTGCACCAAGGTGTAGAGCATGTTAGAATCTCAGACAAGGCAAAAGAATTGATAGGAAGGTATGGAGCTTAGTTTATTCAGTTCCCCACCTTTTCATACATCAGAATTGATGGTTTTCAGAGGGCTCCCTATAGATTGCCAAGGTATCCTACGAACCACATCTTTTGTTAGAAGTTGTTAGGAAAATCTATGATTTTGACAATATTGTAAAGGGAGAAATGCATTAGACAGGTTTTGGGAATGGTTTCCCTTTGAAGATAGGAATGGGTGAGGTTTTTGCCTCCATTCAGTCTACTCATGCTTCAGAGGAGGAGATGGGCACTCTTGGTCTTTCCTTCCACACCAAGAGAACAAGATTTGATATAACTGGTGAAGCTCAAAAGAAGGCCAATAGGGATTATTGCCATAAGCCTCATATTGAGGATTATTGGATTAACCTCATTGATGAGTTTGAGGTGAGGAAGAAGAAGTTTTCCAGACTGTCAGTGGACTTGGTGAGGCTGTATAATGTAAGGACCATCCCAGATTAGATTGAGGAGGATGGAAATGTGATCCTGGGCCATGTTTATGAGGCAGTAAAAGATAAACTAGTTGGAGAAGTTGACTGGTTGGAAGAGGAAAAGACTGATTTGGATCAGGTCATGGCCCCAGTAATTAAGTTCACCAAGATGTGGTTGTAGTACAAAATACTAGAACTGAAAAGTGAGGGTGTTCCATGCACTTATGAGCTAATGGGAGATTTGGAGTCCCATTCTACTTCTGAGGGGTCACTTGAGCCAAAACAAAAGGGCAAAGGAAAGGTGGATTCTCCTTTCAAAATTCAGGTAAGGGAAGTCCTACTTGAGAAGGAGGCAGAGGAATCTGGTTGCTAAGAAGAGGAAACATGCCTCTAAGAAAGAAGTTGAGAAGAATAAGGGAGAAGTAGGGGAGGCTGAAAGTGCTCCACCATTGGAAAAGAGAAGAAGAATTATGAGATTGTCACAAAAAGGGGAAGAGACTCTTAAGGTTAACAAATTAATTGAGCCACCAGTGGTAGAAGTGGAAAGTTCGAGGGAAAGGACATAAGTTTACATGAGGAGGTCAAGGACTCCTTCCCCAAAGGACACTGCAACAATGGAGAAGGTCACAGTTAGCATTCTTGTTGTCGAGCTGGTGAGTGTCTCTATTTCTCAGGATGCTGGTAGCCAACAGGAAGAACCAAAGAAAGGTGAAAGTCCTAAGGGTTTGCAGGAAGAGGTATTTCAGGAAGGAGATCTCTTTAGGGAAGAAGTAGAAATCGATAAGGTATTGCAGTCTCCCTTGGTGGCATATGCAGATTTTCTTGCAAAGGAGCGAGTGAACAAATCCCCTCAATAGGAGGAAGTAGTGACTAAAACTTCATCACCATCTCAGGTTGTAGAAGAGGAACAATTGCAATAGGAGGGGAATCCAACTGTGGATGTTCCTAGAATTCCGAGTGTGGAAAGGCATGCACCTGTTGATCAACAAGAGAAAGAACAAGATAGACAAAGCACAGTACCTGCTGGGTCCACTATTTCGGATTGGCTTGAGAAAGGCTTAAAGAGTAAAATGGTAATAGTGGAGGATGCTCCTCCTAATTGGGATGTCCTTATGGCCAATGTGGAGAAGGGAAAAACTAAAAAGAAAGCAAGGGTTGTCTCTCAAATTGAAAGAGATGGATTAGGTAATAGAGTGGCTCATATTGCTACCCCTGCTCCAAACAAAGATAGGGACAATGTGACTGCCCAAGATTATAATGTGCAGACTGTTGATTTGGGACGTGCTATTGTAGAGCAAGATATTGAAGAATATGAGGGTTCCGGTGCAATGATTGTAGGGAGATTAAAGAAAGCAGTGCAGACCAGACATGAATTGGAGAGAGAAAATGAAAAACTAAAAAGATACTTGCAAGAATTGATGAAACCTTTGCAGGCTATTGGTTCCTCCTCTTCTACTGTAGGATTCCTTCCCCAGGAGACAATCTCTGAGTTAGAAAAGATGAAGGGCACCTCACATGCTATAGTCACTTGGTTGCAAGGTGTTCAAGCAAAAGGGGATGAGGCCATCAAGGACATTTTGTCCACTGCAGGGGATGGTACAAGGTCAGGGACATTGTTGAGGATTGTCTTAGCTCAAGATAAGGAAGATACTGACCTCCTACTCTAGAAGGTTACTACAATTATGGGATTCACCAAGGATGAATTGGTAAGATGTGGGATTCTTCCTCTTCCAAGGGTTTATGAACCTTGGGAATGGTTTGAAATCCAGCTCATGAGACAGAGGGCCTTGAAGAAGGTCAATAAACATGCAAAACAAATTGAGGATGCTCTAACTGATGTGTATGACAAATGCATTGCATTCTTCGAAGTCATGACTAGAAGGAAGAAGTTTGGTCTGAAGCATCTCAGTTTGGAGCAGCTTAGGGAATGGTGGAGAGATGTATATTCTCCAGTCAGTGAAGGGTCAGTTACTGAACATCAGTTGGATGATGCAGCAACATACATTGCAGTCATTGACAGATATTTGACCAATAAGGCTGATTGGGATGGTATGGTTGGACAAGCAAGGGAAAATATCAAGATTCTTGAGAGAAGGATTAGGGTTTTGCCTATGCCACCAATTGCTAAGCTGGATAGGGTCTGGCTGGGCGTACATGCTGAAAAGGATAAAACTAAAGATAAAGATGGGGAGTGATTATATAGGGTTACATTGATATTTGTGCTTCCCATTAATTTACATGTATTGGGCTCCCCCCCTTTTGACACTTTGGCAGTTTTGGATGAAATTGGTGCTATGGCACATTTCATATAATCAAATTATTCTTGTGGGCTGACCTATTTTAGGTTATGTTTTATTGTAAAATTATAATTTGGGCCGACCTATCTTGCTAATTCTCTATAAAAGCGGGCATGTTGCCTCATTTGAACAGTAGACAGAAAATTAGAAAATAGAGATAGAAGGATAGGTAGATCAGGAGAATAGTTAAGTAGTATCCGAGCAAGTTAGAGTTTGTTTTTCAAAGCAAATGTTGTAGCAGAAGAATTGGAATTGTTGCTATCTTGGATGATATAATATAAGAAAGATATTGTGTTTGGTATCTATCTTTTGGAATCTCATCTGACATGGTTCTTGTTATTCTATCTTTCAAATTGCTTATTATTTATGGTTAGATGATTTGATAATGCTTAGGGTTTCATGTTTGGAATGTTGTAGCGATCTCTAGTCCATACTTTTTGCAGTTAGCTGATTGTTAGCTGCTTTGCAAAGTTAGCTTGGACTTATATTTGTGCTTAGTTCAATTGTGAAAGTTATTCATCTCAATTGTTGTAAGGTTGACTGAGTGAATGTTCATGATTTGAAAATCTTTCAATACCTTAGAAGATTGCACTATTTCTGTGGAGTTGCAGATTCATCTGGGTTAAGCAAAAAATAGTTTATGAGAGATTGGTCCATCTTGAGCATCTTATCCTTTGGCATTTTCAATCTTAGTATTAAAAGTAGTTTTAAGATTATCTCTGGAACTCTTTATCTTTTTTTATTTCTTTATTAGCTGATTTATATCAAGTTTGAGAGTATCAATCTATTGCTTATATCTGATAAGTTGGAAATCCAGCTCTGCTCATAGTAAGGTCCCCTTGTGATTACCAGCATTTTCACATTATCTCTGAGTTGTTTCACTGCATTATCAAGACCTAACATTAGAGACCTTAGGGTTATCTCTTTTCCATAGAGATTTACCTTTCAAGAGAGATAGGATATTATATTCTGTCTGAGTTGTTGCTGTGCAGAAAACACCATCAACATTATTGCAAAAGAATTTAAGAAAGTTAAGTTAAGTGTGTCTTCCTTCGAGCTACTCAAACTCCTAGCTATTAGAAAAAAAAATAGGATGACCAATGGGACCTCTTCATCTAGGCAAACTCAAGAAACACCCGCTAGGAGGGTTTCCTTTGAGGATCAGTAGAGTGAACCAGTTGTACGAAAATATTTCAACAAGAAAGTTGATCCACCTACTAATCAACAAGCAAATAAGCAACCTATCAAGAAAACAGATCAGACACAAGCTCAAAACAAAGGCAGTGACAAGGATAAAGATCAGGTGGCCCAGGTAGATGTTTTCAGAGGACTATTTCAAGGAAAACCTAAAACTCCTCCCTTCCTGACCACTATCGGAGTGTTTGGGAAGAACCTTCATAACTACATGCTGGACTCAAGAGCTTCCACCAATATCATGTCCTTGAGCATGTGCAAATCCTTAGGGATAGTTCCAACTCCTTCATAGCATAAAGTGACACAGCTCGACAAGACTGAAATCAGCATAGTGGGTGAGATTAATAGAATACCTATGCAGATTTATGCTGACCCAAGGATACAAAAAACATTGACATCCAAGTTGTTGATATCCCTGATACTTATGCCATAATTTTAGGAAGGGATTTCACCCAAGTGTTGAATGGATATGCTGCAATGAACTTCTCTCACCTGTGGCTTCCATGGAAAGGGATGCCAAATCATATTCGAATAGATCGGGAGTAGTGCATGAAGTTTATGATAATGGAATACAACACAAATGAAATGTTGTTTTTTGAAATAGAATTAGGAAATTACTACCCCATGGTGTACTCAAATGAACATGAATATTGTGGTGAAGAGGTGGTTGAGGAAGTCCTCCTTGTGTCCTATAGCCCACCTACCAACTTAGCCCGTACCCCTCAAAGCACAAAAATGTTGATTGAGTTAGATGATGAGGATTCCTATGAAGATGGCAACCTTGTATTGTTGGATGACTTCCAAGAATTTATGGAAAAGTGTGTACAATATTAGCTCAATTTTGGGAGCTAAAATGAATTTTCAAGAACTCATGTTGCCTAGTTGGTGCAGAGTGCAAAATGTTGCTCATTCAAAGTTTGAATGTTGCCTATGCCAAAGAGAAATTGAGCAAGGATAGATCACTCCAAGGGAGGAAGCGTAGTCAACACTGCCAGATCAAATACATTTGGAATCTACACCTCCTCAAAAGGTTGCTAAATTGAGGTCGCCTTTGGAAGAGAAGGTCAGATTTGTTAATTCCAAGATCAAGAATTCTCTTAGGTTCTGGATGTTACACTTCGATGGGTCCAAATCCAAGCATGGAGTTGGAGCCAGTTTCGAGTTGATCAGTCCCAAAGGTAAGTCATACTTTTCTTCTCATAGACTTCAATTTTATTTCACTAATAATGTAGCGTAATACAATTCATTGGTCCTAGGACTCCTCATGGCATTAAGAAAAGGGATGAAAATGTTGCAAGTCTTTGGGGACTCAGATTTGGTCATAAATCAAGTAAGAAAAATCTATTCCTACTATGATCAAAGACTAACTAATTATAGGCATAGGGTATGGAATCTATTAGAGGGAATAGATACATTCAATATCCAACTGGTCTCGTGCTCTAAAAATTACACTACCAATGCCATAGCACAGGCGGCTAGCACCTTGCAACCATTTTCATTGTCTAGCCTCAAAAGGTTTATCATTGAGCTCACCTCCATTCTATCTGTTCCAGACAATGTAGAAATTTTTTCGATGTTCAATGATGATAAACACATCTTAGATTTTATCACCAACTCCAATCTGTTTGCTACCTAAATAAATGATGAGATTGATCCTGAAGAGGCCAAGCTTGATCTAGAAGGGGTCATTAACCTCAAGACCAACACTATCCCGAGAGGAATGGTCCAATTAGAGTGGATATTTGATCTGGATCAGATCAAAGGACATGACTAAAAAACAAAAAGGGAATCCATCAGTAACCAGTGTGTCACCTATAACCTTGGAATGGTTGAGGATGCAAAGAATGTGTTCAATGGAAAGGTGTGCACACCATTAGAAAGAAAGGACATAGTGGATGCTTTGTAGAAGTACCACGATGTCATTGCTTGGAGTTATGAAGACCTGAAAACATATGATAGATCAATTATTACTCACACCATCCCTCTCAGACTGAACATAAGACCATTTCGACAACGACAACATCCTGTCAACGCTTTGCTAGAACCAATCATATATAAGGAAGTAAAGAAGTTGTTGTCAGATTATTATTTTAATTAGGCACTCCACATAGGTTGAAAATTTGGTTCTAGTCAAAAAAAATAATAGAGAAATCAAGTTGTGTGTTGGATTTCACAATCTAAATAGAGCTTCAGAAAAGGATAACTATCCTGTAATATCATTAGATGAGGTATTGTTGATAGTTAATGGCTCTCATATAATTTCCTTTCTAGGTGGATACTCTAGGTACAATAAATTCATGGTGCAGTATGAAGATCAACATAAAACAGTATTCACCACCAAGTGGGGCACCTTTTCCTACAAGCAAATTCCATTTGGGCTCATTAATGTCGGCATGACATTTCAACGTGCAATAAAAATTTCCTTCAAGGATCTGATCGTAAAATGCATAATCATCTACATGGATGATTTGACCGTATTCTCAAAGCAATGAAGTGATCATGTTGTTGATTTGTGCAAAAAAATTCAAAGGTGTCAAGAAATTGGGTTTCCTCAACCCGAAGAAGTGTATCTTTGGGGTCACCAAAGGAAAGTTGCTCGGGCATGTCCTCTCAGAAAAGGGAGTCTCCTTTGACCCCAAAGGCATCCAAGCTATAATGAAGATCCAGTTGTTGGGCAGCAAGAAAGAGTTAAAGTTCTTCTTCGGGAAGATTATTTTTTTCCAAAAATTCATCATAGGATTTGCTGAAATCGTCAAGTCGCTCAATGCTATGTTAAAGCAAGATGCCAAGATTGAGTGGACCCCAAAGGTGAAGCAATATTTTGAAGAGATCAAGAAAGCAATTGCTAATGCACCCATGCTGGTCAACCCCGACTATCTGAAGCCATTCTATATTTATTTGTTCGCTTCAAACCACTCATGTGCCAGTATATTGACTCAGAAAGATGATGATGGGAATGAGCACCCAATTGCCTTCATGAGTTCCCCATTAAAGGACACTGAGCTAAGATATCACAATGTTCAAAATAAAGTATATTCTCTCATTCGTGGAGTCAAGAAGTTCAAGCATTACATCTTGAGAAACAAAGTATTTGACATCGTGCCTGACCCCGTAGTGAAGACATTGCTCACACAAAATGAGTTAGGAGAACATAGAGCCAAGTGGGTGACCATGCTATAGGAATATGATATGTAAATTCAACTGATGAAATTGGTTTGAGGGTAGGCTCTTACCTAAACAATAACTAAAGCAGCAATTGAATTCGGGCCTAAACTTACAGTTGAGCAAAATCAATTGGAGGATTTTTCTCCAAGAGAGTGGTATGACGACATAGTGTACTATCTGTTGAATCATAGATGTCTCCCCTACTTGTAGGGGGTCCAGAAATAATCCCTTAGACTGAAAAGAAGAAGCTACATGTTGCAAGGAGCCATATTGTACAAGAGGAACCATGAAGGCATCTATCTGAGATGCCTCGGCAAAGAAGAAGCAGATCGGTTCTTTAAAGAGTTTCATGACAAATTTGGCATGGGTCATGGTTCTGGCCTCTCTACTACACATCAAATCCCAAGAGGAGAATACTAATAGCCTACGGTCTTCAAGGATGCCCATAACCATGTTCATGCATGTCATGTTTTATAGACTACAGTGAATAGAGAAAGGAATGTTGTTGTCTCGTTGCAACCAGTCCTAGAGGTAAGACCATTCACACAGTGGGGTCTCAAATTCATTGGTCATGTAAGGCCACCATCATCCATGGGTCATAGGTACATTCTAACCACCTCTTATTACTATACTAGATGGACAGAAGCTATTACATATAGGCAATGTACCACAGAGGTAGTCACTGATTTCCTTGAAATTTTTATTTTAAATCGCTTTGGTTGCCCACATGCATTGGTATGTGATAATGGCCCCACCTTCTTCTTGCTCAAATTTTCTAGTTGGGACTTTGATTACGGAATCACCCTCAAATTGTCATCCAATTACTATCCTCAAGGCAATGGTCTTGCGGAATCTACCAACAAAAACTTGATCGTCGTGATTTAAAAAATGCTTGATAGGAACCCCAAGGATTGGCATACCCAGCTCCATTTCTCCCTTTGGTAAAATCACACCCATCACAAGGCTACCCTCAGTGATTCCCTATTCCATCTGGTTTATGGCTTGGAGCCCATCTTTCCCATACACCTGAAAAATCCCACCCTCCAGTTTATCAATGACTTTTACGATGGAGGGGACCATAGAGACACTCAGTTAGCTGAGCTCTTACACTTAGAAGAAATAGGAGATCGTGTAATAGAAAAATTTTCCAAACATCAGGGCTTATTCAAAGGTGGTTCGATCATCGAGCCAAAATTAAGGCCTTTAGAATTATAGATCTAGTACTGTGTAGGGACAAGGCCCATGAAAAGAAAGGGGGACATAACAAAATCGACAAGCTTTGTCTTGACCCCTTTCAAATAGCTGAAATCCTAGGAGACAATGCTTTCCACTTGAAAACCTTAACTAGTGACGATGTCCCATTTCCTATCAATGCACAGCACCTAAAGCTTTACTTCCAAGTCTGAGCTCGTGTAGAGTTATTCTTGTATATACTTGTACATAGGTTAGAGTAGGTTGCTTTGGCTTTCTTTCATTTTGTTGTTTTGCATTGCTTCATTTTTCTCATCTCTCGGCTATTTTGTTCTTTTGATGAGAGATTGTTCATTCCTATTGTGGTGTTTGTGCTCATTCCATGAATGGTTCACTTTGCTGCCCACTCTTAGTGTTATTTGGCTAAACATTCATTCTCGATTATTGGTTCTTGATAGCTGCCTAGGAATGACTTCCTCATTTGAACTCTATTTTGGAACTCAACCCTTGGCTGAATCTTTTTACATTCATCTCAGATCTATGATAATGTGGTAAGTGAAAAATCTCAAGTCCTCTCAAGTGATCACTATGGTTCTCAAACCCATCATAGGCTTTAGTGCTTACACAATTGAGAAAAATAATAAAATGCAGAAAGAAAAATCTAAAAGAAAGAAAGTTCTTAAATCAAGCAACCTTATGGGTGTGTGTGTAACTCTACTGGGGCTATGGATGCCCAGCTGATAATAGAGCTATATCCATGGGATCACATCGACAACTCCATCGGGGTTATGGATGCTTGACTGGTAGCAGGGCAATGTCCAAGTTACTTTAGGTGTTGGACGATTCATGTAGCTTTCTCATTTGATTAGCCGCTTTTTGTCATCGTTCCTAAGGGAAGGAATGAATTCACTACACACACACTTCTGAGATGTTTCATAGTTTGACTCAACTAAGGATCCTGTTCTCCTAGTTCACTTTTGGATGTTATCCCCTAGTCTACGAAACCAGAGATTCTGGGTCATGAATGAATACTTATCCTTTGAACGCTCAGGAGCGTTTCCTAGCCGAGTCACCATTTTTTGTGCCCTCAGCACACATACCCCAATCAGAATAGGGACCCTCTCTTTCTTTCACCTTCTTGGGTCATTTTGTTGCTACCTCATTTTTTGTGCCCCCATTTTTGGTGTCCTATATGGTCAGCATGCCATTGAAGTCTCATCCTAAGTTGACCATGTTTCACCCCCCTGAAAATTTGCAAATTCATGAGTCCTCCCAGAGTTCCTTTGGCACTTAGCCTTTTGCAAGCGGTCAAGGGACCTCTCGGGCCCGGCTCGCCCGGTTTCCTTTGTTGGATTTCCTTTATTGCATTTTCTCTTTCGAACGGCCTTTGGCCTGTGCCCTTCCGGTGTCCAAGGCTCGGATCCATGATTTTCATTTCAAACTCACATTGAAAACCGACTGTCCTTCATGCCCTCCGAGCCCGGCCCCACCGAAGTTCCCTGCCTGGGATTCCTTCATGAATTCATCATTCCAAATGACCATCGGCTCTCATCTTTTTGACCACCAGACCCCAGACCCCTCTTAGTTATTGACCTTTCACTTGGCATATTTTGAACAGCCATGATCTCGTGTCCTTCTGGCCTCCGGGTTCTGGACCTCCCGCCGCCATCTCAAAATTCAAACTCACCAAACTTTTTGTCTGTCGTACCTACATTAATTAGGTGCATTAATTGCATGTAGGGGTTTAAATAATCCCATCAACATCTCATTTTCACATGTCAAGAAGATCAAAAGAGTCCAGAGATCTCCCAACCTTCACCGCCTCCATGCCTGGTGCATCCCTTCATCATTCCTTGTGGATTCAATAACTATACTCATGGGGTTCACGAGGTGAGTTTTTCATCTAAACTCCTATCATGTCTTACATGATTTCATACTTAGATAACAAGTGAGAAGGGGTTAAATTATATGAATTTGATAGAAGAATAGTAGTGCTATAAAACCCATGTCTTAAAATTCCTAGAGAATCCCTCAAAACACCAAAAAATTAAACGTGGAACTCCATCTTTCTGACGTTCTTCGAGCTAGGTGACAGTGCCCTCCAGGCTTGAACCATCCTGTTGCCACAACCTTTAAACTCAAACCTCACTCCAAAATGGCATGATGCCTCGTGGGTTTTGAACCTCGGAGCTCCACCCTCGGAATGCCCTTCCCTTTTCGATTGTTTCAAATGGTGTTTATGCCTCGTCTACCCAAGTCTTGAATCTCATCCTTGTGCTCGCCTTTTGGTTTGCAAAGTGATTGACACATCTTAGTGCCCTTCAAGCCTTGGTTCGCAGACCTCCGTCTATGGGCCACCATCACTATTTCATCATTTCTAATGGCCTTGGGATGATTGCTTCCTGGCTCCCAGACCCTGAACTCCTCATGGCCACTTAAATAAAAGAAACTCCAAGTCCTTACCTATATCGGGCTCCGACCATCAGACCTCTGTCATTGGGACTCCGTCCCGTTTCGACTATCCAAGATGGAAAACCCATATCGTCTTTCTAACCTTTGAGCCCCGATGCTCTAATCACCCCCAAGAATTCAACCAAGGAAACATAAGGAAAACTCAGACCCCGGGTCCAGTCCATCAGGTTGCTCCCACCGGACTTTCATTCATGGCTCATCATTTCTCATGGCTATCATCCAACAGCTTTCCCACCTTCGCGGTCTGAGCACCCAGATGACTAGAGAAGTTACAAAACTGACCAACCATCCTCCAGCCTCGTGGGTTTCGAACTCCGGAACTCAACCCCAGAATTTCATTTCGCCAAAGCCATTCCAAACAGCTAACACCAGAGAACTTTCCCTCTTAATGGCTCTGGGTGCCCTAATGATGATCCAAATTCCTTCTAATCTATAAAAAAAACATTGAACCACATGCTTAGTCTGGACCCTCTCCCACATGGACACTTCAAATCATCTGAATCTAAAGTCACGAAAAACCATTTGGGTTGCTCTGCCCTATTTTCCCTTCAAAATAGCATTTTGACTAGGGCATTCTGGCCTCTAGGGCCCGAACCATACAAATTCCCTCTCATGAATCACTCATGATAATTTTGGCTAAGTGTTAGATTTTTGAATGATGAATCATCCAATCTAACAATTTTTTGTAGGGATTTCGTTAAAATTTGTGTTGTCATGATTGATTATGCTCACCTTGCCTCTATGTGTAGGATATATGGAATCTAGTGCAGAATCCTCAAGGGCAATCGTAGAAAAATACAAGGGAAAGAGAATAGGCAAGGCCCCTCATGGAAAAGAGGATAAAGACCAAATGAGGTATTAGTTCCAGGGAGAGCCTCTGCAATTTAGAGTCACCACCAAGTCGAAAGAGATCTCTCATACTAACATCGAACATGTGGACATTGATGATTTCACACAAAGGGTCATAGTCAACCCCAAAAAAGAAAGTGCAAGGTTAATTAGAAGCAATAGGATAGATAAAGTTGCAGGTTTCTCTCCCTCTTTGGTTTCCCCCAAGCTAGTAATGTCTTGCAGGGAGGCATATCAGCCATAAACTAGAACAATCATAGACAGAGATGGCAACATGTTGGCTAACATGTCATTCACAGGAATAAAAAAGACCTTCCATATCCCTACCTTCTGAGAGATGGAATTGCCAACTATCAAAGAGTGCAAGGAAATGTGGGATGAAGACCCCATGAAGTGAAAGAAACTTATAAATCAACACTGGCTTAAAGAGAAGAGAGATAGTGCTACAAAGGTTCCTCAGGAGCTCTTTCACAGCGATTTCTTTGAAGACTATCATGATCTGGTGACCTTACTGAGCAAAGTAATGGACCTCCCTACTACGGCCTATTTTCAAAAATGAATGTTCTACTTCATGGAGCGGATTTTTCATGGAGAGGACACTATGTTTTATTGGGGAGGCATAATCAGTGATTTCTTCCACGAGCAACTCATTAACGTTAAAAAGACCTCCAAGTTCTATATGATGTCCTATCTAGTATACTCACTTGCTGAGTGGAGACATTACACTAGTTTGTTCAGAGCTTTGAATGAAGAACTTGATAGGGACCTTAAGTCTTATGACAAATACCCTCAGCTGCAATTCAAAAACTTCAAGAAAGATTATTGCAGGGTGAAGGATGCTTTCATTGGTTATATCATCAAGCTACTCAGGGGTGACTTTGAGAGAAGAGTCTCCCATAGTGCTCAATATTTTCTCAAACAGTATGCATTCTTGTTCATCCAATATCCAAAGTTTACATACATCCATGCCCAAGGGTTCTTAGAAAGGCCGAAGAAGCTACCCCGATAGCCTAATGACTGGATAGTATCGTTAGAACTTTCTTGGCAATTGCGGCATGTTCACACCCTCCTAAGTAGCAAGCATATAGTGGGGAACCCTTATCCCCTTAAACTCATCTAGGGGATGTATGAGCTTATTACTTCCCAGTGTGCTCAAAATTCAGAGAAAGATTTGGTTGAATGTCATCTCAAGCTTTATACGGCCAGGCCATGGATGGATCCCTACTGCCACATTAGGAAAGAACTTGGACAAGAGTATGCCCATCTTCATAACGTTGAAGTTTTGGGCCAATTGTAAAGATTAATTTGAACTATGGATAAGGAACTATATGCAGATGACTGCATAATTCATGAAGAAGGTGAACCTGTTTCCAGTGCCAGATCAAATGGACGAGGATGAGAGTACTATGATTGACCCTAGATAAAATGAAATTTCTAATCTTCCACTACCATTAATTGATTGGGATGAGAAAGAGTTTGATGGCCTTGAAATTCTCACCAAGATCGTTGAGGCTCGAACGAAAGAATGGATTCATTGGAAAGTTGCTTGATTAAAGCAACAAGGGTCATCCTGAAATATAAGGGACTCAAAAGTGAGCCAAGTGGATTTGATGGTGGGGTAGCTATTACATCAGTAGGAGAAATATCAAAGTCCCCTCCATCCACTTATACAAGGAAGATAAAAGAGGCTAACAAGCAATAGTCTAACCCAAAGGTGTACACTAGAAAGGCCTCAGAAGGTGAGCCTTCCAAGAAAAATAAGAAATCGGGCAACGTCACTGAAATGTCTATAGTTCAAGAAGATCCACTCCATGAGTGAGAAGATATGGAGGCTGATTAGCTATAGTATCCACCTATCTCATTTTCTCCTACAACCACTACTGTTGTCACCACCACCCTGCTTATCCCACACGCAGCAGTTGCTACCTCTCTGCTTGCGGTGGACATCATTGTCCACCTTGTCTCCACCTCTCCCATGGTACAAGTAATATCAATGGATTCATCTTAAACCAACACCTCACAAATTTCCTCATCATCCATGTCTCCATCTTTTTCCCTTCCAACTGCTACAGTGGCAATTACAATGTCTACCCTTACCCTTCTGGAGTCCTTCGTAAAATATATACAAAATGTACCATCTAAGAACTCAGGGATGTTTCCAAACCCGGTGGTGCAGGATGTAATTTCCCAAGTGATAACCAATCTCTCAGTCCCTCCTCCTACTACTAAGCCACCTATAATGGAGGCCACCATGTATATTTTTGAGGAGTTAGACCGACAGCAACAAACAGAGACAACTAAGAGCTTGGAAGAGGAGGCAGACGACTACCAGCAGCACCCCATATCTGAGCATCGAGTAATTGATGAATTCACCTATGAATCTTTTGCTGATGATGGTGAGGGTTTGGACACAAAGATTATTGAGGAAACAACTGATCTTGAGCTTGATGCAGAGCTAGCTAAGTAGATCAAGGAAATTGAAGATAAGGAGGCTAAAAGGAAGCCTATTATTGAAGAAATGATTGCTGCCACAGAAATCAAGGGCAATAAATCTCTAGTAGAGGAATGCAACCATAGCCCTATGCATGATGAGGAGATCCTCCCTCGTGATGAACAAGAGGAAAAGGAAGAAGATAAGCCTGTAGAAGAGGCTGAATTTCATGAAAACCCAAAGATTGATTAGCCCGAGGAGCACGGTCATGATGAATAAAAAGAAGAAAAATATGTTGAAGGGAAAGACATCCCCAAAGAGTGTCTACCCATCAAATTCCCCATCAAATGCATGGTGTTCATCCAAGACTCTGATGAGGAAAATGAGGATATGAGGACAAAGAAAGAAGCTCTGAATGTGAAAGATATTGAAATCAAAAAAGATGAAAAGAAAGATGAATAGGAATCACCCAAGGAAAAGTTCTCAATGCCTGACTAGTTGGAAAAGCAATTGAAGAAGAAGGCTCCTGACCATAAGGATCTGAAAACAAGGTTGGAGGCTATGTTGTCTCGAGCCCAAGTCAGCACCAAGAAGGAAAAGAAACCTAGGATCATATCAAAGGTAATGATGGATGCCTCCAGATCCAGAGTAGTACAAATAGCTACACCAGTGGTGGGAGAACAAGGAAAAAGGTACAACATCTCCACCATCGACTTGGGAGTGGCCACCAGGGAACAAAAATTAGATCACCTCCAGGAGTCTATCGCCACGCTTGTGCATCTAATTCAGCAAGACAAAATCTCGAAGGAAGAGCTTAAGGCATAGGTGGCTGATCTAATAGCCTACATCCAACAATGGTCATCAACAGAAGAACAACCTATCACATCTTTGGTCCTATTGCAATTTCTCTCCAAGGAACAAATAGATAAGCTAGAAAGGATAAAGAACTTGAACAAGACTGTGGATAACTGGTTCTGGCAAGTTTTGAATAATGGAAAAATGGGCATCAATCACGTTGTTCAGACAAAAAAAAATTTCTTAGATGTACAAAAGTCTCTTGAGGGTACAAGGAAACTTTACATTGACTTCCAAAGGAAGTATGAGTCTTCGTACCCGAAGATTGAGGCTATCCTCAAATTTTCAAGCGAGATTTGGGAAAAGAAGTTTGGATTCAAAGAGGATGATCACTAGCTGATGGATTTGTGGAAGCGAGATTTTGAAATTTAGAAAGAAAGGTTAGAGCAGGTGCTTCAAAAGGTAAACCTAGATATCAATTGGGCCAAGGAGGTGTTGGCATTTTTTTTTTTAAAAGCAACCCACATAGCGATTGCAGTTCTCTAAGAGGTAGCCAACCCCTATCCAAGATGACTACAACAACTAGTGGCCAACTAACGAGAATCAGTTAGATACTGATTCTCTCCTACACTTTTGGCTCTATAGGACCAAGGTGGGTAAACCTACATGTGTTCATAAGAATGCCATTTAACTGATTAGAACACCTTCTGCATACAGATCACAATCCCTACACACTCAAGGGGATATTCACCACTCTTGGTATTGGAAGACTAGAGAATGATTACAAGCACCGAAGAGCAATGGAATTGACCCACTAACAATAAGTAAAAACCTCCCGACGGAAAACTAAGTTTTAATATGTGTTTATGTTTAGTATTTGGATTACCATGCTTAGAGCTTATAGTCGAAAACCAAAGAGAAGGCTACAAACATTGTTCAGTGCCTCATCCACCAGGCAACGGAGTCATACAGAGTATAATTTTTATACTGTGAACTTATCTTCATATAGCATTACTATCATGAGATACTTCAATACATTAAAATAGTACTTCTTTAGGAATCTTGAGCATATACAACCATGAACATGTAATTGACTCTTCAAGCATTTGATTAACTCCTTAAGTTAAAGCAAGAAAAACTAACTACACTTTCAATTAATTCTTGAAACTAAATAGAGGAACCCTTGATAACTCCATTCATAATCCATGGCACACACATAGGAGAGTAAACCATCTTAATTTTGTAGATTTGTTTCGATATCAGTAATTAAAAAAGTATATCATACTAACTGATGAGCCTAAAATATGCTCATTATTTGAGTGTCATGATGTATTTTTGAATACCTTTACTCTTTCTAATGGTTGTTTTAAAACTCTGTGGTTATAAAATTTTCATGTTAATGGGTAGTGTTCTATGACAATGCATTCCTACATTTCTGCAGCTTAATATCTCCATATGACTATATTCATGGCCCTATTTAACCTCCCAATTGACTGATATGATACGTGTAGTTTCTGGATAAATAAGATGAATTTAATGTGTGTGATTAATGATAAGTATCATTCTATTACACTTTCTTTCGCCTTTGTTTCCATGTGTTATGCAGGTTGTTGAAGATAGTATGAATAAGTCAATGCGCAGCGAACCTCAGTTCTGAAGTGAAGATCATTTCCATCACGGCACCAAGCATGTTGTTCCTGCAAAGATACTATGCCCCGGTCATCGGGAGGAGATCTAAATGGTCATCAATCTAGGAGGAGTGGAGCGCTAGATTCTTTTTGAATCAGTTGGATAGATACACTTTCATTTATGGAAATCTGTTCCTCACAATTGGGAAGCATCTACATTCGCATCTTTCTTTGTTAGTTAGTTAGTTGTTTCTCTTTAAATAAATGTTCCTCCTGTGCGAGTGAACGGGGATGATTAAGAAGAGATTAGAGTAGAGAGTAGAGATAGAACAGAGTGTAGTGAGATTACCATTATAATGAAAAATAGAGCTTTGTATTAAGTTTTCTTACAAGCAAACAACCATGTATGTGATTATGAGTTATGAATAAAAAGCTGATGAAGTTTTGAGTTCAATTCTTGCATAGTTGGTTGATGCTTGCTAAGGGGGCCCACTTCATAAGTATCTATAGTTAGTTGTTTACTTCCTTTTGTTTAACTGTTAGAATTTCATTCCAGTAAGTTTTAGTGCAAACTTAGTCTTGTGTTGTTCCTATAGCATAAGGAATCCATCCCTGTGTCTGTTCCTGCAGCATAAGGCCAGTTCATTATTTGTTTCCCAGTAATGGTTATTACAATTCCTGCTTTAATTAAGTTATGCTTAAGTTAATAAGACTTTTCCTTACATTCTTGCATCAGAGTTAGAATTCCTTTCAAGCATTTATTTCTAGTAAGTTATGGCTAAAACCGGTTCTTAGTGCACATATAGTGCCGCTCCATTTCAAGTATACATTCCCTGGTTTGACAAGTAAATGAATGACCATGAGAAGATGTTAGTCACCTGCTGGAATGTCCAATTCCTAGGTTAGGATTTGTCATGACTTCTATATCCTTTTGTGGGCACAACCACTAACTGTATACAAATCCCTACTCGGGATGATTTCCTGAACAAAATGTTCATAACACTTAAACCGTAAAACTATCTATACAGACTCCAAAGCCTTGGACCCAAAAATTTTGACCCATAATGAGCTATGAAATCTCCTTTTTATATTAGGAGAGCAACAAGCATTAGGCTACATTGTCAGTACAAAATTGAATTTCAAATCAAAGTGAAATTCAAATTCACATTCTTTATCGTTCGATAACATCGTGTATGATCGAAGGAATAAAAAAATGGTTACACAGTAACCAGTCGGAGAACAAAATTTTTTGCAAAGCAAGCGCACGTCCATGTCCATAACAGAAAAAAGTAGGAGCAAACACGTCCAACCAACCCACCACCGGTCACCATCAAGAGAACACACGGCCTCGGTAAAGGCGACCGCTTCGAGTCCATGCCTGAGATAGCGACCGAACCACCTCTTCTCTACCAGCCTTGCCAACACAACCCCTAAAAATTGGACCTGGTGCCAATGTAGTTATTGGTTCAACTACCATGGCCTCTGAATTTCCTCCCATGAGTTCAGTTAAAGTGGCCAAGTAACACCGGTAGTCCGAATCGGTGTAAGATTCATCAGAATCTGAAATGATCACCGGGGATGAACAGTGCACTGGCTTCTTTCCAGTATTTCTTGTAGCACCCCTGGGCATTGTGGGTGTAACAGGCTCCATCATGACTGGCAACCCTCGGGATCCGAGTCTCGCACTCCTGTGTTTAATTGATTTATCCATAAAAGAAATAGAGCTCTGCAACACACAGGAGAAGAAACCTTCTTGCACATAGACACAAGAAGATGCAATGCTAATTGCACACAACCTAGTCAGCATTTATAGAATGGCCCAGCATGAAGGGTACAATTGCTTGAAAGCAATTCAAGCACTCGAACAATTAGTGACCAAGATAACCATGAATACTCTCAGTAGGATGGCACTGCTCGCACGCCGAAGAAAATCAGGTGGAGATCCTCTGGAGAAAGAAAACTCGTGCCATTAATGACACGAGCAACAGCCAGGCAATATATGCCATGCAGACAAGTCACACACCCCCTCATTGAAATTGAACCACTGATTCAGATCACACTTTGACAAAACAGAGGGTTGAAACCAAGTCAATGGATATTGACAATCCACCTCGACGCCTAGGAAAACACATCCAATCAAAACCCTCAAAGATAGCAGATCCGAACCACATAGTGGGACCCACATAGCCCTATTGGTAGAAGAAGAAAATCCACATGCCACGCCCTTGTAGACCTCACAACACCCTTCAGGATATTTAATCTGCTCGTGCGAGGTGTGTGAGAAACCATAATTAACCCTGTTATTAATTACCATCGCCAGTGAAAAGATGGCCACACGTCACTGCCAACACCTCGGGAAGAAAACCCACTCATTCGTTCATGCCATATGGTGACATCTCACAAACCTCGCACCACTTTGGTGATGCCGACAGGAAAACCTACGAGGTCGACGAGAAGCGGCCCAGATCCAATCCTGCGATCGGACGGTTCATCAGACTTCAGATAAAACATCCAAGTGGGACTCGCATTGAAACTCCCAGTAGTATAGAACATAAGCCATCTTGGTAAAAAGATTGGCAAATCAGGTGAAATGGGATCGGTAAAGCATGACCCGAGAGGGATAAAACCTCACTTAAGTGACCGGTTGCCCCCATAATAAGTCACTGTTGGAACATAACAAGAGGGTTTACAAAAGTCGATAATCAAAGTTACCATGGGTAACTTTGAAACCCTAAAACCCCAGCTCTCATAACTTAAAAATGAAATTCCCATCAGGAGGTTTGGACAGATTGCAGTCGGTACTTGAAGCTAATGACAAGGTACGATGTGCCTGTTGTCCAAATCAATCTAGAGAAGATAAAGCCTCATTTCCAAAAGAGGATAGAAGATGGGATATCGGGTAATGTTACTACTAATTTCATGAGTTTTGTCACCCGAGCCTTCACCCAGTCTGCATTGTTCAAGGATCACGCTGCTAAGTATGATGAAGACTGGGAAAAGCTCATTGAGAATTCCAAAGAATGGAGTTACCAAGTGTTGCAATCCGACATCATAGAAGTCGATAAACTCCAGTCGATGATTCTGAAATTCATGGAGTATTGAGCCTTGAAGAAGTAGGAGGGAAACCCTATTATTGATGAATAATTTCTTATAGAATAGCTGCAGAAAAAGAGCAATCAGCAAGAAGACAAAATGTTGCAGTGTTTCCACTAGAAGACAAAATAGGGAAAAACACAAAATTGAATTTTAAAATGTAATATATTGTGGGTGTATGTAGAACCCTAGTCTATAGTGAATCTTGGCCACACAAATATAAATGAATCTTGGCCACTCATTACACTTTTGGGACATTATAAATAGGGGTTCTCCTCTCATTTTCAAAGGAGAGTTGAGTTGTTGTAATGACATGTTGCAGAAATTTTAATATAAATACATTGATTTTGGTGGATTTCTGAGTTTCTTTGCAAGTTTCATGATTCTTCTCTCATAGTTAGATGATTTAATTAGATTTACTTTATTGTTTCGGTTATTTTCAGTTAACTTTGGTAGATTTAGTAATGTTTTTCTATGGTTGTGAGGATTTTTGTTGTGTAGATACCTTTTTAGTCCATACTTTTGGTTGTTTGTTGTTGGTAGATGGTTGTGTAAAGTTAGTCTGGACTTGAATTCAAAGTTGCTTTAAAAAAAATTATGTGTTCATGCATATACATGGTGAATGGATGATAAAATATTTGCAGTCCTTAGAAGATAGCATAGATTTCATGACACTATGAAATTTTTGGTTAAGTGAAATTTTGTTTTAAGGAATTTGTCCACAGTACAAAACCTCCATGATCACTATTCATTCATAGTTACAGGTCCAGGAACCTCTTCTCTTCCCTACTCCTTTTCCTTTTTTTTTTTAATAGGTAACCTATGTTAAGGTTCATTGCACATTGTAAAGCCAAATCTTAAATCAGAAATGGAGTTCAAGACTATTGTTTGAACCTGCAGCAAACGTACAACAATCTTCCATCTTAAAAAAACTCCATTTTCAAATCCAACTTCCTTCCAGCCTAACTTTTGTAAGTCTACCTTGTGATTACCAGCAAGATCACATCAAACATCAACTGAACGAACCCATGCAATTCATGACCTGACATCTGAGAGACCTTGGGATACTGTTCTGCAATTTGATTGTGGAAGATTGTCTTTCAAGAGAGGTGATGCACCTATGCATTACCTGTGTTGAGAAAGTGTACCAAAAGACCCATCAACACTCTATTTCATAGGTTTTGCTTCATCAATTGAGTTAGGTAAATATTGTAGGTTTTTAATTTGTCGTGGATAAATTTGGAGGTGTTCTCTTTTTCATAGGTTATTTCTTCATCAATTCAGTAAGGTTAATATTTTTGGTGTTATCAGTGTCATGGATAAATTTTGGGCTGTTGTATTTCTCATAGGTTTTGCTTCATCATTTCAATGAGGTAAATATTATAGGTTTATTCGGTTCCATAGATAAATTTGGGGGTGTTACTCTTTTTCATAGCTTTTGTTTCATCAATTCAATCGAGTAATTACTATAGCTTTTAGGTGTCATGGATAAATTTGGGGTGTTCTTTTTTTCATAGGTTATGCTTCATCAATTCAATCAGGTAACTATTGTAGCTTTTTTAGGTGTCATGGATAGATTTGGGGGTTTTCTTTTTTTCATAGGTTTTTCTTCATCAATTCAGTGAGGAAATATTGTAGGTTTTTTTATGTCATGGATAAATTTGGGGGTTTTCTCTTTTTCATAGGTTATGCTTGATAAATTTAGTGAGGTATTTATATTATAGGTTTTTTCGGTGCCATAGATAAATTTAGGGGTGTTCTCTTTTTCATAGGTTCTACTTCTTCAATTCAGTCAAGGAAATATTGTAGATTTTTTAGTTGTCATGGATAAATTTGGTGGTGTTCTCTTTTTCATAGGTTTTTCTTCATCAATTCAGTTAGGTAAATATTGGTTTTTTTTATGCCATTGATAAATTTGGCGGTGTTCTCTTCTCCATAGGTTATGCTTCATCAATTGAGTGAGGTAAATATTATAGGTTTTTTGGTGCCATTGATAAATTTTGGGGTGTTATCTTTTTCATAGGTTTTCCTTCATCAATTCAATAAAAAAACTATTGTATCTTTTTTAGGTGCCATGGATAAATTTGGGGGTGTTCTCTTTTTCATAGGTTCTACTTCATCAATTCAATCAGGTAAATATTGTAGGTTTTTTCGATGCTATGGATAAATTTGGGGGTGTTCTCTTTTTCATAGGTTCTGCTTCATAAATTCAATGAGGTAAATATTGTAGGTTTTTTGGTGCCATAGATAAATTTGGGGATGTTCTCTTTTTCATAGGTTTTACTTCATCAATTTAGTCAAGTAAATATTGTAGGTTTTTTCTGGTGCCATAGTTAAATTTGGGGGTGTTCTCTTTTTCATAGGTTCTACTTCATAAATTCAATTAGATGAATATTGTTGGTTGTTTGAACACTTTGCTATTTTAACCTATAATTTGTTTTCACACCAAAGGATCTCTTAGTTTGACTAAATATGGAATTTTGCTACTCTATTGTCATCAGATTTAGGAAGTTTCCATAACTAATGATAGTCAAACTAAATATTAACTAGTAATACATAATTGAAGTTCAAAGATTAAATTAAGAAGGTAGTTTGAACATATTTTAAGAATGAGGAGAAAATACCTTGAAAGTGAACTATAAAGGGGCCTGCAAACAAAGGGGTTCTATTATTTTAGTATGAAGATCCAAGTATGTTAGTTTTTTTCTTAGAGGTCTATTAGTTCACTATGTTATATTAGCTATTAATTGTATATGCTTGCACCTCTCAAAGTTGAATACAATACTTGGTATTCAAATAGTTGTTTGGTAGTACTAGTAGGGGCAATCATGTTCATACACAAAAATATATTGGGATTACAATATGAATAATTATCTATTGGTTAAATGTGTATTGGATTGGAGTTTAAAAAAATTAATGGTCTCTTATTGCTTGCATCTATCCATAGAATGAATGTAATTTATAACATTAATGTGACAGCACTACAAGATTAAGATTTACAATTCAATATTATTATAAGATAGCACAATAAGTTGAAGTCAATATTACTATGATTATAATATGGAAATGTCAGTGTGGGTGATTGTGTATAAACACAAGTATCATTTTTGTCTTATTAATGTCATTATCAAGGGTTTATAAATGATTTTTTGTTCCTTATATTCTTATATATTAAATTTAGTGGACTTGTACCTCTAGAAACCAAATATTGGGGCTATATTTGTACATATTATCATGATTTTTGATATGTTTAAGAAGATCTATTCAAATTAACTAATTTTATCTTGCTCTATGAAACCTGCCCTCCTCACTTGCCACCAACTTACTTCTACACAACTAAGTAGTTTTATACTTAACCCATAATTGAATTTGTTAATCTAGTTTGTTTTCATATATTATGTTTCCATATTAAAATACCAAGAGAGTTCATGACTTTATCCTATACATGTTAACTTTTATTATTATAAATATTATGTAAAGGTCATAAATTATGAAGTACCTTTATTTATTATTATCTATTTAATCATTAAATAGTAACGGTTCGCCACCCTTTCAGTCTAGTTTCCCACATTAATCACATGTTTCCCCCACCATTGCTTATGTACATGTATATTTATTGTGTGTCCCTTCCCATTACCTACACGACATGTTGCACAAATTCCCAGTTAACAATTGTGTTTCCCTTGTATACAATGTAATGTGGTTCCCAGTTTGTTGTGCATGTATATATGTATATTATACATTCCTATCAGATATGAGATTTTTTAAACTCTGACTTACTATTTTTCTTCCCTTTGCTTTAATTTTTCCATCCTTACAACCATAGGTTAACAGTCTTGCTTTGTATATATGTATACATATATACATAAATATCTATATATATACATATATATGTGTAGGTATATATCTATGTATTATGTATGTGTGTGTACATTTATTTACATTTTAATACAAAATTCCATTGCAATGAATAACTAGTACATTATATAGGCATTGGAACTACACTGCCAATAATTCATTGCAGATATCAACATGTATTAACATATAACAAAAATTATTCATTCTACTTTATTCCAATATGAAGAAAAGTGCCAAAAACACTTAGGGTACTTGGTTTTTTGAAGGCCTTTCATGTCTTCCTATGTTGCACTTCACGATTCAAAGGGAACTATGGACAAGTGCAACATAGGTTACCATTAGAAAGGATTTCGGAAAATCAAGTCTTCCTAAAGCATTACTAAATACAAAAATTATCAAAATCCATTCACGCAAGTTGCATGTGTCTCTCATCCCAAACGTAAGCATAAGAATAACACTTCATTCTTTCTTCCCAAATAAAATGAAAAAATATTAAGACTTCATCCCATAAAGCAATCGGCCTTATCGATGAACACATCCTTCTTAATAACTCTTTCATCATATAGGCATCTAATTGTAGTGCCAATAATAGTTAAATCATTTTGAACATGACACTATACCCTCCTATGAGGTGGTAGCAATGGGGACACATGGTTTTAGAAATTCTTTGTGTGTTCAACTGTGTTGCAGACTACCATTCAAACTAAATTGGACGATTGTTGCAACATAGTTTAACATTCTTGAGGTTTTCAAAAAATTGTGTGTGTCCTCATTGCATAGGGGAGAGGTGTTGATACATGTGAAACCTATTTTGGAAGGTTCACATAGAATGCCACATGGACCTCTAATAAAATTTAATAATCCTTGCATAAAGGAAAAGTAATTTAGAAACCAAAAAATCATTTTTATTTGTTTTTAAAATCATATGGCACTGGTTGAAATCTGATTTGGCCAAGGTGTCAAAAAAAATCCTATTTCAACACACACACACACATTTGAGATGTACTAAACTGTGATATGTATTTTCTCCTAAGACAATGAAGTCACATAATGAACAATTGCTTGCATACACTCTTTTTCTTGAGAAATTAGCTAACTATGACACTAAATAAACAAACAATATTTAAATGGTTGAATTGAAGAACAAAAGAAAAATAGAATTGTATAAGCATATATACATATATGTATATGTGTATGTATATTTATATGAATATATGTGTATATATTTACCTAACTGAATTGAAGAACAACAACAAAATAGATATTTATAAATACATATATATGTATGCATATATGTATATGTATATATATATATATATGTCTATAAATACATATATATATATATAATTGCTTACATGCATTCCTTTGCTATACAAATTGGCTATATTTGATACTGAACAAACCAACAATATTTATATGATTGAATTGAAGAACAACAACAAAATAGATATGTATATACATAAACATACATATGTATATATAAGTATACATACATGTATATATATGTCTATACGTATATGTATATGTATATACAATTGCTTACATACATTTTTTGCTTCAAAAATTGGCTATCTGTGAGACTGAACAAACCAACAATATTTATATGAATGAATTGAAGAACAATAGAAGAATACATATGTATAAACATAAATATATACATATATATATATATATATTGATGTATACATATATTTATATATATATATATATATATATATATGTATATGTATATGTATATGTATATGTATATGTATATGAATATGTATATGTATATATATGTCAAGATACATAAATGTATATGTATATGTATATGTATATGTATATGTAAGTGCATGGATCTGTGACACAATTTTGGCTCTTAAGATGCCACTTTTTTTTTTGAAATCAGAAAAATCTGATTTGCACGAGAAAATGAAAATAGTTACGCTCAAAATTTCAAGATGCAGCAAGAAAAAAAGTTGAAGTGCTTTGAGTCTAGTTTCTAAGCTACTCATTATTTTTGAAATTAATGAAGATTAAGGGTCTCAAAAAGGGGGGGCCCAAAACAGGTCATGTTTTTATAGAAAAAAAAAGCATAGTGCCTAAGGCCTCCCCCCTTTTTGAATAAATTTTTTTTAGAATTTCAAAAATCCAAATGGTGAGAAATTAGCTAACACCATGTAGTTTATCATTCTTCTTTTAGATAATTATTTTAATGAATAAAAAATATTTTACGAATTTCAAAATTCGACACATCCTGAAAAGATGAAAGTTGAGCCTGCTCCCCCCAAATGTTTTTGAAAACTAATCAAAAATTGAAAAAAAAAATCATCGCATTGAGAACGGAATCTAGTTCTAAAAATTGTAATTTGTTTCACATTTCGATGAACGAGTAAAAATCTATCCTAAAACTAGAACATGTTGGTTTTTTACCAAAAACGGAGGCATTTACAATAGAAGCTATGGATCAAAACCTTAACTGAATCAAAACGAAAAAATAATTGTATATTTAGATAGCTAAGAGAGAGGGTAACACTATCACGGTTTTTTAATAAACTTGCATTGAAAGATGTGCAAACATGATAGGGAGAATAGATGAAAATATGAGGAAATTTGGACAATCTTGTCAATTACATGTCTAAAGCAGGTCATTTGTGGATGTGTCATTTGGTGAGTGTTGAATTTGGTGCTCGCCAAATGACCTACTTTGAACAAAATATAACTTTCCCCTCTTTGGTCGACCACTCTGATAATGTTGAGAGTTCACAATTTATGATCATAGATGGATAGTTGAGGTTTTACCTTTCAAACGCTCTTTGCCTCGTTACCCTAACTGGATAACTCTCTATCCCTCTAAAGTCTCTCTCTCTTAGGTCTCACTCCCTCCTACACTACCTAGACTACTCTCTCTCACTCCAAATCCCTCTCTCAGTTCTCACTCCCTCCCACGCTACCTAGACTACTCTCTCTCACTCCAAATCCCTCTCTCAGGTCTCGCTCCCTCCCACACTACATAGATAAATCTATCTCACTCCAATCCCCTTTCTCACTCTCCCTCTCTCTCACCCCTCTGGTCTTTTTTCCTCTCTCACTCCATCTCCCTCTCTTAGGTTGTTATCTTTCTCTCTCTTTGTCTCTCTCTCAAGTCTCTCCCTCCTACCCCTCTCCCTCTCTTAGGTCTCTCACTCGCTCCCTCTCTCTCACTCACTCCCTTTATCTCTCTCCCTCTCTCTCTCCCACTCTCTCTCAATTATCTCCCTCCCCCTCTCTCTCTCACACACACACTCCCCCTCTCTCTCCCACTCCCTCTCTCTCACTCCCTCTATATCTCTCCCACTCTCTCTCCCTCCCACCTCCTCTCCCTCTCTCTCTCTCTCAAGTCTCTCCCTCCCAAACCCTCTCCCTCTCTCTCGCACACACTCCCTCTCTCTATCTCTCTCAATCCCTCTCTCTCTCTCCAACTATGTCTATCTCCCACTCTATCTCTCTCCCTCTCTCTCAGGTCTCTCCCTCTCACCCCCTCTCCCTCTCTCGCAAGTATCTCCCTCCAACCCCCTCTCCCTCTCTCTCTTTTTCAAGTCTCCCCCTTCAAACCCCTCTCCCTCTCTCCCAAGTATCTCCCTCCCACCACCTCTCCCTCTCTCTCTCACACCCTCTATCTCTCTCCCACTCTCTCTCAGGTCTCTCCCCCCCACCCCCTCTCCCTCTCTCAGGTCTCTCTCTATCTCTCTCACTCACTCCCTCTATCTCTCTCCCACACCCTCTCTCTCTCTCACACTCCCTATATCTCTCTCCATCTCTCTCAAGTATCTCCCTCCCACCCCCTCCCTATCTCGCTCTCTCCCTCTCTCTTAGGTATCTCCCCCCACCCCCTCTCTCTCTATCTCTCACACCCTCCATCTCTCCCATCCCTCTATCTCAAGCACTCCCTCTCCTTCCCACCCCCTCTCCCTCTCTCAAGTCTCTCTCTCTCACTCCTTGTATCTCTCCCATCCCTCTATCTCCCACTCCCTCTCTCTCCTACTCTGTCAAGTCTCTCCCTCCCAACCCTCTCTCTCCCTTTTCTCCCTATCCTCTCCAAGTCTCTCCAAGTCCCTCCTCTCCCTCACTCCACCTCTCTTGCTTTCTCCTCCAACCCCTCTCTCTCTCTCTCTCTCTCTCTCTCTCTCTCTCTCTCTCTCTCTCTCTCTCTCTCTCTCTTAGGTATCTCCTCCCCACCCCACCCTCTCTCTCTCTCCCTCTCTCCAGAATGTCTCCCTCCACCCCACCCTCTCTCTCTCCCTCTCTCTCTTGAGTATCTCCATCCCACCCTCTCCCTCTCTCAGGTCTCTCCCTCCCACCCGCTCTCCCTCCCTCTCTCAAGTCTCTCCCTCATACCTTCTCTCCCTCTCTCAGGTCTCTCTCTCACTCTCTCTCACTGAATCCCTCTATCTCTTTCCCACTCCCTCTCTCTCTCTCTCTCCCTCTCTCTCAATCCCTATATATCTACCTCAGTCTCTCTCCCATACCTCTATCTCCCACTCCCTCTCTCCCCCTCCCTCTATCTCTCCCTCTCTCTCTCTCCCCCTCTCTCAGGTAGGAGGAAGAGACTTGAGAGAGAGTGAGAGGGAGAAAGAGGGTTGAGAGTTTAGGGTTGAGTACTCAGTGTTGAGTGTTTAAGGGTTGAGGGTAGAGGGTTGAGGGTAGAGGGTAGAGGGTTTAACGGTTTAGGGTTTAAGGGTTGAGGGTTTAGGGTAAGGGTTGAGTTTTTAAGGGTTTAAGGGTTGAGGGTATAGGGTTGAGGGATTAGGGATAAGGGTAGAGAGGGATTAATGGAGGGAGGGAGATATGTAGGGAGAAGTGAGATAGAGAGGAGAGAAGAGGAGGAAGGGACATAGATAGATGAGGATTGAGGATCCAATGTTTAGGTTAGAGGGTTGATAATTGAGGGCATAGGGTTGAGGACCTATAGGGTTGATGGTTTAGGGTAAAGAGAGGGAGAGGTTTTAGAGTCGAGGGTAGAGGGTAGAGGGTTATGGGTAGAGGTTAGAGGGTTTAAGGGTTTAAGGGTTTAGGGTTTAAGGGTTAAGGGTAGAGGGTAGAAGGTTTAGGTTTTAGGGATTAGGGTTTAGGGTTTAAGAGTTGAGGATTAAGGGTAGAGGGTTTATGGTTGAGCTTTTAAGGGTTGAGGGATTAATGGTTGAGGGTTGAGGGATTATGGTAGAGAGTTGACGATTTACATTTTATGGTTTACAGTTTACGGGTTGAGAGTATAGGGTTTAGGGTTTACAATTTAAGGGTAGAGGGTTTAAGGGTTTAGGGTTTAAGGGTTAAGGGTAGAGGGTTTTAGGGTTTAAGGGTTGAGGATTGAGGGTAGACGTTTTAGGGTTTAGGGATTAGGATTATGGTTTATGGTTTAAAGGTAGACGGTGTAGGGTTGAGAGAGAGTTGGGGGGTTGAGGGTTTTAGAGTTTTAGGGTTTTAGGGTTTAAGGGTTGAGGGTAGAGGGTAGAGGGTTGAGAGTAGAGGGTAGAGGGTACAGAGAGAGAGGGGGTTGAGGGTTTTAGGGTAGAGAGAGAGAGAGGGTTGAGGGTTTTAGGGTTGATGCTTTTAGGGTTGAGGGTAGAGGGTTAAGGTTAGAGAGTTTAAGTGTTTAGGTATTGGGGTTTAAGGGTTTACGGTTTATAGTTTAAGGGTAGACGGTGTAGGGTTGAGAGAGAGGGGGGGTTGGGGGTTTAAGGGTTGAGTGTTGAGGGTAAAGGGTTGAGGGTAGAGGGTAGAGGGTTGAGGGTTGAGGGTTGAGGGTAGAGGGTAGAGGGTAGTGTAGAGACAAAGAGACAGAGAGGGTTGAGGGTTTTAGGGTTAAGGGTTAAGGGTAGAGGGTTAAGGGTAGAGGTTTAAGTGTTTAGGGTTTGGGGTTTGAGGGTTTAGGGTTTAGGGTTTATGATTTACGGTTTAAGGGTGGAGGGTGTAGGGTTGAGAGAGAGATGGGGGTTGGGGGTTTTAGGGTTTAAGGTTGGAGGGTTGAGGGTAAAGGGTTGAGTGTAGAGGGTAGAGGGTAGAGGGTTTAAGGGTTGAGGTTTTAAGGCTTTAGGGTTTAAGGGTTAAGGGTAGAGGGTAGAGGGTAGAGGTTTTAAGGGTTTAGGGTTTAGGTTTTAAGGGTTTAGGGTTTAGGGTTTAGGGTTTATGATTTAAGGGTAGAGTGTGTAGGGTTGGGAGAGAGATAGAGAGAGGGGGGTTGAGGGTTTAAGGGTTTAAGGGTTGAGGGTTGAGGATAAAGGGTTGAGGGTAGAGGTTTAAGGGTAGAGGGTTAAGGGTAGAGGTTAGAGAGAGCCAAAGACAAAGAGAGTGGGAGAGGGTTGAGGGTAGAGGGTAGAGGTTAGAGGGGTAAGGGTAGATGGTTTAAGTGTTTAGGGTTTAGGGTTTATGGTTTAAGGGTAGAGGGTGTAGGGTTGAGAGAGAGAGAAGGGAGCTTGGGGTTTTAGGGTTTTAGGGTCAAGGATTGAGGGTAAAGGGTTGAGGGTATAGGGTTGAGGGTTGAGGTTAGAGGATAGAGGGTAGAGGGTAGAGGGTAGAGGGTAGACACAAAGACAGAGAGAGAGGCTTGAGGGTTTTAGGGTTGAGGGTAGAGAGTAAAGGGTTAAGAGTAGAGGGTTTAAGTTTTTAGGGTTTAGGGTTTAAGGGTTTAGGTTTTATAGTTTAATAGTAAAGGGTGTAGGGTTGAGAGATAGAGAGAGAGGGGGTTAAGGGTTTTAGGGTTGAGGGTAGAGGGTTGAGGGTTGAGGGTAGAGGGTTTTAGGGTTTAGGGTTTTAGGGTTTAGGGTTTAGGGTTGAGAGAGAGGGCTTAGGGTTTAGGGTTTAGGGTAGAGGGTAGAGGGTTAAGGGTAGAGGGTAGAGTGTTTAAGGGTTTAGGGTTTAGGGTTTAAGGGTTGAGGGTTTAGGGTTTATGATTTACGGGTAGATGTTTTAAGGGTTAAGGGTAGAGGGTAGAGGGTTGAGGGTTGAGGGTTTAAGGGTTTAAGGGTTAATGGTTTACTGTTTAAGGGTTGAGGGTTGAGGGTAGAGGTTTGAGGGTAGAGGGTAGAGAGTCTTCCCCTCCCACTCCCTCTCTCAGGTCTTCCCCCCACCCTAACTGAATAACTCTCTCTCTCTCTCTCTCTCTCTCTCCCTCTCTCTCTCTCTCAAGTCTCACTCTCTCCCATGCTACCTAGACTAATCTATCTCACTCTAATCCCCTCTCTCACACTCCCTCTCTGCTAGGTCTCATGTACCTCCCACCCTATCTAGACAAATATATTTCACTCCAACCCCTCTCCTATTGTCAGGTCTTTCCTCCCATCCTAACTGGATAACTCTTTATCCCTCTCAAGTCTCTATCACTATCAGATCACAATCCCTACCATGCTACCTAGACTAATCTCTCTCACTCTTATCCCCTCTCCCTCTATCTCAAGTCCCGCTTCCTTCCTCTATATATTGTGAAAAAAATTTTAAGCAACAAATTTGGCGCTCACAAAATTTGGTGAGCACCAAATTTGTTTTACCTTGAAACGTTTAAATAGGGGTTGACCCCGTGATTCAGGCCCACATGCTTCTACATTTGTTTGGTTTAGTTCTTTATCCAACTCATAAACACCTTATTTATGTATTTGACTCCTGTTGTACCAATCTATGCTTGATCCATCACCTTTTTACTACCAATTTGCATGCTAGACAACATAGATGAAGAAATTTTGAAGTTTCTACATCATTTTGCATTATCTCAGTTAATATATTCATTTTGGTAATATTGAAATGTTTATATTTAGTATTTTTTTTTTTGACAATAAACTAAATTTATTTAATGATTTTATTAATCATAACAATTGGGCATAGAAGAATTAGATGGGAGTTGCATAAAAAAGATTAATTTTTATGAGTTTGAAGAAAAAAAATGAAAAACATGGCATAATTTAGATGAATTCATGTTTAAAATTATATAAACGACATCAACTTAAAACAAATTTTCTTATGAATTCTATTTGCATTGCTTATAGTAGTCCATTTCCAGCATGGCTAGTGGAATTCAATCTATTTCATTTTAGGTAGATGTTTATATTCAGTTTTTTGTTTTGTTTTGATAATTTATCGACCATTCATTTTATGATTTTATTAATCTTCATTATTACACATAGAATTCAACATTAAATTAGATGGATGTTGCATGTAAATGTTTAATTTTTAGGAGCTTGAAGATATAAAATGGAAAACATGACATAATAGATTCAAATTCATTAGTAGTGATGGTTGTGGGAAAAAAAATATTTTCAATTAATTTGGAAAACCTAAGAGCTTTCATCAATGTTAATTTGCAAGTTTTCATTAATTTATTTGTGCCATAAAAAATTCACCTTCATCATGAGCTTACATAAATTCAAGTGACTCAAGACATAGTTGGTTTAATGCAAGTTTTCATTCATTCATACCATTTACCTTTCTAAGAAATTAAAAAAAGGGAAAATTTTGTGCAATTGAAAATGCTTTTTGTCTTTCTAAATTACCTCATTGCCAAATATATAGTGAATAATTCCAAGATATAGCATCACAAACCCTTCTTTGAATTCATGTTCTTCATGTCTTGGTTGACAATCACAATGTGGTTTTGGCAACAATAAGCACAAGATTCTCTAGTTTCCAAAGGTGGAAGCAACTTATACCCTAGGTGTGACACAAAATGATGATTTAGAAACCCTCCTATTGTCAATACATGCATATAGGCCTACAAAAAATTAGTACCAAGTTTCATATATTTTCCCCAGACGCATCAAAAGTTATGGGGTTTTTGAAGCTCGCTATAAACCCAAGGTTGGGGACAGAAATTTTTTATAAGATATGAAATGTTTCATGGCATATTATTTATGTAAGGTAAGGTAATGCTTTGAGTTTTAAATATATGCAATACAATGTAATCAGTGACATCAATATTTCTGATAAAATTCTTTGTGTGTTTCATAAAATGCAATGTAATCAACGATATGGATATGTTTGAAAAAATACATTATAAGTACTTTTCTTGTGGTATGGAGGTAGTTGTATGTATGAAAAATTTTGTAGCATAGACATGTTTAATAATTCCAAATAGTTCATTGCCTTCTTTCATAAAATGCAATGTAATCAGTGTTATCAATATGTTTCATAAAATGTATTACTTACTTTTGTTCTATGTGTTTTTTTTAACATGTAACATTCAACGTCATGTCGAGGAAACGAGAAAATCCTCTAACATTGAAAGAACGTGCAATTAAAAATTAAAGGAGAAGACAATCAAAAATTATAGCTCATGAAGCAAAGGAATAATTGCAGCCCATACAGCCAGAAATTCTTGTGCAATCTAAGAGAGATGTCCAATTGGCAAAACAAAGGGCACAAATGAACAAATATCGTGGAAGGACACAAATGGATCCCAAAGTTGGGGGAACATTATCAACCATAGGTGAAATTCAATGCACATCTCCAGTTGAAGACACAACAACAACATGTGGTTTTCCAAGTACATCAAAAATCACATCTCCAATTGAAGAAACACCATCAACAACATTGCATTTTGAAAGTACATCAGCAAAAACATCTCTATTTGAAGGAATTCCACAAATGACATCTCAAGTTGGAGGTACAACATCGTTTACATGTCAATCTCAAGGTATGTCATCAAATGCACCTCCGATTGAAGGTACGTGATATATCCCCGATGTTGTTGACACAAATTTACATTTGAGAACTCCTCAAGTTTTGCATAGAAAACCTATATTTTTTATTGATATTGATTCCAATGTTTTGAAATGGATTCTTGATAAGATTCCAAAATGTACATGTCAAAGATATGCACAGAGGATATGGAGTTTATTTTTTGAGAAGCTAAGTGAGGGTGGAAGATGCCAACTATTTATTGAAATGACGAGGAAACTCAAATTTAGGCCCACCATGAAGGCTCTTGGGCTAATAATTTTGAATGAATCAAGTGAAAATTTCATTGTAAATAACTTGATGAGTGCATACGAGAGTGTGGGTTCTACCTCATGCACGAAGGATAGTTGTGTCACACGACATGTGATGATAACATTGTTAAGCAGTCAAACAAGGAAAAAGGTGAACCTTACAGAGATAAGTAAGTCTTTGAAAATAAGTAGATCATCTCTAATGAGATCCATAGGAAGGCATGAAAGAGTGGAGGATCCAAATAGCAATGAGTTATGGGAATTCTTAGGTAGAGTGTCACGAAAAGATAAAAGAATTGCTCAAGGCTTGAGATCTTTAATAGTATATTATTGGAAGGATAACACAAGGACCTCTCCTAATCAAAGAGATGTTGTAAGAAGGATAATTGATATTAAAATCCATGAGCCACATCCAAAGCATTATTTGGATACCACTCAAACCCAATTTTTTGCTGATTTTGTACCGAAGTTTCTTGAAATTAAAATATGTCAAAGGTATTTTGAAATGCTAAATGCTTTTATGTCAAAATAAATCACACACGCACTACTTGTTGTTGTAGATTTCATATTTAGTTTTCTAACCATTATGATATTTATCAACATAAATGTGTAGATATGCATACTGACAATGTTTTGCAAGAATGTAACATAAGGCCTCCACCTAAATCCTCAAGGGAATTCTTATCTTCCATTTTATGTGAAAGAGAGATGGTCAAATTTTTTACAACAAGTCATGTTTGGATGGCACATGTGATCATTGTGGTGGCATGCAACATTTTCCAATTTTTCAACACATGGCTAGTACACACATAATTGGGGACATAATTGTGGAATTTGGCAAAATACAAGAAAGTGGCCTATAGTCTAAAAGATGGGAAAGAAGCAAAGAAGTTTGAATTGGTCAGTGATAGGATTTCAGTGTATCAATTTATTGGCATTTTTCATGATCAGGTGGTCTATGAGTATGCAAGGCATACACACAGAGCTCAATGGTTGGACTCACAGTTTAAGTTATGCAAGGACATGTTTCCACTTCATAGCATCATTTTAGTTATCGACTTCGTAGATAAGTACACACTACAACCATAGAATGAGGTGCAATCATAGTACTACAACTCCATGTAGGTTGCTATATTTATGCATATGGCATTCATTCATGTAAATGATAGTACAAAGGAAAATAGGAAAGTATTGAGGGAGTATCACTTTTACATCAGTGATGATCGCACACATTCTACAGAGTTTGTGCAAGGTTGCTTTCAAATGTTCTATGCTAATCTGGCTAGTAGGGGCATATCATTCAGTCGGAATATCATATGGTCAGATAATTGTACATCACAATTCAAGAACACCAAATTTTTTTACTGGTTGAGCAGGATGCATAGGATCAGTAGTGTTCAGCATATGTGGAACTTTTCAGAGATCGGGCATGGAAAGTGGGAGCATGATGGAGTAGGTGCATGTATCAAAAGAGCCCTAGCATGAGAAGAGTTAAAGTACAAAGATAGTGTAAAGTTGAAAGATGCAAGATCAATTGTCCAATGGTACAATCATGCAATGGGTCCAGGTAGTGAAAGTAATTCTTTAGTTCGTAGATTTTTTCATTTAGTAGATGATACTAACATTGCAAAATATAACGATTGTTGTACACTAACAGGATCAAGAGAGCTACACTCTTTTATAAGCTCCAATGCAGGTACATGGACTATCCATACGCGAAATATGGCATGTTTTTTTTCCACATGTACACTTCAAGCATGGAATGATTGTGAGTCAATAGAGTGGGTTGACGAATGTTCTATAAAAATTCAAACCCCACTTGACACTTATCAGCTCGTGACAACTCTACAAATCATGGAGATGCAATCATCTGTTGACTTTGATCATGTATCAGACCTACTAGAACTAGGTAATATATCTTACAGGTTTTATTGTGATTTTCATTAAATACATCTAACAAGATGAACATATCAACGTAGGGCACGTTTATGCAGTGATTGTAGATGAAGACAATGAAGAGGGTATAGATTATTACTTGTTTCATTGTATCGAGGCCAAAAATTAATTGGACGCCCCAATTATAGATGGAGAAAACATAGAATATCCTACAAGTTTGGTGGTTGTTACTGGAACATGGCTTAGAAGGTACCCAGTTAAGAATGTTGCACTTTGGTTTTTTGAGGACTTCAATGCACATTGGAAGATTGTTCACTACTCGAACCTTGTCATCACCACCAACATTCATTTGATCAAATATAAGGATAGAACTACAAACAAGAACTTTTGGAAAGTGTGTGAGTCTGACCACGAGGCAATACATGATACAATAAAGAGTAGAGAAGACCTGGATAGTTCCCTGGATTGATTTGTCAGTATGCACATTGAATTTGTAATGTCATTTTATTGATCATTACTTTCTTTCAAGTGTTTAAGTTCGATTGTAGAAGGGTTTGCAAAATTGCATTATTGTTAATTTGCAAAATGATGGTTATATGTTTCTCTCTATTGACCACCTTTAAGTTGGTATTCTCTATTTGTGTTTGATGTCACATGCATTTATAACTATCATTGATCCATTTGTGACTATAGGTAATAGTTAATTTTGTCAACTTAAGAAAAGAACATCGGTTGTTGGTGCAAGTGTTCAATGGTATGAGAAACATCGGTTGATGGTGCATTTTCTAGTTCTCAATCTTTGATTTCTTTTCCATCTCATAGATTTCTTGAATTCTTATATGGTACATTTTTTATGCTAAATATGTTAGTGATATATTTTAAATTTATACGTATGATCATCAAGAGATGAGAAAGTAGAAAAATATGGGCCACATCACCATTGTAGGACCTTCAATTGATCTACTTATAGCATGCATGAAGGTGATAATAGATCTCATTAGGTGTATGTCTGACATTATTTAGTTATTGCTCTTTTAATGATTATTATGTGAATCCATGTCTAAGATTGATAGGATTTTGTAGGTTTTTTGTGGACCAAATTCCAGTGAGAGTACACAACCACAGAGAGGCTACTACCCATGTGTTTCCAAGGGAGCAGGGGATGTACATGTTTTCAAGCATTTTGGAATGCAAATAATTGGGCCACCTAAGGTGGATTGGAGAAAAGAAACTGAGCAGCAGCTCCTTTTGTTTCTTCTTGTACAATATATTTCATGATCTGGGCTGAAAATGTTAGGATTATTTCCCTGCATGTATTGCTACAAGTATTGAGAAATGGGAAGATTTCCAAGATGTTCTTCCATCACTATTGTAATATTTGTTATTGACTTAGTGTATTTTTTGATATACAAAAATTATGAGAAATTAATACATGAAAATGTGTATATTCCTTAATATATGCCTAAATTTATATTACATTTAAAGTTAGTTGTATCTTCAATGAAAAGCATGTGGATTTATGACAAAATCTGAAACAATGTCTTATATTGTACAAAGACATATTTTATTGCTCTTCTATAAACCCTAGAACTCCTTCCATCATTATTATTTGTATCAGAAGGTTGTGAACTCGCCTCTCTAGTTAATATGTCCCCACTATATCACAATGATTCTCACGATGATTATCAACCCTTTTTATTTTTTCTCGAGTTATTAAATCATCGTGAGACCCCATTTCTATGAGGCATACACTGCCCCTACCTTGTCAACCCTACCGAATTGGCAAGCCAATGAGCTCACTAGCTTGCCAATTCAGTTAGATTGACAAGGTAGGGGCATTGTATGCCTCATAGAAATGGGGTCTCACGGTGATGTACCAAGGTAGGGGCAGTGTATGCCTCATAGAAATGAGGTGTCATGGTGATGTACATAAAATGGAGTGTTGAGCCATTCCACCGGTGAAATGGCCTAAGAACCAATGGAATGGAGGTAATTAGGATGTTTTTTTTATTCTTTGAAGTTTGCAGGAGCAAGGGAGGAGGTTTGATGAAGACTAGGTGATGCCCTAGGTGGAAAATCCTCTTGTTTTGGGCATAAAAGGTTGCATAGGAGTAGGGTTTTATAAAAAAGGTGTTTGGAAACCATTATAGTTGATAGAATTTGTATGTGAAAACCCCATATGACATGTTGGGTGCTCTAGAATGAAGAATTGAGGATTGGAGTTGGTAGAACCAATAGTCGACATGTCAAACAAGCCTAATTAAGCCTATGGTGAAGTGTAGAAGAAGAAAATTGACGATTGTGTTCCAAAGTAACCACACCAATAATTTTGATATGTTTTGAAGTGTCACAAAGGGTATCTAGAATAGTGATTAGATTCTAGGTTGGAGGTTTTATCTGAAAGTTATGACAAAAATACCCTGTTTGTTGTGCTACAAGGAATAATGGCAACTTGTGAAGAAAAATCATTTGTTTGATGTGTTAGGGTTTTCATCAGTAGTTTTTTTGAGTTTTTTTGTGATTCCACCCCTACTATGCATCATAATGTTAGTTTTTTTTCATGGTGTCCAACTTTGACTTGATGGAAAAAGTGTCAATTGCAAGCACTATAAAGTTGCAAAGTGGTGAAACTTTCGTTCTACAACTCATGTGATCAAATGGATTATTCCAACGCATCCATATGGGTACATTTACGTTAGGCATGTTCCTCTTTCACACTCAAACACGTTGAATCACTTCAAGCTATGTCCAACCGACTCGATCCCTTAAGGGTCCAAAGTGCAAAAGGCAACAATATTTGATGGGATATTACATAGAAACAATGATGCTTACAAACTCTCTACCTAAGCCTACGGTATCACATTGGGCCCCTCTAATATAACCTCTCTTAGTTTTTTAATCTCAGAGTTATTTTTTTGTGGTGTCCAGTTTTCGCTTGATGGAAAAAGTGTCAAATTCAAGCAGTGTAAAATTGCAAAGTGGTGCAACTTTCATTGTGCAACTTGTGTGACCAAATAGATTGTTCCAATGCATTCATATGGGTACATTTATGGTCCTCTTTCACACCCAAACAAACGGAATCGCTCTGAGCTACATTCAACCGGTTGAATCCCTTAAAAGTCCAAAGTGCAGAATGGCTGCAAACTTCAGCATGTTGTTAGACAGACACCATGATGCTTAGAAAATTCTCATCTAAGCCTATGGGATTGCATTGGGCCCATCTACAATAATCTCTCTCGGTTTTTTCTATTTTGAAGGCCTTTTCCCATGGTGGTGAATTTTTGTTTGGGGGAAAAGTTGTCAAATTCAAGTAGTTAAAAGTTGCAAAGTAGTGCAACTTTCATTCTGCAACTCGTGTGACCAAATAGATTTTTTTTATGCATCCATATGGGTAATTTTATGCTAAGCATGGTCATCTTTTGCACCCAAATACGTGGAATCTCTCTGAGCTACATTCAATTGACAGAATCCCTTAAGAGTCTAAAGTGCAAAATGACTGCAAACTTCAGTTTTTTGTTACTCAGACACCATGATGCATAGAAACTTCTTATCTAATCCTATGGGATTACATTGGGCCCCTCTACAATAACCTCTCTTGGTTTTTGATATTTTGGAGGCCTTTTCCCTTACTGGAAAATTTTCACTTGGGGAAAAAGTTGTCAAATGCAAGTAGTTGAAAGTTGCAAAGTGGTGCAACTTTCATTCTGCAATTCATGTGCCCAAATGGACTATTTTGATGCATCTAGATGGGTACATTTATGCTAGGAATGGTCCTCTTTCACACCCAAACACATGGAATCGCTTCGAGCTACATTCAACCGGCTAAATCCCTTAAGAGTTCAAAATGCAAAATGGCTACAAACTTCAACATACTATTACTCGAACACCATGATGCTTAGAAAATTCTCCTCTAACCCTATGAGATTGCATTGGTCCCCTCTACAATAACCTCTCTCGGTTTTTGTTATCTCGGAGGCCTTTTCCCATGGTGGAAAATTTTCTCTTGGGGAAAAAGTTGTCAAATGCAAGTAGTTGAAAGTTGCAAAGTGGTGTAACTTTCGTTCTCCAACTTGTGTGACCAAAAAAATTATTCCAACACATCTAGGTAGGTACATTTACACTAGGAATGGCCTTTTTTCGCACCCAAACATGTGAAATCGCTCTGAGCTACATTCAATCGGTTGAATCCCTTAAGAGTTCAAAGTGCAAAATGGCTGCAAACTTCAGCATGATGTTACTTGGACACCGTGATGCTTAGAAACTTTTCATCTAAGCATATGGGATCATGTTGGCACCCTTTACAATAACCTCTCTCAGTTTTTTCTATCTCATAGGCCTTTTCCTGTGGTGAAATTTTTTTGCTTGGACAAAAAGTTGTCAAATGTAAGTAGTTGAAAGTTGCAAAGTGGTGCAGCTTTCATTCTGCAACTTGTGTGACCAAATAAAATTTTATGACATGTCTGAATGGGTACATTTATGCTAGGCATGGTCCTCTTTCACACCCAAACACGTGGAATCGCTTTGAGCTACATTCAACTGGTTGAATCCCTTAAGAGTCCAAAGTGAAAAATGGTTGCAAACTTCAACATGTTGTTACTTGGGCACCATGATGCTTAGAAACTTCTCATCTAAACCTATGAGATCACATTGGGCTCCTCTACAATAACCTCTCTTGGTTTTGACTATTTTGGAGGCATTTTCTCGTGGTGGTGAATTTTTGTTTGGGGAAAAAGTTGCCAAATGCAAGTAGTTGAAAGTTGCAAAGCCGTACAACTTTTGTTCTACAACTCATGTGACCAAATGAATTGTTCTAACACATCTAGGTGGGTACATTTATGATAGGAATATTCCTCTCTCACACCCAAACACATGGAATAGCTCTGAGCTACATTCAACCGGCAGAATCTCTTAAGAGTCCAAAGTGCAAAATGGCTACAAACTTCAGCATGTTGTTACTCAGACACTGTGATGCTTAGAAACTTCTCATCTAATCCTATGGGATTTCATTGGTCCCCTCTATAATAACCTCTCTCAGTTTTTTCTATCTCAAAATCATTTTCCCTTGGTGGCAAACTTTTGCTTGGAGAAAAATTTGTCAAATGCAAGTAATTGAAAGTTCTAAAGTGGTGCAACTTTCGTTTTGCAACTCGTGTGACCAAATGAACTATTCTAAAGTGTCTAGGTGGGTACATTTATGCTATTCATGGTCCTCTTTTGCACCCAAACACACGGAATCACTCTGAGCTACATTCAACCGGCAGAATCCCTTAAGAGTCCAAAGTGCAAAATGGCTGCAAACTTTAGCATGTTACTTGAACACTATGACGCTTAGAAAATTCTTGTCTAACCCTATGGGATCATATTGTGACCCTCTACAATAACCTCTCATCTTTCACTATCTCGGAGGCATTTTCCCGTGGTGGCGAATTTTCACTTGGAGAAAAAGTTGTCATATGTAAGTAGTTAAAAGTTGCAAAGTGGTGCAACTTTTGTTCTACAGCTCGTGTGACCAAACTAATTTTTTTGACACATTTGGGTGAGTAATTTATGCTATACATGGTCCTTTTTTGCATCCAAACATGCGAAATCACTCTGAGCTACATTCAACCGGCAGAATCCCTTAAGAGTCCAAAGTGCAAAATGGCTACAAACTTCAACATGTTGTTACTCGGACACTGTGATGCATAGAAAATTATCGTCTAAGTCTATGGGTTTGCATTGGACCCCTCTACAATAACCTCTATCAGTTTTCACTATCTCAAATTTTTTTTCCCATGGTGGAAAATTTTTGCTTGGGGAAAAAGTTGTCAAATGCAAGTAGTTGAAAGTAGAAAAATGGTGCAACTTTCATTCTGCAACTTGTGGAACCAAACAGACTGTTCAAATACCTCTATATGGGTACATTTATGCTAAGCATGGTCCTCTTTAGCACCCTAACATGCGGAATCACTCTGAGCTAAGTTCAATCGGTTGAATCCCTTGAGTCTAAAATGCAAAATGGCTACAAAATTCAGCATGTTGTTACTCAAACATTGTGATGCTTAGAAAATTCTCGTTTGATCCTATGGGATCATGTTGGGCCCCTCTACAATAAACTCCCTTGTTTTTCACTATCTTGGAGACCTTTTCCTAGGGTGGAAAATTTTCACTTGGGGAAAAATTTGTCAAATGCAAGTGATTGAAATTTGCAAAGTGGTGCAACTTTCGTTATGCAACTCATGTGACAAAATAAACTATTACAATGCATATAGGTGAGTAAATTTATGCTAAGCATGGTCCTCTTTCACACCCAAACAAGTTGAATCGTTCCAAGCTATGTTCAACTGGTTGAATCCCTTAGAGTCCAAAGTGCAAAATGGCTACAAACTTCAGCATGTTGTTACTCAAACACTGTGATGCTTAGAAATTTCTCATCTAAGCCTATGGGATCGTGTTGAGCCCCTCTACAATAACCTCCCTTGGTTTTCACTATCTCAGAGACCTTTTCCTGTGGTGGCAATTTTTTGTTTGGGGAAAAATTTGTCAAGTACAAGTAGTTGAAAGTTGCAAAGTGGTACAACTTTCGTTCTGCAACTCGTGTGACCAAATGAACTATTACGACACATCTGGGTTGGTAGGTTTATGCTAATCATAGTCCTCTTTCACACCCAAACACATTGAATCACTTTGATCTACATTCAACCGACTAATCCCTTAAGAGTTTGAACTACAGTTGTTGTCATCGAACAGTGCACCCTTGCTGAGATGCGAAACTCAGCCTACTAGTGAAATATTGGATCTGAATATTCAATATCCATGATGTATGGTTTGATGTCATATGCTGATTTTTGCATGAAGAAAAACCATGAGACCATAGCTTGTTGATTACTATTATGTTGATTTTTGTGTGAATAAAAACCATGAGATCATAGACAAGGCAGTGAACTATTTGAAAAAATTCCTCAAATAAATGTGGTCTCATGGTGATGGAATGGCATGATGAATTCCAAGACAAGAAAATTTTTATGGATTGTCATGGAATTCCATCACCATGATACCGCATTTCTTTGAGACAATTTTTCAACCAACTCATTGTCGTGTCTATGTTATTGCTTACTATTATGCTTTGATATATTTTTTCCAAGTATCCATAGCTTGTTCAAAATCACCTATTTTACTCTTTTAGCCATAGCAGCAAGGCAGTGAACTATTTGATAAAATGCTTTGGTAGACATGTATGAAAAATGTGGTAGCATAGACAAGGAAGTGAACTTTTGAAAAACAGACTCAAAGAAATGTGGTCTCATGGTGTGATGGAATGCCATGAAAAGAGAATTTGTATGGATTTTCATGGCATTCCATCACCATGAGACCACATTTCTTTGAGGCATTTTTTCAACTAGTTCACTACCTTGTCTATACTACTACTTACTATTATGCTTTTATAGATTTTTTCCAAGCATCCATCGCTTGTCTGAAAGCACTTTTTGTAGGCTCTTAGCCATAGTAGCAAGATAGTGAACTATTTGATAAAATGCTTTGGTAGACATGTATGAAAAATGTGGTAGCATAGACAAGGTATTAAACTATTTGAAAAAATGTCTCGAAGAAATGTGGTCTCGTAGTGATGGAATGCCATGACAATATAGGGAATTTGCTTGTCATGGAATTCCATCACCATGAGACCACATTTCTTTGAGGTAATTTTTCAAATAGTTCACTAACTTTTCTATGCTATTTCTTACTATTACTCTTTGACAGATTTTTTCCAAGCATCCATAGCTTGTTCGAAATCACCTATTTTAGACTTTTAGCCATACATCAAGGCAATGAATTGATTGATAAAATGCTTTGGTAGAAATTTATGAAAAATTTCATAGCATAGACAAGGTAGTGAACTGTTTGAAAAAAATACCCCAAAGAAATGTGGTCCCATGGTGATGGAATGTCATGACAAGCACATTGAGACCATATTTCTTTGAGGCATTTTTTGAATTATTCACTGCCTTGTTATGCTATTTCTTATTATTCTACTTTGATAGATTTTTTCCAAGCATCCGTAGCTTGTTTGGAAGCACTTATTTTAGGATTTTAGCCATAGCAGCAAGGCAGTGAACTATTTGATAAAATTCTTTGGTAAACATGTACAAAAAATGTGGTAACATAGACAAGGCAGTGAATTGTTTAAAAAAATGCCTCAAAAAAATATGGTCTCATGGTGATGGAATGCCATGAAAATCCATAGCAATTTCCTTTTCATGGCATTCCATCACCATGAGACCACATTTCTTTGAATCATTTTTTCAAGTAGTCCATCGCCTTGTCTGTGCTATTGCTTGCTATTATGCTTTTCTAGATTTTTCCAAGCATCCATAGCTTGTTCAAAAGCAAATGTTTTAATAGGGTTTTAGTCATAGTAGAAAGGCAATGAACTATTTTATATAATGCTTTGATAGACATGTATGAAAAATGTGGTAGCATAGAAAAGGCAGTGACCTCTTTAAAAAAAATCCTTAAAAAAATGAGGTGTCATGGTGATGGAATGCCATGACAATCAAAATAAATAAGATTGTAATGGAATTACAGCACCATGAGACCACATTTATTTGAGGAATATTTTCAAATAGTTCACTGCCTTGTCTATGTCTTGTCATGGCATTCCATCACCACATTTATTTGATGCATTTTTTTAAAGAGTTCACTTCCTTGTCTATGCTATTTCTTACTATTATGTTTTTGATATATTTTTCCAAGCATCCATAGCTTGTTTGAAAGCACTTATTTTAGGCTTTTAGCCATAGCAACAAGGCAGTGAACTATTTGACAAGATGCTTTGGTACACATGTATGAAAAATGTGGTAACATAGACAAGGCAGTGAACTATTTGAAAAAATACCTCAAAGAAATCTAGTCTCATAGAATGTCATGATAAGAAAATGCAATTGGCAATTGCTCCTAGTTATTAGTTATGCAATGTGAAGTAATTGCATAACTGCTTAGGTTGACTTTGTAAAAACTATATTTTAATTGAAATTTTGTCATCTATCAACATCTAGTTATTAGTTATGCAATGTGAAGTAATGCTTTGAGTTTGAAAGATGTGCAATGCAATGTAATCAACGATATGAATATAAACTACAAAAATCTATTTTTTACAATTCATTAGTTAAAATCTTTATTTTATTTTCTCTATATATCTCTATGTTATGGAAATACCTTTCAATTTCAAAAAAAATAGTTTTTAATCTCTTGTTCTACATTTTTTTTACGACTTTTTTAAATACGATTTTTTCCTGATTTTTTCAAAAACTCTTACACTTTTGGTTTGCCGATTTTTTCCCCAAAATATTTTTGTTGCTATGCATTGGAAGCATGAAGCATACACATGAATACACGCAATATATGTGAAGTATACACATGAATAAATGAAGCATACATGTGAATAAGTTAGGCACAAGTAATTGAAGCATTGCAAAGGATACAAACCACCAGGAATGGAGCTTATTTACACAATATGCTTTAGATGGGGCTTATTGAGAAATTGAAAGTAATTAATTAAGCATTAGATGTAAACAAAATCTATGCCTACAATATTCAAGCATACAATTTACACAATACGCATGATAACATCATTCAAGAATGGCAGTAGCAAAATAAGATTTTCTTTAATCAAAAAGTCGTAAGGCTATGCAATGATATATATTGATAAAAGTATATACAATATATCAAAAAAAATCATACAAGCTTAGTAAAAAAGATCCATATGGACATAAAATGTCACGTATATATCAATAGTAAAAAACATATGTTCCAAAATGTCACATAGGCATACAACAAATGACCTTAATACATAGTCATTTCCCTCTAGGGGAAGGAAATAGATCCTATGCTACCTTCGAAATTTCGCTGGATGGAGTGCCTGTTGGTTCTCTTGTCTTTCGAACATGCTCGCTAGTCCTCCTCTCTTCACTCTGGACCTTCAACTGATATAATAAAAATTAAATATGTTAATACATAGAAATTGAATTATGGAATGACATATAGAAAAATTTTAATCACTTACCGTATACATATAGTCATCATGCACATTTACAGCATTACCATGTCCACGATCTGGAGTGACAACCATCTATATTAACCATCAAGATAGAAATTAAACTACATAAAAGTATCATGAAAATTTTCTATAATACACTATAAAAGAGAAAATATAATGTTAATTCGACTAATTTGTTGCATACCTCTCTTAATGAATCGGAACTGGCTATTGATGCAGCAACTCCATGGTCCATTGTGCCACCAACATCACCAGATTTGTCTAATTTCAACAACTACAAATGAAACAACATATCTAACAATAATATAAAGAAGTTCAGGTAGTCCCTTTATAACTGTCATAAATGAAAGAGCAAATGCTTGGCCTCAGTTGAGACTACAATATAGTGCTTATAGATCATAGAATGGTGAAAGTACTAAGTCCACTAGGATAGTCCAAACTCTTGCAAATTCCAAAGTTCAGTGCTCGGTGAGATTCTTATTGTATATGTTGATGAACTAATGTTAATGAGGGTATGTTGTCAACATAGTGATAATGCCACAACGAAGTTCACATGAATGAAGTGAGGATTACTATGTTACTAGCAGCTTTCAAAGGGATAATGGAACATACGATGAATTAGGATGTGTCTAGGGTTTTACTATAGCACATGAACTTGGTTGTTGAGGTGTGCAGCAATAATGGAGAAGACAACTTTGGTCGATACTGAGTGGAAGGAAATTTATTTCTTCTAACGATGTATAGGATAAAATTTGGATGGAGGCGCTATAGCATAGACAAGATAAAGAGACAAGACCAACAAGGAATAATGGAACATATGGTGAAATAATAGAGGGTACAATGGGATGGGAGTCTAATGCGATAATAGAATATGGGATAGACTAGAATAGATTAATGGGATGGGCTAGGATGGGATAACAAAATATAGCGTGAACTATTAGAGGTTAATGGGATGGGATTAGGAGGGAATAAAGGAACATAGGGTGAATTAGGGAAAGATAGTGGGAAAAGACCAAGAGGGGATAACGAAACATAAGGTGAAATAAGAGAGGGTAATGGGATGGGAATAGAAGGGATTAATGGAACATAGGATGGATTAGTATAGATTGATGGGATGGGCTAGGATGGGATAAAAAAATATAGGGTGGACAATTAGAGGTTAATGGGATGCGATTAGTAGGGAATAATGCAACATAGGGTGAAGTAGGAGGTGTCTAGGGTTTGACTATAGTACATGAAGTGATAACTTGACCTGTGTGTAGCAATACTAGAGAAGAGTTATCTAGGATGAAAGGTGGATAAAGATGGTATAACATAGAATGGATAAAGGAACATAGGGTGGAACATAAGGGGTCATGGAACATCTAGGGTGAAATAATAATGGGTACAATAAGATGGGAGTAGAAGGGCATAATGACACGTGGCATGGACTAGAAGATATTAGTGGGATGGGCTAGGAGGGGATCATGGAAAATAGGGTGAACTATTAAATGTTAATGGGATGGTATTATGAAAGAATAAAGGACAAAAATTGAATTAGGAGAAGATAATGTGATACGATCAAGGAATACAAATGCAGTGTTTTTGTTTCTCATCAATGTTTTAGATTTGTATACACAAAATTATGAAAACTAGCTAACATTTTTTTATAACACCATTAATGAATACAGGCTACTTGAGTCTAAGTTGTTTGAGGAAATGAATTGAGAGGTTTGGAGGTCGAAGGTCCACTGGGAAAATAGTTGAAATCCAAAGCATGTTATGAGACAAACATTCAAATATAACATTCAATTGTTCAAATCCAGTAATAATATCTTTAATACTAGTTGCATAGCTTTGGACTCAATGTCGAGAATGAATAAGGTTCTATAGGAATGGAGCACGTCTCATGAATAGTTCGACCCTAAAATTTCCTCATATTAAAATTCTACTAATTTAGTTATTCTTAAATTTCAAAATATAATTTAATAAACAACATTAAATGAACTTGCTAAATTTTAACTAAGTGTCAATGTTGAATGTATCACTCAAAAAATCATCTATGAAATCCATCACCTCTGCAACTAATGTAGGCTATGTAGCTACATCCCGAGCACTCTGATAATTGTGTGTGCAAACAACACCACAAGCATCACAATGGTGGATTGGAGCTCAGGGCCTACACGTCTCCTCCACATCATTCTCTACAAGAGGCCTCACACACTTTAAAATGGTATGTGTGAGTGAGCCAATCACTTCTAGTTTGTCCACCTCTACACTATCCTTAACAATGGAAGGAATAGTGACATGATCCACCATGGATTTGGCCAAGGGTCTCGATGCCAACTGTGGATTATGTCATGTAGTAGGTCTATCATGTGTGGAGCCCCCACCTCTACCCTAAAATTCTAAGATGTCAAAATAATTTGGCATCTTATTGAGGAAAAACTCCCAATAGAGTTTCCTCAAAAATTATTGTGCTACCTCATGGTTATTGCATGGAGGTTGGTCAAATACCATCCACCACCACTCCCAAAATTTATTTTCAATTAACTCATGGTGGTACCAATGGATGGCGAACCTCCTACATGCATGAGACAAAGGTGCGTTGGTTCTCGGGTCTGTAAATAGGGCATACAAGTCAGCTTTGCTAATTTTTTATTTTTTCACATCTGCATATGGCAAACTACTAGCATAAAATTTTCTCATCTCATGCCTCTTATTTGACCAACATTTTATTTTCTCGCTCATTTCTCCTACATGAGATAAAATTGACTTCAATAATTTTGCAATCCCTCTCCTATAAGGGTGGGTTTCGGCAAGCTCGGTTAATCTTCCAATTAATTGTTCAATGTCTCTTTTATTGTTTTCAATTTGATTTAGAATATTTTCTTGTGTTCCTTGAGGATTCCTATGAATTTATGGAGGGATTTCAAGTTGTTCTTGTATAGGAGGCTCTTCATGAGGGAGTGATTGTGAATTCTCAATGTTTTGAGGTGTAGATTCATTCCCTGAGAATTAGAACAAATTTTTATTATAAAAACCTATTTCAATTTGCATTCTAAATCAAATTAGAAATAAATAGAATAAAAATGCATACCTCTTTGCAATATTTGACCTCTCTAATGTGTTGGTAGAATCCTCATGAAGAATCGCAAGCTAAGAGTGCAAAAAATGGATGAGATTTGGTGAGCACGAGTTGCAGAGATCAAATCCTCCAAGCCAAGCTGCGAGTTGAAATGAAATGCGGGTTTGAAATGTGTTTTTTGGCTTTTAATTTACTTTTACATTTGGCGCATGCCAAAATTGGCAAGTCATTTGGCATGCACCAAATTTGGCGTGCGCCAAATGCTCAATTTTGACCTTTTTTTGCGATTTTTTGGCAATTTGGCATAAAAATTGTGTCATAGATTGGTGCACTTACCCATATATGTATATGTATATGTATATGTATATTTATAAAGAAGCTAGAAGGGAGATTGATATCAAAGTGTAACATGTAGTGGTGGTGGGATTGAAGTTGTAGATAGAATAAATGAACACCTTCTTGTTCGTTTTCAAAGAAGAGTCTAGAAAATGGTAGAAATAAAGGGGAAAAAAGACATTAACATAAATTTGTAGTCCACAGCATACATTATAAATCAAAACAAAAAAAAATATTGCATCTATAGATATCGATGTTGTTTCAGTGATTGGAAAACAATTAGGAGTTGTTATGATAGAGAATTGGTGGTTGGTTGCTTGAGGTAGCAATGGAAGCCATGTTCTCATCCCATTATAGTCATTGTAGAGTGTTGGTTGCATGACTCAAAGTTGGACTAGAAAAGTAGGTGCAAGTTACATGTGATGGGGTTAGTGGTGAATAGTTGATAGGAATTGATATCTGTGGGATGTGATGTACATCCTGACAAGCAGTCTAACTTGAAAATTGGATGCACCTTATCTTAGATTGGGAGATAATTGAATAGTTCATTGCAACAGAATAGTGAGAGATTTTTATATTTAGCAAATCCTAGAATACTATATTACTTTGTGGCAAGGGATTAGTTGGAGTGCTTAACCGCCTTTCTCATTGTAAAGCCATTTGTGCTACCTCAATCTCTTTTTACTTTATGTCATGTTCCCTTTGAGGCCTCTCTTGTTCCTTTTTGGAATCTCTATCCTTCTTTTGTTATAGTTTGGCTTGATCCTTCAATTCTCTCACCATAACACATGTTGCTTGTTTCTCCTCATTCTCTTTTTTCTTTCAAGATTTGATCTCCTCAATATCTTTCTTCCTTTCATCCTATTCCCGTAACAAATTCTTGTAGTCATGTGTTGTTAAGAGTTGAGATCATCTACTCTACCGAATTTCATTATCACCACCATTGCATTTTTTTATTGATAGTGTGCATACGCACCTTGAGGAATTTGTTGATGTGTGCAACTATTTTTGTTTTTTGTGTCTACTCCAATTGTGACTCAATTTTTTTCTCCACCTTATTGTCCACTGCCTATGAGTCTTGGGTGAAATTTTCTTTTTTTCATAAATCTAAACTGCTACAATCAACATGGTAATGCACCATTTTAGGTAGGATAAATTTGGGTGGTGGTGATGGGAAACAAAAAGTACCTTTCTCTTGTTGGACATAAAAATAAATACCTAGATTCATGTCTCCCTCTGCCAACCAAGATAGCTGGCTATGATGTGAGGTCAAACTTTAAGACTATCTTCTAATTCATCAACATAGTTGTCCACCATGTCAAGGTTTTGTTGATCACCCACCACTTGAGAAATTGAATTAGTAGGATTTTTATGAGGTGAATGTGTTATTTTTTATTGAACCTATGATTCTATTGTGGACTACAATTGATCATCTAGAAGAGTGGACAACAATGTTTGTGTGACATCATCTCTTGAAATAGCAACTCCTGAAAGGCTAAGGATGTTTTGAACTGTAGAAGCATCCTCACCTATGCTGACCTAAAATGTGTTGCTAGGATACATGTCATACATGAGTGCATTAGGATTGAGTGGCGATATATTGATCCTTCTAAATCATGATTTGATATTTGAAACTGTCAAAGCCTTTAGGAGTGATTTTTTGCCTAATTTTGCAAGTCCTTTCCTCCTGATTTCAAGGTTTGGATACCTTGCTAACCATCATGCATATTCTAATTTCAAGTATGTTTTGAAAGGAGAAAACACTCTGACATCTAATTTTTGTAATTTATGTGAATTTTGTGCTAGTAAATTTAGTAAATCAATACCCAACATTCTTACTTCTTGGATGGTTGTGAGCACAACATGGCTTCCATGGCCTTTGAAAATCAGCAGTTTCTCATTGGTGGGTGACACGTTGCCTAGAATTAATCATGCAAAGTGGTGCAACCATTTCATAAACAACTCCTCTTTCATCCATGCATGTGGTTGGGTTGCCATGTAAGCACCTAGTTCACAGCTTACAATGTAATTCTTTAACTTATTTTTCCTAGGTTAAATAAGTAAAATCCTAGAATGCTCTACCCAACAATATTAACACAACATAGAATGGTTATCCATTTATTACTCTTCAAAATAATGTAGGAAACACTTTTTCTACTTTTGTCATGGATATTGCACCTGGATGCCAAGTTTAAAAGTTCAGTAATCTTGTGAAACATGGAAACACCTCTGAGCCTATGGGTATGCTCATAGCGAAGATGAATCTCTAGATTATGGGTTGGTTCCCTTTTGATTTTTCTTATGAATTGGTGATTTTGAAGTAAAAGGGATAGAAGGCTTTAAAAAATCGATATTTTGAATTAGAAAGTATGGTGATGCACCTAAATAATAATTATGATAAAACTTGCAAACCGATTCACAACTATTCTCTGAAAAACTATTTACACAGTTCAGAAATGACAATTTGATCACAAAAATGTTTCCAAAGAAGGCCAAATAGCTTTTCCTTTTAGAAGGAAAATATTTTTTCACAACTTGAATAAAAAAATGAATATAAGCACAACCTAAGACCTGTGATGTGATGTTCAATTATGAACAAGACAAAAACTAGAGGTTTTGATGGCTAAAACACAATAATTTCATCAAATCATTCACAAAGACACTTTGCATAATTTTGAAGAGGCAAAATTGATAAATTCTAAATGAAAATAGCAGGAAAATACTACATAAAGACAAATAACATGTAACCTATAATTTTTTGCTCTATATTAATAACTGTAAAAACTGAGTTACAAGACCAATCTCTCTTTGCAGAATGCAAAGGCAAAGAAGAAAGAACTAAGAAAAAAGACTAAGTCTTTTCCTCTATATACAAAAACCAACTCCAAAGTGCATGAGAAACACTGAAGTCTAATTGAACCTCAAAAATATCTTCTCAAATTCCTCTCATGAGCAAAAGAGAAAATCCATGAAAAAGGGAGCCCACAATTGATCCAATTTGAGCTAAAATAGCTCCAAACCATCCCTCTCAAACTGCATGACCCAAAGAACTCCAAAGGCACCTTAGTTCAACCATAATTCAAGGACAAAGACCTCAATTTTACTCCAAATGCATGAAACACTTTTAGTTCCACCTCCTTTTGATTTTGGCATAACTCATCAATCAATCTTCAACTATATCTTTTAACTACATCTTGAAGGCAATGCATGTTTATCTTGCATTTGCATAACACTTAATAAAGTGGTATATATAACACCACTTTAATAAATGTTTTACATTTCAAATCTATATCAATGCAAAAAAAGAAATTAATTTATATGCAAAATTTAAAATCAAAGGCAAAAATGCCTTTTGGGAAGTCGGCTAAAATTAGGGTTGAAACCCTAAACTCAAAAACCATTGCCACACTTTCCTCGCTTTTCTTTTACACTTTGTATACTCTATTGAGGGAACCACCATCATGGCTAGGGTCTGAGCCTCTACAAGATTGAATGTAATCTAGGTATCCTCTTCTTCGTAGCCAGACTAGAAAAACATGTTGTAACTATCATTCACCAAGTAAGCCATTCCTTTGCTAAGAAATGTTATAAGACCTTTCATTTTCTGCAAAATAAAATCTTGCTTGTTTTGAGATGAAATGGAAATTAATGGAAATTGAGTGCCTTCTATAATACTTTATTGAAATTCACTCTTTGTGCATGGTTTCTATGACACTTGTTGAGCCTGTTGCGGTTTTGTGTGTCCTTCCTCATGTAGCTCGATCCCTTTGCTACACATATGGCCATCTTTGTATGCATTCATTTTCAATTGTAATGCTCGCAATGTGAAAGACCTTAAGTTTTTCCATACTTTGTCATGTGCTTTTCATCATCTGGAATCTCAACTCTTAGAATTGGAAAGATGGTGACCTCTGCATTTGCAGGACTTAAAGTAGTGACTTCATTTTGCTAGCCTTAGATTTTCCATAGCACTCTTATCATATGGGACAGCCAATAACATTTCGCTTTCAGAAGCACTCAAAGTAATGTCCTCGCCTTTCTTCATGAACTCCAACCTCTCAAAACTTGGCTTTACTAAGTTACCATATGCAACAAGAACTACAAAAGAGTTATCACTTCCTTTGCTATCATGAAATATTATTATGCTTCTTTTTGATTTCTTGAATAACACTGTCCTTTTATCATCAGAAAGGACTATCTCATTTTTGACAACTCTAGCCTTTCTCTTCTACTATTGTTAATTGTGAGAAGAAAAAATGATTTCACAGACCTCATACCCCTAGCAATGAGTCTTCAAACTATTCTCTCAATTTCTCAAAAGTAGTATCCTTACTTTTCATTCTAAACCATTAGTAGAATATACCAAAATTTTAGGTTTTGACACAACATCATATGGAATTGTAATATTCTACATCATTACTTACTCTAAAAGATAGTTGCATGATCCACTAGCCTCAAAGATTATAGATAATGCCCTCGGTGAAGATGTGTATGATTTAAAACTTGGTGACTATCCTCTTCTTTTTTACCGTCATGATAAAACTATTCCTTTCTCCATGCTTCATCTTCATCCTCATTCTTACAAGCATTATGTAGAAACATCTAGCTGACAACCATTATTCACTCCATTTGTTGCATACAACCCCTCTAATGATTTCATATTATTGTCCATTTGAACATCGTTATGCTCTTGGATGCACACTGTACCTTGAAAGCTTCATGCTCCTTATTTTGATTTAATGGTTGTTCCATTATGGATATGGTATTATTCTATAGTAAATGATTGATGATTGTGGACTGTGAACTGGCCTTCAACAGGTTGCCCCATGGATGTAGCATGGTATGGACTTATTTTACAATTTATTGAGCCTAAGACTACTATGATTCTATTTCCTTGATGTTCATTTGTATTATTTTAAATGATTGTTCCATTACATCAAAGTGACTTGCTGCCCCATGACTATATAGTATGCTTCACTATGCATGTCAGTATATTGACAATGCATCTATTGAAAAAAAATAGTTACCAGAGAAAGGTAAAATATTTATCTGATATAATATTTCCTATTATCTTGAATCCTCACTATTTCATTGATCTCCAAGCTTTGATGAACTTTTTCTTCACTATGGTAACTGTTTACTATCATTGTTTTCATTCATGTATCATTTTGACATGATGAAGGCCTAATTAAAATATCAATATCTTGACTATCATTTGATGAATACAGTATGTTGGGCTCAACCCTTGTGGGAGCCCATTATACTCCACATGTTGTGATGTCAAACAAGATGAATCATGAAATGATGAATGAACCTGCACCTGCTTAGTGAACAAACAAGTTAGATAAAACAATGAAGCTCGATGCTCTTCCTGATGATTTGACTTCCAGGCTCTCCTGATACATGTGATAATTGATAACTGATTTAATGCATCCTGAATGAAGGTTATATTTTTGTTGGTAGGACATATGGTCAAATTTTATATCTATAGCTCTAACCAAAAACTTATTTTATGATGCATGTACATCTAAAGATCGGGAACAAAGAGGAGTTGAAGACAAAGAAGATCAATACAAGATTCTACCATAGCAATGATGGACATATTCTCTTTCCATGTGATTTACTTTATTTCATATCTTCAAATATATAGATTTCCTTTATACTGTATTAAATCAGTCATGCCCATAGCTTGTGTGGGATATTCAAACATTCTTTCTTGTATAGTGAATAAAATAGAAAAAACTTATGCAAAATTATGTTAATCTTTTGTGTTGTAAAGAAAATTTTCATAATGAATCTGAATTTCATTTGAAAGTTCCTTTGTGCAATGGTTTAAGCATAGCATAAATTTGTATGTATACCTTTCACTTTTTAATGCAATCAACTATCTCAACTCTACCAAATTGAGTTGTAAGTGAAATTTTGGTAACAACTACCTCTTCTATCTAGCACCCTCATGGCCCCATTTTTATCTTCCTAGATACCAGTTTCATCATAGTTCCAAATACAATGAGGACAATGTGTATTTGCATCATACGTTGTGGAAAATGTCTTGTAGAAAGCAGATACAATATGTTTAAGGTTTAGTGCCCTATCTTTGTCTATCTCTTTAGTTGTCTACAATGTCAATTATGGATGTCGCTTCTTGAAACCAATCCACCAAGACTTCCTCGAGAGCCCATTCTTAAAAGGGTTGGGTCTACTTCCACTAATTTGGGCAACCTCTACCTTTAGATTGACAATCTCAAGGCCATGGCCTACCATAGCCATTTCTTTACACCATTCAACAATCAGAAGTTCTTCCTCTTCAGTAAGGACAATTGGAGGACCTTTCGTAGATGTAGTAGTAAGGCCACCTAGCCATTTGTAGAGCGTGGCTATTGGGATTTTCTATTTTTTTGATACACCCCTTATATGGACATGTTGTCCTCTACATCTTGGAGTTCCCTCGTCATGTCCTCTATTGATCACAGTTAGTATTGCATTGTTATATTCTACGGTCTTTGAGGTGTAGTAACCTCCACTACTAGTGGAACAGGTTGTGGATTGTTGTTCGCATTAACTGGAGGATCTGCTTTTGGGGGGAATCTAGAACCTCTTTTGTGGGAAGGCCACCTTTTCATGGATCTTTTTTGCAATACATGTTGTCATTTGATTTGCATTATTCATCTGCACAAAATAAGTACAATCAAAACCAATACTATTGAAGGAAACAAAAACATATATTTAGTTCTTCAGACAATAATACATAAGCATTTTTATATTCAATGATATTTTATTTTGAGTAAGATAATAGTGATTCTTGAACAAAAGATTAATTAGTTTGTTTATGTGTTTTATTTTTAGTTTGTTACATTGACATTCAAAAATATTGTAAATAGAAAAAAACATAAGAATACATATATACAAAGCAAGATTGTTAACCTATGATTGTAATAGAGAAAAAAATAGTGGGTGGAACAACTTCATTGTGATCAACATTGATATTCTTAGGAATATATAGAATACACCAATACTCGCACTGCAAACTAGGAACTACAACTATTAACCTATGACTCTATTGAAGAAAAAAACAAGGTGATGAATAATAGTCAAGAGTTTAATTAATCTAATATCTGATCTAGGCATGTACAGTATAACTATAGACATATCCACACACAACAAACTGGGAACTACACTTTCATTGTATACAAGGGAAACACAATTGTTAACCTATGACTATATTGAAGTACAAAATAAGGTAAAGGGATTGAAAATAATAAGAGTTAAACAATATTTGATAGGAATGTATAGTATAGACATATTCACGTACAACAAACTAGGAACTACACTTAATTATATAAAATGGATACACAATTGTTAACCTATTGGTGCAGGGGCACCCACAATGCTTTTATGCTTCCAAGGGGGTCAAAAAGTGATATTTCATTTTGTTTGAGTTTTTTATATGTAATAAGGTCTTCTAAGACCATTTCATGTATGTTGCAGTCTAATTTAGGTCATTAGGTGAGCGGAAGTGTCTAGTTGCAAACAAATGTCAATGTTATCAAATTGCACAATGTGGAAATATGAAGGGTCAATGTGCACAAAGTGGGAATTTGAATAGTTGTAAGTTGAAAATTGGTTATGAACCACTGGGAAATCATAAATACATATTGTAAACATGAATCCCAAGGTTGGGAAGTCTGGAAGGAGATTGGAATAAAAATTGGAATCAATTTGAGAAAAAATTTTGTGTTTTTTCTGTAACAGTCTTGTTCTTTCAAATGGTATGAATTTTTACAAACTTTGTATGACCTGAACATGGTATGATTGGAAATATAATTTAGTTATATTTTACTTGGTTTTGGTTTGGTTAAATTTAATTAATTTTAGAGAAAGTTATAGAATTTTTGGTAACAACAGGTCTAAATCTGTCCTCGGTTTACCAGTTTTGGGGAAAAAAGCATAAATCTTATTTCCACTATTGAATTTTGATAAAAATTTCAAGAAAGGTATGTAATAAGGTACTCTTTAGTCTCACCAGAGATATTGGCTTAATTATTTTATTTGTGAAATTTATAGGTGATTGTTCCTTTCATTTACATGCATATTTGCCTAATTAGGCCTAGTCAAAAAGGAGGACAGTCAATTTTTGAGTCTTTCCGTACAAAATAACCCTATCAGATTTTGAGATATGTTCAATAATGGAAAAATGGGTATTTGAAACAAGTTTTATTTTCTTGAGATTAGTTGGGATTAAAAATTTATGTCAAAAAAATTCTTTTTGGAAGGCTACAAGCAAAAATGAGGGTTTGTGAAGAAAAACCCACTTTTTGATGAACAAAGGCACTTGTTTAAGGTTGTTTTGAGTTTTATTACCCCCTAATCTACATAAAATTAGTATCAGAGCCTACAAGGTCTAGTAAAAGAAGCTTGGAGTTTGTGTTTTTTCTTTTTATAGGTCGAAGGAAGAGTTTGGATTCCCAAAAACTAGCCCAAGGGAAAAGAAAGAGGCCTAAGGTGAGGTATCATAGAGACAAGAAGAATCAAGGTGAAAGAGACTTGCTTGAGAAAGAAGAATGGAAATGTTGAGAATATTTGTTTATAGAGACTTGTAGAGTAAGGAGGTACCAAGCAAGAAGCAACAAGAGAAGAAAAGAGAGGAAAGAGAGATAAAGAAAAAGGATGAGAAGGTAAAGAAAATTTATATTGAGCAAGAGATAGTAGATTTGAGGAAAATATTGAAGAAAATGAAAGAAATTCAGGAATAAATGGAAAAGAGAATGGAATTTGAGATGCAACAGCTTCTTGAGAAAGCAAACCAATAAAACGGTTGGCATTTACCAATAAGGAAGAAGGTTAAGTGGCATATCAAGAAGATCATTCAGAGGAGAAGAAGGCAAAAGATGACAGCAGCAAGCATGGATTAGTTGCAAGATATGCTGAAAGGAAGGGTGTTAGAAGAATCTGAAGAGGCAAGAAAATCTTGTGTTTTTGAAGCCAAGCCTTTGTGTGAGTATGTGTTTACAAGTGCAACAAATGAAAATGAAGATGGGGAAGGGTATAAAGAAAAAGGAGAAGTGCATATAATGTATGAAGATGGTTAAACAAATGTAGCACACTATGGGGATGAACATGTTTCCAAAACAATCGAGGTAATGGTTGCATTTTATGATTTTATGGATGATGAATATGAACACATAGATGGTGGTAGTAAAACATATGAATGAGAAGTAGAATATGGGAACCTTGAAATTAGGAAGATGCTAAGTAAGAGACGGTGCAAGAAGAAGAAAAAATATCCAAGGAAAGTTGCAGAAATGAAGGACAAGTTAAGGAAGATTGGAAGACTAGGAAGAGAGAGAGGACCTACACTCAAGTGGACTTGAGGTTTTATTTCCCTTGGGAGTATGGTGTAGGGGCACCTGTAGTGCTTTTATGCCTCCAAGGGGGTCAAAAAGTGATGTTTTGTTTTGTTTAAGTTTTTTATATGTAATAAGGTCTTCTAAGACCATTTCATGTATGGTGGAGTATAAGTTAGTTCATTAGGTGAGTGGAAGTGTCTAGTTGCAAAAAAATGTCAATGTTGCAAATGTTGTCAAATTGCACAATGTGGGAATATGAAGGGTCAATGTGCACAAAGTGGGAATTTGAATAGTTGTAAGTTGAAAAATGGTTATGAACCATTGGAAAATTATAAATACATGTAAACATGAATCCCAAGGTTGGGAAGGCTGGAAGGAGATTGAAATGAAAATTGGAATCAATTTGAGCAAATTTCCTATGTTTTGTTTTTTCTATAACAGTCTTGTTCTTTCACATGGTAAGGCTTTGTATGGGATTTTTATGACCTGCACGGGGTATGGTTGGAAACATAATTGAGTTAGATTTCATTTAGTTTTTTTTGGCTAATTTTCATTAAGTTTAGATAAATTTATAGCATTTTTGGTAATAGTAGGTCTAAATTTGTCCTAGGGTTACCAGTTTTGGGAAAAATAGCATAACTCTTATTGCCACAGTTGGATTTTGATAAAAATTTGAGCAAAGGTCTATAATAAGGTCCTCTTCAGTCTTACCAGAGAGATTGTCTTAGTTCATTCATTTGTGAAATGTATAAGTGACTGTTCCTTTCATTTGCATGCATATTTGCCTAATTAGGCTTATTCAAAAAGGAGGACAGCCAATTCTTGAGTCTTTCTGTACAAAATAACCCTATCTAATTTTGAGATATGTTTAATAATGGCTAAATGGGTATTTGAAACAAGTTTTATTTTCTGAAAATCAGTTGGTATTGAAAAGTTATGTCAAAAAATTATTTTTGAAAGGCTACAAGCAAGAATGAGGGTTTGTGAAGGAAAACCCACTTTTTGATGAACAAAGACACTTGTTTAAGGTTGTTTTGAGTTTTATTACCCCCTTATCTACATCACCTATTACTATAATGAAGGATAAATTAAATCAAAAGGGATAAAAAATGGTAAGTCAGAGTTTAACAAATCTCATATCTGATAGGCATGTACAGTATAGACATATCTATGCACAACAAACTAGGAACTACACTTACATTGTATAAAATGGTTATACAACTATTAACCTACAACTATAATGAAGGATAAATTGAATCAAAAGGGATGAAAATTAGTAATTCAAATTTTAACAAATCTCATATCTAATAGGCATGTGCAGTATAGAAATATCCACGCATAGAAAACTAGGAACTACACTTACATTGTATAAAAGGGATACACAATTGTTAACCTATGACTATAATGAAGGAAAAATTAAATCAAAAGGGATAAAAATCAATAAGTCATAATTTAACAAATCTCATATCTAATAGGCATGTATAGTACATGCATACTCACACACTACAAATTGGGAGCTACACTAACATTGTATACAAGGGAAACACAAGTGTTAACCTATGGCTCTGCCGAAGAACAATATAAGGAAAATGGATGAAAAATAGTAAGCCAAAGTTCAATAAATATAATTTCCAATAGGCATGTATAGTATACACATACTCACGCACAACAAACTGGGAACTAAACTTACATTGTATATAAGGGAAACACAATTGTTAACCTATGACTGTAATGAAGAACAGTATAAAGCATAGTGATGAAAAAAAGTAAGAGTGTAACAAATCTCACATCTGATAGACTTGTACAATATAGACATGTACATGAATAAAAAACTAGGGACTACTCTTACATTCTATAAAAGGGAAACACATTCACAAGCATAGATTATATAAATAGTCTTAAGATAATGCATGTAGAGTAATACTTGGAGCAATATGGAAGCTAGTAGTCTTGATTTTATGTTGTTGCCTCCTCTTCTTCTTATGTCACTCAATTATGTGCTAGTGACTCCTCTTTTTCTAATGTTTCTCACTCTAGAATAAGATAAGGCTATAAGGATTTCATGCTTATTTGAATTAGGAATTATTAGGATTTGTTTAATGCTTGTTTGGTATGGTGTATTAAATTCCTATCATGTTTCGAATTTGAAATTTGAATGATATAAATTATAGATTTGATATTTTTTGGCCATTAAATTATGAGTTGATTAGTTTGGTGGAATGTTTGCATTTGTTTGCATTTGTTTTTACAGGAATAATGACAGCCTTACAACTTGTTTTTGTGGATGCAGGTGGGCATGGAGGTGAAGTGGCACACCTGGTGAGATGGGACAGATGGATGCCTATACATGTTGAAGGGGTCATGTTAGATGGGACAGAAGAATTCCTATACATGTTAAAGGGGCTATGTACTAGTGGGAAACTTGGTTATAATAAGTTATATTATGGATCGAAGATGGGACATATGGGTTTGTATAGTGTTGACGTGGCATTTCTATTTTGATGTGTAGGTGTCCATTATTTTTAGGGAGTCTTGTGTTGGTGTGATAGTTGTGTTTCTATGTTTACGTATTTGGGGTCTACTTTTACCATATGGCTCTTTTATGAGAACCAAGGATTTTGTCTATGATTTGGCAGAAGTACTTTGAATACAGTCTGACTTGTTGAAAACCTATATTTATTTTGTAAATAAATAGAAACTAAATATTGTACATTAAATTCCTACAATCTAAAAAATATTATGCATTAAATATCGGATCAATGTTTGGGCGTAATACGATTTTTTATTCATGTTAAAATTTGTCTTTACTGATCCATAGTCATACCACTATGGGTCCCTATCCATGTAGGTCCTATAACATGTATTGGACCTTGAGCATGTATTATCCCCTCTCCCCTATTCTCAAAATATTTTTGGCTTCTTGACATCCCATTTGTAGGATTGAATGCACAATTACTAGTTTTACGACTTGTAGATTAGATAATTTAGTGAGCCACTCACAAAAATGCCCTTGACAGAAATATAATGGCTTAATTGAAGTTTTATCTTTTTTATTTTCCACCATTGAATTATTTACTTGTATCTTTAGTTCATGGCAAGGATGAACAATTTCATTTGTGCATTTCCTTGCTCTACGTAGCTATAATATCACCACCATCTTTTACAACTAAGATTTTGAGTTTTTTTATCACTTTTTCTTGTAAAAATGGGCATCATTTGTATCATAGAATCAAATGAAGTAGAAAAATCAATTTGTTGAAGTTACTGGAAAAGTTTCTACAAATTCAACCACATGAGTATTTACTAATTCTTACAATGGAGCCACACTACTAGTCTTTGTAGATACTCGAAATTTGCCTAGCCTGCGAGTAACATTTTAACACTAAATATTGCCCTTTTCCGAATGATTAAATAATGTTCAATTATTTAATTTTTATCACTAATTCATATTCCATAATTAAATAAATTATTTTATGTTATTTGATTAATTCACTTTATCATTCATCATCCCGACTAATTAAATAAATCCTATTTATTTAATTATGTCCTTAATTCCTATTGATCTTCATAATTAATTAAATAAATCCTACTTATTTAATTATGTCATTAATTATCCTTTATTTCCTCTAAATTAATTAAATTAAAATTATTATAAGTTATTTAATTAACATTCATTTGTACTTCCTAAATTAAACAATTACTTTAATTACTTAATTATCCACATTCCCACTTTTTAAATTAAATAATTACTTTAATTATTTAATTATCTTATATTCTCTTGATGCACTCATCAATAATAAATAAATTTAATTATTTATTTATTTAATATCCACTTGCACATTCCTTTAATGATTGATTTATTTAATTAATTATTAAATATCTCATGCATTTACACCTCATTTCTAATAAATACTCTCTTCCAGCCAACTAGCTAATCAATTTTACTTCACTAATCAATAAATTCAATCATCTCCCACTCAATTTGAGTTAACAGAGCAATAAAATCCCTTAACTACTTCATGCAAATAGTTAATTGAAATCATGCAACCAGTTGCAGTCAGTTAACTAGGTAGTCAATTCCTCTCATAGAATTCCCACCCTTGATCTATTCAGTTCATATTTTGATCTTGATCATCCATTCAAATCAAAATTTTCTATAAAATCGTCCCTCATTCCCATTTGAATGCTAACCACAAATCTTTGACATTTTGCATCTATTTATCATATCACACTCATTTGAGCTTGAAGCAATATAGTGCACATCAAACTAAGAGCAAAGGAAAAATAGAGAAGAGCAATGGAGATGAATCAATCTTGACATAAGGTATATTGCATTGTTTTTTTATTTGATTTTTTATGTTGATTGTGCTTCATTGTTTGATTGGATTGATTTTAGCTTGAATTATAGTTTAGTGGATGTTATTAATTCATGCTACTTAGTAAATATCATTTTTGGTCAAAAAAATGGTGAACTTGACATGAACTAACGAGTTTTTGTGAAAATTTTGAGATTCTTTTAGTTATAGGAACATCACTATAATCGTTGTGATATTACACAACATACAAAGAATTTGGCACCGCATTTGTGTGCAAAGAACCACATCTATCATATTGTCACACATGCATTTTTTTGTGTCGCATTTGTCACAGTTCTAATCTGCATTTGACTACATGTTCTAATTTTTTAATGTTCTACTAATGATTGTTATTTTTAGTCATTACATAGGTCTAATAATTATTTTTCTGATATGCTAACTTTGCAATCATACTTTTTGAGTTATTTATTTTTACGTATTTTATTGATTTGTGTATGTGCAGGTTCTATCACACAATTGAAACTTGCACTGCAATTGTTCTAGTTATGCGCAAAAATTATTTCGATTTTGCACCACAGTTGTTCTGGTTATGCACCACAATTATTTTGATTTCACACCAAATTTGTTCTGCCCTATGCCACATTCATCCTAATCCAAAACCATAATTGTTTGTAACCTACGATGCATTTGTTCTATCCCTACACTGCATCTATTAGAGCAGTAAGATTGAGGTTTCAAATTCTTATTATGGTTTACTTTCTGATTTTAATAGGTTAATTTTTGGGGTTACTCATATTTTCTATCAGATTTGTGGCTATCGTTGGGAAAAGAAATATCGTGAAATTATTAACACTTTTTATTGTAGCTCATCAATTAAAGACACCTTTGAAACATGCTAATGAGTTTCATGTAGGTTTTCTTGTTGAAGACTATCTATGAAAATATTGTGTCTTTATTTTTCTAGAATAAATAATCTTGTTTGGGCTTTAAAAATAATGGTTGTATTTTATGTTTGGTAGATTAGTGGCATGCATGATCTTCCCTCACACCTTGAGTGATCTTGGGAATTAGAAACATCACTAATTTTCAATCTTGTTATACACCTGAGGTATAGTGTTAACATATTCTTGTTGGGGATAGGAAGGGTTTGTCATCATAGAATGGACATCTAAGATAGCAGTTCCTTAGTGATTTTCATTTCTTCAAATCACATCAAAGACACAAACTATGCCATAAAGCAGAAACAGGAATAGTGGATCCCCCATTGATCTTTCTGAGAAAAGTAAATGCAAACAACTAATAGATTCAACACCAGCACAGATTCAGTTTGCAGAATCAAACAACATGAAAGAAAAACATGTGGACACACATATTTACGTGGGGAAAACCCTTTCGGGTAAAAAACCCCACCCTCCAAAACACTCAGCTCAATTTGTATTATTCAACAACAACAGTTACAATACAATTTCAGAGCTATGATCTTCAAAAGATTACATCTTGTCCATTTGGAGAATGCAGGCAACACAATGTACAAAATCTTCACACAGTTACAATGTCTTCAAATGACATACTATGTAGATTCCCTTTAGCTCCTCAGTTGACTGTCTCAGCCAGCCTCATGTCCAACCCAGCCTCTAGGCATCTCAGGTTCACATATTTCTGATCTGAGATTCAAAGTGTTCACAGTTGAAAAATCGCTCGAACACTCTTAGCCTCTCTATCTATTCGCTCACACTAATCTTGCACATGATATTACTTTATAATCTTGTACTGTGTCCCTACCTATTCTTCCCATTCAAGAAATCAACACTCATCAGGATAATTAATTATCCTACCTGCAAGCTTCCATCATTTCCTAATAACGTGCACCGCTATTGCAAGTACATCGAGTCATGAAGCATTAAATTGGTTACAGATACATGTTTGTCAACCTCTTGAATTAGACCATTCATTTAATGTAGCTCGATCATAATCAAAAAATAATCTTTTGGCCAACTAGATCTTAAAGATCTTGTCACGTGTCGCCTTCTCATTCGTTCGTCGCTTTGACTTCTGGTCAATCTCGGTCCGAGCTCACCACGGTAACGCCAACTTTTGACTTTCCAATCACGGCATGGCATTAACCACCTGGCATGACCACCGCGATCAACCATGCTACCGCGGAGGCCACCAGGCCACCCCACGATAGGGTGGTGACCGCCAGCGGTCTTTTCACAGCCACCGCGGTGAGACTTCTCACCGCCCACGATAAGGCGATAACCGCCAAACTTAACTACCGCCCTTCAACTGCCAGCGGCCACTCCCGCGCCGCTCACCGCACTACCTCCACCTCTAGACAGAGACCCCATAGGAAGGAGGTAAGGCATCGCTCTGCCACCACATCATCGCGCCACTGACAAGCAACCTTTGTGGTGAGGAGGTAAGACTTCGCTTTGCCAGCGTGCCACCAACTACACTACCATTCCTCCTCTAAGTGACCCCTGTAGTAAGGAGGTAACCACTACGCGGACCTTCGAGCCTTCACCAGGCCACCGCCAAGCAAGGAAGAGACCGCCACGGTAAGGCGGTAACACCACCCAACCGTTGGACCAAGCAAAGTGGCCGTGATAAAGCGGTAAACCTCTCAACTGTGCCACCAAGGAAAGCTTACAGTGGTGCAGCGGTAAAGGTCAAAAACAAGGAGAAAACACCCAAGTCTTCAAGGGATAAACCAAAAATTTGAGGCACAAATTTCCCAACAATCTCCCACTTGATGAAGACTTATTGGCTTCCTCCAAACACGAACAAGGACCAACACCATGCTTTCATGCTCCAACCAAGACACCTGCAATGACATCCGATAAATTCCACCATCTCAAGCAATAGCTCCAAACATCCAACACAGGAAAAAGGAACAAGCCAAGGTGTATATGTACCAGTCTCCAGAACACAAGCATCATATCCTTCAAGTGGAAAAGAGACCAAAGTAACAGCAACAAAGGACTCAAACGTGAACACAGAATGAGAAACCATTCTCCATAACAAGATAAACCAATCAGCTAGAACAACAACCAGAAAACTAACTACCCTAATCCAACTGATCAAACCCACGTGACTAAAAAACCAACACCCACAGCTCATGCTATTTCATCTAATCACCCATACCTCAAAGGTATGCACATTAGTAAACTCATGCTAGTAGCACAACCAACCCATCAATAGTAGAACACGAGCACTATGTGCCAATCATTCAACGAAGACAAAGCACATCCAGGAACTCCCACTACATGGGTAATGCTAGATCTGAAAGATCAATGACATAACCAATCTACCAATAACAGCGTATAGAAACAATGTAACCATGTAGTACCAAGGAATTATCCACAATGATATGCACAACCTGCAACCACCTACTGCAAGAAACATTTCTCTCAACAGTCTTCCACATTCTTCCAAGGTTTCATATCTCACTGAAGAAGGAAGCACAAGAACCTTTGTGTCATCACCCAAGTGACAACACATGACCACAAAAAATAGTGACCAACACAGCTCCACATACATCTAAAGTAATATGATCATACAGGAAGAAAAGACCAGATTAGAGAGAAATAGCAAATCATAACATGTAGCATCCTCCTACATACACTTCTAAATGCCAGTTGTGTCAAGAATGGTCTTCCTCACATCCCAAAGGAAATGCCATAACAACACCCAAATGGTTCCATGAATGTATGCATCTCAAAGAAGATCAGACTAACCAATATAAACATCTCCTATCATTCTTTAAAAGCATAAGGAGATACTTATGTTTTCCACCTTCCATTATGAATCCTCTAGAATCACAAAAAAGCAACTCAAGATTCATATATATGAAAGATAAAGCATATAATACATTTGAAAGATATAATGGGCTAATACCTTTCAAAAAAAATCACTATCAAGCAGAACAAGAGAGAAAACAAAAAAAAATGCTCCTCCAAGATATACAAGTCATCGTGACTTACCCAAGAGCACTTTCCTTCATGGTCTATGTTGAACTCGCATTCAACCAAGGTGTAGGCTACTCAGACTTTCAACTGAAAACAACAACATTCTCAAAAGAATTCCAGCCTCACCTTATTCTCCATGCATCCATGAGCACCAGCAACCAGTCATCTCATGCCAACTCCAATCTGCATTACTACATTTAACATGGAGTCCTCAAGCATATGACCAAAGTACTCAAAACATAAAGAAACCCTAGACCACTTTCAAATCTCCAAATAGCTGAATTAGGAACTTATCATGACACCATGATCTTACCATCCCCCTTAGGCTATTACATGCTTCAGGTGACATCACCATGGTCTCAAGAAAACAGCCTCAGCCAACACTCTGATTAGCAATCAAGAGTACACATGACATCTAGCAAACAGCTCCAAACTGCCAACACCTGTCAAGCACTACTAGCACCTCAACCAAAACTCGCAAGTCCACGGCTCTAGGATGTTGTGCATCCTCAAGTAGTGTCCCTACAAATGTGAAAAAACTCTTCTGCAGCAACAGGATCTAAGAGTCCTTCCAGAAACGTCTGCAACACCAAAGAAGATCATTCACCACCAAGTGATGAATCCACAGTCACTACTAAAGCTCCCACTGAACCGTGACAACGAGCTTTCCAAGCATCATGATCGACCATCTGCTGATCCAAAAAACCTCCAGGTACAACCGACAATATGTCCATCGGACAACAATTCCGAATAGCACCAAGATCACCAAATCACACAGACCACACCATCACTGTCAAAAGCTTACACAAGCCATTGTATCAAGCTCTCCATGACATCGTGATACACACACTACAAGTCTCCATAGTTGACTACTTAGGTATTCAACATCGTCCATCCTCTCATCTCAAAATAGCCATGCCAATGCATAAGAGACCACAAACAAGGCCAGCTAATAGATCTGCACCACACTGTTACAACCTCGTGGATATTGACAGTCCACTTTTGAGTTGTCTCATGGAAAACATGTAAGTAAAGACAGCCCACAACATTGAACAACTCGTGGATGCAACCAGTGAAACCTGCAAATCTATCATCACACTAAAACAGCAAAACAAAGATCTCAAAGAGAACAACAAAAGCAAACAAACATTACTCAAACACTAGATCAGCAACAAATCTGATTTGCCAATCACATCCACAACTCAAGCACCATAGTCTAGGAAACTAGCAAGCAATACACCATAAGAATGTTGAATGAAAAACACATACCAACATTCTTATGCAAAGAAGACATCACACCTTCTCAAAACCATGTCAAACTGCAACTATCTCATCCAGTCACACCCCAAAAGCCAGGATCTAGAAAATAGCTTAACAGCAGCTCCACAAACCACAAGTTTTCTTTGACTGTGTAAAACCTGCAAAACCATAGTGTTTATAAAATACCCATGCACCTCCATATTCACTGCTCATATGGACGACTCAGGATTCTGCACACAACCATCATGGTTAACCAAAATAATGAAAAAAAAAAACATGAATATGCATCATAGACTTTTTAGGAAAATCTACAAAAAACCTTCAAAGCCAAAGACATGAATCTAAAACATGTGATTGCAAGATACAGGTAAGCAGGAATAGTAGGTCCATTTTAGACTAGTTCCAAAACCACAACCATGCACAGGCATACGAGAGAGCCAGGCTATACAGAAGTTTCAGACCATCCACGATCAACTTCATAGCCTTTATGCAATCAAAGCACCAGAGAAACTGCCTTCAATGCTAAGTCAGAATACCCAGCACAAGCACAATACTCCATGGTTGAATAGCAACACAAGCAACTCCATACTGCTAGGGAGTCTCTCACACAGACACCTAGTATGAACCACACTCTACTACAACACAACCATAAGCATACCTCATGCCCCTTGCATTAGGATCATTTGTTGTCATCATAGAATAGACGTCTAAGACAGCAGTGCCTTAGTGATTTTCATTTCTTCAAATCACATCAAAGACACAAACTATGCCATAAAGTGGAAATAGGCACAGTGGATCCCCCATTGATCTTTCTGAGAAAAGTAAATGAAAACAAGTAACAGATTCAACACCAGCACAGATTCAGTTTGCAGAATCAAACAACATGAAAGATAAACATGTGGACACACAGATTTACATGGGGAAAACCCTTTCAGGTAAAAAACCCCACCCTCCAAAACACTCAGCTCAATTTGTATTATTCAACAACAACAGTTTCAATACAATTCCAGAGCTATGCTCTTCAGAAGATTATATCTTGTCCATCTAGAGAATGCAAGCAACACAATATACAGAATCTTCACACAATTATAATTTCTTCAAATGACATACTATGTAGATTCCCTTCAGCTCCTTAGTTGACTATCTCAGCCAACCTCATGGCCAGCCCAACCTCTAGGCATCTCAGGTTCACATATTTCTGATCTGAGAGTCAAAGTGTTCACAGTTCAAAAACCGCTTGAACACTCTCAACCTCTCTATCTATCCGCTCACACTGATCTTGCACACAAGATTACTTTATAATCTCTTACGTGTGCCTACAAGTTCTACCCGTTCAAGCAATCAATGGTCATCAGGATAATTAATTATCCTACTTGCAAGCTTCTATCATTCCCTAATAACGTGTACTACTATTGCAAGCGCAATGAGCCATGCAGCATTAAATTGGTTACAGATACATATCTTTCAACCTCCTGAATCAGACCATTCATTTAATGCATCTCTATCACAATCAGAAAATAAGCTTTCGACCAATCAGGTCTTGAAGATATTTCCACATGTCGCCTTCTCATTCATTCGCCGCTTTGACTTCTGGTCAAGCTCAGTTGACCGAGTTCTGAGCTCACCACGGTCTTCCACCATGCTACCTCTAACTTTTGACTTTCCAGTCACACTATGGCGTTAACCACCTAGCATGACCATCATGGTCAACCGTGCTACCGCAGAGGCCTCCAGGCCACCCCGCGGTAGGGCAGTGACCACCAGGAAAACTGCCAGAAGTCTTTCCGCGGCCACTGTGGTGAGACTTCTCACTGCCCATGGTAAGGCGGTAACCACCAAGCTTAATCGTCACCCTTCAACAGCCAGTGGCCACTCTCGCGCTACCTCCACCGCCAAACAGAGACCCCGTGGTAAGGAGGTAACGCATCGCTCTGCCACAACACCGTAGCCCCACTGACGAGCAACCTCCATAGTGAGGAGGTAAGACTTCGCTCTAGCAACGCGCTACCATGCCACCTACCATCAGTGCTTGAAGTTCCCTTATAATGGTACTGAGATTACCATATTAGGAGATCCTGATCCTTTTTAGTATTGCAATAATTTAAAAGGTACCTCTAAATATCAAGTACCTAGTCATAGGGAATTCTCACAATCCACAACATCTGACTGTGCAAACATAGCAATCCTAATGGGAAAATCTTGTTGATCTTCGAACTGTCAAAGCACTTGCTCTGATAACTACCTCTTGATAATATGTTGTGATTGGACTATGCATCCAATCAAAGATTTGGTTTGTCGACAATACGATAAATGCTTTGCATCATCATCCCAAGGGGCTCACTATTTGTATGGTCTCCAATTGAATCCAACCAATAAATCAATATCATGCCTCTAGTATTCGACATCCCCGACATATCTTTGTGTGACAACCCCTCCATACATGAATACATATTGCAGTCCTAGAGGTAGGTCTCTATCACATCGATCAAAACATAGAAATGTTCTCCCACACCCATATGTGAAGAAAAGTGACCACGCAACCAATATAACGTGCTCCCATGTAGGCAACATCATGTAGATGGAATTATAGCATGGCTAAAACACAAGGGCCCCATGCATACACTATGCCCTCATCCATCATGTCAACCAAAATATGACCCCATCCAATAGGAAATATGCACGTCCTCACCAATTAGGCACCAAGACAACAGTTATACAACTATACACAACAAAGATCAGATGCTCATATTTGTCTATGAGCATGTCTCATCTGATCTCATACTCCTCCTCTCCTAGGTCATCAATGCTAAAACACCTCTACATCACAACCAATCCAAATTTAGGTGGTATACTACCCTCTCACCATGATTGGGGGTGTGTAGGATGTGCCATACATCCTTAAGTGTCATTGTCGCCTCTTCAGTAGGAAAATGAAAGGAACTAGTATTAGAGTGCCATCTCTCCACCAAAGTAGTAATCAACCCCTGATTAGCCCTAATCTCAAGCATGAAGGTCACTTAATACAATCTTAGTGTGTGTAGAGTAGTCCTCTCCGTCTCATCCAAAGATCATTCATCACCATTGAAGACAGTCAATTCTCTTGAGTATACAGTAGTAACAACCTCACCTACATTCAAATAAACACATTGTGTCAATCATGACACCTGGCTAAACATATTTGACCTTTTCAACTCTAAAAAATTTACCTAAAATTACATTTTATTTAGCAACAATCAAATGTGTCGCTTTATTTTACAAATGTAGTGCACATTAACAATTGTGGCTCACAAATCAATTGCAATTCAACAAAAACATTTGTGGTGCACTATCATACAATTACATTGCAAAAATACATTTGTGGTGTATAATCCTACATATGCAGTGCCATAATATGATTACGGCATTGAAACACTTGTGGCCCACAGACAGTTGTGGTGCCACAAGACAAATGTGTTTCACCTTACAAATGCGATGTTAAAAATCACATTTGTGATGCTCGCAACTACAGCTACGGTATAGAAAAGTGCACTACATCTGTTGCTCACTTTTTTAGCCCTAAAATTGACTAAAAAATGCAAAACTTTCAAAATGAAAATGAGGTACATATTGTGTCACCCGATCCCTATAGCCACCTATAAGTCTGCACACGCCACCTACGATGAGAAGCCTACAGAATTACCATCATTGCTTCATTGCTCCTCTACAAATGCTCACTCCTCTCCTCTCAATTTTTAAAATCATAATGCACAAATGAGGAAAATGACCCCCCAGAGGCCTATTTATAGACCTTCCAAGACCTAATGGACCCCCCTTCATAACTGGATGCACTATACATGTACCTAAATCACTAATATGGATGTTTGAATTGACCTATAAACATAATTTTTTGGCATCTACGCACCTAAACCTATCAAACCAGTTTGTCGAAAAACTTTCCAAATTTTTCAAAATTTTTCAAAAATTTACAAAATTTCTTCAGGGGGCACCACACTATACCGATGTTACCAAGGCATACCAAAAAAGGTCCTGAACATGATTTTTTTGAATTTTATTTTAACACAACATCAAAATGGCATTATATCAAAAAGGGGCAACTAGGGTAATTTTCAAGGAATGTTCAAGTGTTTGTGATGCAAGGTGAAATCTTTGTATGTGCTAAGTGTTATTGTCAGATTTTCCCTACCAAACATGCTTCCCTTTGATATTTTCAATATGTTAGACTTTCCTACCCCATCATGTATTCTTAGTATGACTCCTTTTCGACGTCTTATCCCCAACATTCTCCATTGCTCATCCTTTTTGGACACCCTCATTCAAACTTCCCTCCTCCATCATCCCCTATGGTATGAAGTATCTATCCCCCCCGACCTCCAAAGTCCAGAACTCTCGTCCTTTTTCAAACCAATTACTACCTACCCCACATACAATATAGAAAGCCATTAATATGACCAATAAGGCTCTACAACTATCGAAAGTAACTGATAAGTACCCTAAAATATTTTTTTATTAAAGGGGGGGGAAATTTAATGAGAAAATGAATGTCATGGTCCATGCCCTAATTTATTATTGCAACTAGGGTTTAATGACTCGATGTCCACACACCATTGATGGGTTGTATCTTCAATAGATTTTATGGAGTCATACAGATCATCACTTTAGATATTGAGGTGTCTATCAATGTAATTTGATTTTGTAGATCTATTACATGTTCCTCCTTTTTTCATTGAATTTTTAAAGATTTTTTCTATAGTTTTCATGTAATTTCTATCATGAATTTGACACATGGACAACTATGTGCAGAGGATGATTGGTTTTCATGCACCTTCACCATTTCCATGATGATGGCATTCCTTTGTGCAAGTTGAAGTCTTGAATAACATATCTATATATGCTAATGGGTTCAACATTCAAAGGGTTGGTCATTGAACCAATTTTGGTTTCGATTTTGTCTACAAATATCTAGGGTTTCAAATTTGGAATTTTTGTAACTATAAACAAAAAGCTAAGCTAGATAACAAACTAGAAAATTTTCATCATGTACATTTCTTCTATGATGAATGTCTCCATGATTGTTTGCAATAATTCAAGGAAATACCCTAATCATAGTTAGATATCTTTCTTTTCGATATTTGGTGGCACAAATTTATTTACGTTTTGGTACATATGTGACAACACCTAACGTATTACATATGTGTATAATAGCTAATAATCATTATCTTGTTACATGTGGATTTTTGTAATCCTAGTCATTGATTACTAAACATATTCTTCATTAAAATGTAATCTTTAGTTTACATGTGCAAACCTAGTTTAGGAACCAAGGGCTAAGTCAATTAAACATGTGTTGCTTATGAATACACAATTAATAGTATCAAACCATCTGATAATAATGTATCAATCATTACCATTAAGGGAAAGAATACTGAGTGTTTGGTTACTACCCACTGATCTAAAGTGACTCTGCAAGGGGCCACTTCAATATCTCAAATAACATCTTAGTGCAATCTTTAGGATCATCTAGGTAAAACCCCTGCTCAAATATCCATTCTTGAATTACTCTATACATCTCCTAAGCATAAGGCAATCCTTGACAAAGCACTATAGGATTCTTATATTCCCATAGACCTAAACATTAATCAATTTTAGGCCATGATAGGATTCCTAGCTACCACTCACCACATCACTTTCATAGAGCATGATTGTAATTCACAAAATCCTAATCATAACTAACCCTTACATCTTGAAGTATACATAAATAAACATAAATTCAGATGATTTATAATAGATGGAAGAGCAGGCCTAAACATATGTACACTAAACATGGTTACTACTATGGGTTTCTCCGCAGAATGTATAGATGTATCTAAAATGATCATTATAAAGCATATGATGATGCAGAGCACTCTTCAAAGGGTGTCATCATCCTCCCCATCAGATTTGGTCTTTTAATTCAAGAGGCAATCTTCCAAGTTCTAGACTTGGAACTTCCTTACAATCTTCTCCTCAGTCACCCATGGATTCACACCATGAAGGTTGTTCCATCCACCTACTTTTAGTGCTTGAAGTTCCCTTAGAGATCCTTTTTAGTATTGCAACAATTTAAAAAGTAACTTTGAATATCAAGTATTTAGTCATAAGGAATTCTCGCCATCCACCACATCTAACTGTGCAAACATAGCAATCCCAATGGGAAAATCTTGTTGATCTTCAAACTATCAAAGAACTCACTTTGATAACTGCCTCTCAATAATATTTTTTGATTGGACTGTGCATCCAATCAAATATTTGGTCTGCCAACAATACAATAAATGTTTTTTCATCATCATCCCAAGGCGCACACTATCTATATGGTCTCCAAGTGAATCCAGCCAATAAATTAATATCATCCCTCCAGTATCTGACATCCCTAACATATATTTATGTGACAACCCCTCCATACATGAATACATACGACAGTCCTAGAGTAGGTCCCTATGACACCGGTCAAAACATAGCAATGTGCTCCACCACCCATAAGTGGAGCGGAGTGACCACGCAACCAATATAACATGCTCCTCTATAGGCAACATCATGTAGCTGGAAGTATAGCATGGTGTAGTGTAGGAAAATACATATCCTTGCATTTTCACACTTGTTTGGGCTCGCCTTGCTTTATTTATCCTTCATTTATGTCTTAATTGGTCCTATTTTGCATCCACAAGCCTAATAAATTATATTTTTATGGCTAATCCCAACAAACATCAAAGGATAAATGATAATTTAATGATCTAGAATGTGTGTCCTTGGTTTTTGGACCGGGACTAAGATGCCACCTAGGGCATCTTTGTCCTCCAAAGGTCTTGGGACCCTGTTTTCAAATGTGCCTTAAAGAGGCCTCTTTTTGGAGTATGTACCCCGAGTTTCAAGCCTTGGGACTAAGACGCCACCTAGGGCATCTTAGTCCCCCTCAAGTTATTTTTGGGATTTAATTTCAAATATTGGCGGGATTTAGTCTCCTTTAATTAGTGATTTCATATGCTGGCTTGTTATGGTGTAATTTCGGGATATTAAGCATAGATAAGTATAAATACAAGGTTATTTCACTCATTTTCACCTAAGACTTTTGTGAGAGCATTCCTAATAGCATAATTGGAGTTCACAAGAACAGTCAAGAGCAATTCATCAAGAATTTGGAGCCATCTTCAGGATTCAAGTATCATTTGTGATGTAGGGTTTTGATTCAAGCAAGCAATTCAAGTCAAGATCTACATTCAAGCTCGCCATTTCACACAAGTTTGCGAATATCACAACAAGAGTTTGGTGAATTGCAACATAACACTTTTTTCATTCATCATTTCCCTCTATTATTTTATTTCAAGGTTTAATTACCAACAAGGGCTTTGACCAAGGAAAATTCCCATTTACTAACAATCAACAAGTTTTTCCTCTCTTGTGTGTTTATATTTGCAGATTGAGGTTGAAGATCATTTGAAGTGCAAAGTTTCAAAGTTGCATTACAAAGTTGTCATCTTCACGAAAATTCACATACAAGACATATCCTGTGGTTTCCAGACATAAGATCTGAGAAGAACGAAATGCAAACATTGAGCCTCGAGATCACATTCAGAGATTTCAGAAATTCAAATCAAGACTAAGTCAGCAGTAAGGGTGTCTTAGTCCTCCCAAGGGTATTTTGTAGAGATTCCTTTACATTCTATTCTGACATCCGAAGATTCTACATTTGCCTTGAAAAATAGCAGCGGGACTAAGACAATAGTAAGGGCATCTTAGTCCTCCTTAACATATTTTCACAACATTTTTGCATTTTTCAGAATCCTCATCACATTTCCAAACTTCCTAGGTACACACATCCTAACTTACTATTACTTAATTTTGTCATTTGCATTCATCATTTGGCTTGCATGTTACTAGGTTTTGTGAGTTGAATATCAAGTTGTTTTTTCCAAGATTTTGCTCGGTGGTGAACCCTTCAAAGCTTAAAGAACCCCCTAGGTCTTCCTTGTTGAGAATATGTCTACAAGGGTGTCTCATTTGATCTCATACTCCTCTCCTAGGTCATCAATGCTAAAACATCTTTGCATCGCAGCCAATCCAAAATTTAGGTGGTATGCTACCCTCTCACAATGAATGGGAATGTGTAGTATGCACCATACATCCTCGAGTTTCATTGTCGCCTCTTCAGTAGGCAGATGAAAGGAACTAGTCTCAGAGTGCCATCTCTCTTCCAATGTAGTAATCAACCCTCGATTAGCCCTAATCTCGAGCATGAAGGTCACATAATACAATCTCAATGTGTGCAGAGTAGTCCTCTATGTCTCATTCAAAGATCACGCATCACCATTCACTAATGGATTTGACCCCAATTTCCGACAGCAGATCATCAGAATTTCGACGATCTATTGTCGGTCGACCGACAAATCACACAAATTAGCGTCGTCACTCAATTTTTGTCTATACCCCGACGGACAATAAAATGTCGCCCTCCTGATGAAAGATCGTCGGAACAACGACGCCCATTCCGTCAATCACGTGATGAGCAGTGGTTGGACCGCAGGCGGAACACCATCACCGAAGCATCGGAACAGCGTCATACATTCATCAGAACCACGATGACATTTTCATCGGTCTAGAGATGAAAAAGGTCTAAAACACATGTGGCATACCATCGCTGAAGGGTCAGAGCAGTGACATATAGTCGTTGATCTAGCAATGAACAGTTCCTAGAGCACGTGCAGCATACCATCGCTGAAGGGTCAGAGTAGTGACATATAGTTGTTGATCAAGCGATGAACATTGCCCCGAGTACGTGCTGCATAAGAGCGTCAAACGTAATAGGCAAGTCATTACGACGAAATTTCGTCGCACTCGCGATGAAATAAGCAAGTCATTATGATGAAAGTTTGTCAGGTACATAGCAAGGTCATCATGCATTTTTGTGGTTCGTCGCAATTTTGACGGAACATTGTAGTTTTTTTAGAAAAAAAAAAACTATTCGTTGAAATATAGGCATATCGGGGTGACTCTAGGCGATATATAAAAGTCAAGCAGTAGGCTCCAAAGTGCATCCATAGGGATAATGACAGGACATAAGGTCAGGTCAATCAAAGAGAGAAAGTTGATGTGCCAAGACGATGAGTATTTAATAGGGGTAGTAAAAGACAAGATGGATTGTCATCAATGCTCAGATTGGAAGACTTCATTACGAAAATTTAGATCACAATATGATTAACCCTGTTTGGACAAATGCAATGACATTAGTGTCAAGAGTTAAGAGGCCATTCAACTTTGTATTTCAATAAATTATTGTATGCATTGAGTAAGTGTTCAAAAGGTAGAAAAAGGACAGTCATATGACTGTTTGAAATATCAAACAACATGTCAGTTGTTGTGTTTAATTAGGCTTATAGAGATAGGGATTTATCAATTTTTGCATACAATACCTATAGTCCAAGCTATAGGTCTGCATTATTTGGTTACTAAGTATGAGAAATGAGAAATGAATAATTATAGAATATGGAGCTTATGGATGATATTATGATGGCCACATTTGATGTTGATCAACAATTGGAGCAAAATATAATACCTGTGATGAGTCGTGAGATCAAGGGGACTGTCATGGACAGCAAGCACAACCTACGAATTGGATTCTAATTTTGCTAAAAAAGAAAAAATCAAACTCGTGAATATTAAACTACACACAAGAATCTAAATTTGTGGAAAATGAGCAATTTGGTGAGAAAGAGTACCTACAGTGCGTCTTGGATACTTAGCTAGTGTATTTAAAAATAGGATTGCAAACCCAAAATTATTCTCTCTGGAAATTCAATAGAAAAATACAGAATGTTACCCTAGATACTTAGCTCTTAGACAGTCAATAAAACAATATGAGCATGATTATGAATGGTTTTACCTAGTCCCACTCTTGATCTCTACATGTTTGAGAGCCTTCTCTTTAAGACCCCATGAATCCAATTTGATCCATTGCTGCCAAAAGAGATATTAATGTGTAAACAAGGAGCCACATTTAGACAAACTGGTTGTTGATTTATTCTAAGAAATTTAGAGACTACAAAAAGAAGATACCTGATGTGGATCATGTGGGCTTCCTAGAGAAAGCACTGCAATATGGCTTTGAACAGCAATTAAAAACTTTGGATTAGCTTCACAGTAAATCCTAACAGCATGACATTGAAAGTTGCTCAAGTACTGGGTCCTCTCCCCTAGATTAAATTAAGGAAAACATTATTGTAAACACAATATGTATAGAAGAATATGAATGTAAAGGAAAATGGATATTAGAAAAACATAAATGTAAATAAAAGTAGTGTGAGCAGAAAATGAATCTAAATTGGTCTTGAACAAATAAAATCATACCCAATTAGCATTAAGTTATACTGACCTTGTACTCATTCCCTTTTCAATCTTGAAGGTTACTTTGATGCCTTCTGCAGAAACTCTCTGGCCACGAGGCAAGAGAAGGCGGGAAAACCAAGTGTATATTGATGACTTCTTGACATTCAAAAAGAAAGAAGCAACCATTCAACCCTATTAGAACAGAATAATCTTATGAATTGATTTTATTTGTTTTATTGGCTAATGGATAGTGGACCTAGTTCTCTTGAATTGAGATACTACTAAGATGTGTTGACTGATGATTTTAGACTATCGATATTCTGCTTCAATCTCTATAAGTTACTTTTGTCTTAAATATATTCAAGATAACTCCACAAAAAAATTCCCTGATCTCTTAGAAATTATGCAGATTAATTTGTTAATACTTCTCCATTTTGATATTTTCTTTCAAAAATTCATAGAAAGATATGTAATGCCATATTTGAAACTTACATATTTTAATTTTATTACATATGCTGGATGAATGAAGTAAACTATGCAATTGGTAGGTGTAAAGCCAAATTCCTTAACCCTTGCCAGCATCCTTCTTTCCTATTTTAAAACATGTGCTTTCGAACAGGGCATGAAAATCCATGTAAGTATAATGAACAGGAGATTTTTGTGATCAGATATTATATTACAGTAAGTTGAATGAATGTAAGTAGAGAAATTTTAGCATACCTGCAAATGGTACAAAATTTCATGGTTAAGTGGAAGCCTCCCATCAACAAAAAGATCCAAATATCCATGTATCTATCTCAATTGAGCCTCTAAACCCTTCAGAGCTGTCAAATTTTCCACTAACCTGTTATGCACAAAAGTCAAATTTTAGAGACCACTAAAATAGAAATAAAAAATATTACATTATGATCCAAATCCACACACAACACAATGTTCATAGTGAAAAGTTAGCACTTTCTTTCATCTTTGCATATTGATTTGATGCTTCAAATGATGCATTTCTTATATTGAAAAGTGCATTTCTTACCTTATTGAGCTTCTCTTTGTTTTGAGAATAGTTTAATATTCTCTACTTAACAGGGCCAACCACATGAAGGTGGAAGCTCATTTGGCCCCTCCCTCCCCCCCCTCACATCACTCTCAATTCCCCATACCCGATCATATAACATTAATCATTCATTCATCCATTAATAACATATAACATTCATTCACTCATCCATTAATAAAATATAACATTCATTCATTAACATATAACATTTATTCATTAACATATTCACATTCATTCATTAACATATAACATTCATTTTTTCAGTTTTTACATATTATCAAAAATATGGTTGTCAACTTGTCATAATATGATTACAATCACTTCTTTTTTTGTTTCTTTTTGGCAACTAAATAAAGCTGAAGTGGAGTATCGTTTTCAAAATCATTTGTCCCCCCTTTAGTTGTTCTGAGCTCTGCTCATGATCTTAATGTATGCCTAGTCGTGTACTCACAACGTGGATGTGGCTGCAAGGGGGGGTCTGCTGCAATAGCAAAGAAATGTTAAATTGATATGTTTTATTATTATTGTTACACGTATTTCATTAATTAAAAGAACATTAGAGTGGTGCTCTTTACCTGAATTGGCCACATCATGTTCCTGATATTGTCTTATAGCCTCATGATGAACATGTTGAACACCCTCTAAATCCTAATCTGGAGTTGAAACATGAAAGATTACATTAATTAATACACCAATTGCAATTAAATATGTTTAAAAGAACATTAGAGTGGTCCTTTTTACCTGATGGAGCCACATCATGTTCTTGATCTTGTCTAGCCTGATCATGCTCAACATGTTGATCACGCTCTACATGCTCTAAAGTTGAAACACGAAAGGTTACATTGATTAATACATCAAATGCAATTAAAGATGTTTAATTGTATTAATCCATACTTCGTTTTGTATAGCACATGAATACATCTAGTACTGGGATGCACACCATGGCCTTCATCGGCAGGTTGCGCTCCACCCTCACTAGGCTGCATTCCAATGTCATGTGCAGTATTATCATTGCTTATCTATGTAAAACAAATAGGCACATTATTATGGTAGAAATTAATATTGAACAGATTGCACAAGTATTCAATTTGAAATAAACTTTATTGAGTTTATTTACCTACGTGTTGGATGCAGTGGAAGATTGTGTTTGCCTAGTCGAGACTCTTAGCTATTCAATCAGGGCTCCATAGCCTTGGTGGAAGGCAATCTTCAGGTCCTGTTTTGTGGGCACTCTGTTGAAATCAAAGCCCTGCATTTTTGCATGCGATCATGAATTTTGCTTCCATGGTGTGATAAAACCAAAATTGTTTGCAATTTATTATTTGGATGCAATATTTCATTTATTGATACTTACAAATCATGCGGTTGTTTTCATATAACCACTAGAGCCAAGTTTGTGTTGCTCGTGTTTTTCTAGTCTTGCCTTTGTTGCCTTCGATGTGTCGAGCAGCCTATGAAAAAATTGAAATACATTAGATTATTAGATTATGTAAAAAGAAAGAGTAATCAGTATATAATTAAATTGTTGATAGTATCACATACCTTTCCTAGCTCGATGGTGTCTTTCCTTTCTTCTTTTCAGCCTTCTCCTTTCCATCCGACACCAAGTCCTTCCACTCCCTTTTCGGAATCATGGGGGGACACTCGTACTTTCTATTCTTCTCTAAATGTGACCTATATTGGTCCCTCACATACTTTAGATAGGTACCATCTTTCTTAAGAACCTTGGTTCAGTTGAATGTTTTATCACCGAACAACACAACTAAATGGTTAATGAGCTCATCCTTTAAATCTTGATTTTGGGCATTCCACCATGTATGTATGGTGGGCCTGAAGAGATCCAATGTAATATCACTTAGATGTTTATAAAAAACATCATTTCCTGCTAAATGATCATGGGATCATTAGTCTATAAAGAGTGATCAATAAGTAAATTTCAATTGGATTATATATAATAATAATTAAAACATTTCAAAGTACCTGGGACCTTCTCTATCTTTATGGGAAGGAAATCCTCGGTCACCACAAATGTGACCCGCAATGTTCCTGTACTAGCAATACGAGAAGATCCAGGAAATGCTGCTAAAACATCACCAGTACTAGCGGGCTCTGTATCCACAGGTACTGACACATGTGGTGGCATGTGTTCACTGCTAGACGGTGGACTACCGAATGCCTGCATGGTATGTGTTGCCGACATTTCAGTCGACAATATAGGCACGAATGATGGGGCCGGATAAAGTGTTGTATGTGCAAGAAGATCAGGATTGACACTTGTACCATCCCCTACTTCCCGAGAAACACTTGTAGTACCTTGACCATGGACAACAGCATGATGAGGATGCAAATAATCCTGTAAAAACAACACATATTTTAGTTCATGACATAAAAGAGTACAAAATATAAAACCATGAATGAACTTATGTTATAATTAAAGATCTCATGACAGCTTACTTGCAAGTTCTGTGCTCTCTCAGACAATATTTTAACCCTTTCTCTTATCTCATCTGTTTGAGGCACTATGAATACCAACTTAAGGATTTCTTGATTGCATTTTTTTTGGGCCTTCCTCATCATATCCGCAGGGTTTGTGGAAAATGCAATGTCATCATCGCATAATAGTGACTCCACCTCCATATGGATGTTCTTTTGTACTGTTGGTGCCTTTCCCCGATCAGCTGACTGCAACAAGAATATTAAAAACATTATTGAAATTAACCCAATAAACTCATGAAAAAAACATAATAATAAAACATTTTGCTTGTATCTAATTTGTACAATTATAATGAGGTAAACCTGTCGGATAGAAGTGTCTGAAGATGGATCGTGATCTGCGCTCTAGGCTGGAGCCTTCCTTGTATGATCAATGTCTTGCTGTGACAAAAATTAAATATAAAAAACATTACTGAAATGAAACCATTAGACTTACAAAAAAAAACATAGTAATAAAATGGTATATTGGAGTCATTAATTGGAGGTTGGGTAAAATGGTATACAGTACATACCACCCCCATATTAATTGTCTTTGTATCTAAGCGATTCAAATGGTAATCGATTAGCAACTCTTCCCCTGCAGTTAATGATTTTATTGCACATACGAATACATGATTTCCCTCTCGCACCTTGAATATACCATTGGGTTGCTTATTTGTTGATCTAGGTCGTGTACTATTTATAAACCCTACAATATTCCTTGATGCTTTTGGCCTCTCGTCAATGTACCTAGCCACTACTTTATTTTGATCCTTATCTTTTAGTTGTATATAATTTGTTGTTAGTGCATACCTACGCATACTTCATGTATATCGAACCAACTACATCCAGTCTTTGTAAATATAATAGGGTCCAACATACTCCATCAACTCAATAACTTTGTCATAACAGACCTTTATGTTGTCCATGCAAAATAGGCCCAAACCATGTAATGATGATGGTGCTATGTGATATATCCTCTCGTTGACACAAAGATCAGTGTTTATTGGAGGAAGTTCCTTGGGTACCCATTGTTTCCGTAGATGTTTGTACCTCAAGGGCACCTCGATGTCACCTATTCTCTCATCATCATAAGAACATGACCCCCCTTCAGCAAGAAAAAATTCCATGTGTTTACGGAATTTTCTTCTAATCTTTTGACCTCTAGTTGGTCTCCCTCTTTTAGACCTACTACATGTCTCACTTTCCTCTTCTCTTCCTGAATTTCCCTCGCTCGAGGAAGACAAATCTGACAAATATCTATTTGGTGGTACCTACACTCATAAGGATTTCGGATGAAGTTCTTTCATGGTGATGTGATCCAAAGGTGACATTATGATTAATCTATCATTTCATCGCTAGAATTTGACAGGTTATAAGGTAATCAAGTCTTGATAAATTGAAAGTTATTGTTACTACCATCCAAATGTGTCCATCACAAATCAAATCTACTTAATGTTTTAACTCCCAAACTTTATAATAAGTGTTAAATGTGACTATGGTCCACCAGTTACACAACCAAGGCCTCAAATGTATTCTCTAATTGTAATCAAAGGACTTTTTCTCTTCATTCAAGTAAATAAAGTTGAAGGGAAACACCACCAAGTGGTTTATTGGACACCTACATGACTAAAAATTGCAGCAAATTTACATTTAATTTCCATATGTCTAAGTGGTGAATAGGGAGGGAGTGTGTACTAGGCTTGGTAAAGTCGTGATAAGTTTATCAATGTTCTAATTCTCTATGACAAGGTTTCAACATCTTCAAATAGTGAAAGTTAGTGCTCATAGTCATTTGAAACAACAACATTTTCATTATGTATGATGGTAGGATTTGATAACTTAAAAGAATTGGCTACCCAACAAACTTAAAGTTAAAAGAAACTTTTTCAGTTTAAGGGGTTACCACTTTCTTTCATCTTTGCATATTGGTTTGATGCTTCAAACGATGCATTTTTTATCCCACTTCTAAACCTATTGTATTCCCATCCCATTGCAATTGTTGGAGGAGTTGATACCAAAATTTCATATCAGATACCACATTCTTGAAGCAATTTTCTGTGTTTTTACAATTTTTATGAAGTTCTTTTGTGTTGTATGGATCCATACAAGCTTGAAATGCTCTGAGATCATTGATGTAGATAAATATATGTCTTCCCTTTCATTTGCATTTGTTTTGAAGTTCTCAATCACTATTTTGTGGGATTAAACAATCAAATACAGGGACTGCCCTATTGTGCCTGTGTAAGGGTTTGAGGGCTAAATAGAAATGACATCCACCAATCCACTCACTGTCTTGGAACTGTAACTCGGTGGATTGGTGTGCATCATGGTGGATTTGATGGAGTTTAAAATCTTGTTCTTTGAATTCCATTTATGTTTTTCCCTTGTCGTGGCTTGTTACATTGTTTGGGAGGAACCTAAGGTTGGGTACGTTTTACCTTGGCTTTCATAAATTAAAGGACATTTGATGCAATCATATGCCTTGTCAAACTTTTAACTTAATAGTAAGGGCATCATGAGTAGTTTGTTGGGCCCATTCAACAATCTCCGATGCAAGGATTGAATTGTCTAGAATGTATCTACTATCAAGAAAGCCAATTTGTTTACCTCTATGACTATAACTCAAGCAATAGGTTTAATTGTGATGGCAATGATATTGACAAGGATTTTTTAATCTAGGTGTTGAGAAGCATAATTGGCCACCATCCTAGGAAAGATTCTTCATTCTCACTTTTAGGTGTTAAAATTTAACAATACATAGATTGATGAAAGAGCCCAAAGAGCATTTCCCCATGTTATCCAAGTACACATAGCAGCGGTCTTCTCCTATACGGTTGGACATGATTGCAAGAACTTAGCTAGGAATTATTCATTTAACCTAAGGTTTTCTCATACTGCCATCATTGGAAAAGTATGATCAAATTCTTTTATTATGAAGAATTGGTCTATGTGCCTCTAGTAATCACTATAAAAATGTGAAAGACTAAGCTATTTTATTTTTTCTATCTTATATTATACCATTTTACGAGAATGGGGGGGCCAATGTACAAGAAGATCTTTGGAAACTAGGCATGAAAATTGCAGGTTAAAGAGAATGGGGGTGCCAAACTTACAGTACTCATTGTCCCTTGGTCGTCGATTTTCCCTGAGTGCCCTCAACCTCGTCCTCGGTGCTGGTATTGACCTTGTTTTAGCTCCAAAATCTTCGTCGGCGTTGGTATTGACCTTGTTTTCACTCCTCCAAACTCTTCCTCAGCACTGGTATTGACCTTTCACTTGTCCAATTTGACGAGCTACAACCTGGTTTAGTTAGGTTTTAGAGTATGTTAATTAAATTTAAAATTATGGCGCCATTGAGAGTAGTGAATATAAAGCAAGCAAAGCCTATTATGGTGCCATTTAGAGTAGTGAATATAAAGTAATCCAAGCCTATTATAGTCATGAGGGAAATAATAGAACTCGTAGGATACTTTGTGAAACCATTTTCCTTGGTTAAAGGGAGGCCATAAAATATTCCTTTGGATTTTTTCAATCTTCAAATATGAGGATTTGCAAGGTTGTTAGCAACATGAGTAATGGAAACATGTGCAACAAGAATTTTTGAACACACATGGAATCTCCTTGCCAAAGAAAGGGGCTTCATAATTTAATATGATAATTTTTCTCAGCTCTAGAAATGATATGTTTCCTTAAAGAGGAAGGAGATACCTAAAAGGTAAAAGAGATGCTTAGGAATCTCAACACTTCCTTATGATCAACCCCCTTCTATCCATAGGAATTGAACCAATTGGGCTTGGCTAAGAATGATTTCCTATAACATTGAGTTTTATGCCACTATATATTTGACCTTAAAGATTTCTAGAAAATATCTAGGCATTGAATATCCTAAATAATGTCACGTTTGTCCTCCAAGAGAGTGAGAAAGGAGTCATTAGAAAAATGACCATTGAATAGTTGGGCTAGTGATGGAAACATTGATAGTGAGATGGGTGGTCATAGAGGTGGCCTACAAGCTATATTTGGAAAAAAGGAATTATAGAAGCCATTGATTGGAGTAGTGAATATTGACATTGCCGGTGTTTCCTTGTCCAACAAAGGGTCGCTATGAGAAATGGTGTTGGATTTGGCATTGGAATTTACTCTTTTCTTCTAAAAAAAATGGTGATAGGCTAGATGTGTCTAATACTATAAATATTCTCCCCTACCTCCCATGAAAACTTTTATGGGAGAAGGAATACATGATACTTTGAATTGTAATTATGAAGAGTCAATGCAAAATAAACTACTCCCTCTACTATCATACATGTTTTTGGGTTTATTCTTTCATTCTTCACGCTTGGAAAATTGCTCATTTGGAAATGGATTAAACAAGTGGAAAAACTTGGGCATGCATATGAGCTTATGAATTGGAACCTAAAGGGTATGTCATCAAAGGAATTTAGGTGGAAAATAAGTTTGATCTTGTGCATTTATGTTCTCATTGTGGCCATAACACCAATTCTATTAATTATTTGGATCAAATTCTTGAAACTTTGGGGGAAAGAGTCAATAATGTGCTTAATTTTAGCAATAAGGTGATCCATAGGTTACTTATATGCTTCTACTCCAGAATGTTGTGTGGGATTTCTAGAAAAGAAGGTTGAAGGGTAATCTTGATAGTCTTGTTTTAAAGAAGGATAGAAAGAAATACCCTAAGGATGATATTTTTTCTTTCCTTTTTGAAGATTGGGGATATGTGACTCCCCAAAAGACATGCTGCAACTTCTAGTTTTTTCTTGTTGTTTGTTAGTTATTTATGTGCTATTTTTCTTGGTTTTTCTATTAATGGTTGAAGCACCAATGTTGAATGTTGCAACTCTAGTAGGCGTGAATAGAAGTAGAGGAGATTGTTTGGGATAAGAATTCTTTTCTAGTGCTAGGTTATGTGCTAGGTTATATAGTGTTTGAGCCTAGCCTCAAACACTACAATTAGGGCCGGGTTAGGTTATGTGTTTTCTTTAGGGTTAGGTTTGGGATTAGGTTTATGGTTATGGTTAGAGTTTAGGGTAATCTCTAAATTTAAGTTTAAGTCATAGTTGATTATTTTCCCACAAAAGGAAATTAGATCCATTTTTTCTCATGTTCATTATAGCCAACTATGGCTTAATCTTAAATTTAGACCTTTTCTTGAAACCTAACATCATATCCCTAATCTAAGCATAACCCTAACCCTAATCATAATATTGACTCATACCCCGACCTTAACCCTAGCCCTGACAATAAACCTAATCCTAACCCTTACTTGGAAACTAAACCATCATTTTCTCATTAATGTAACCCTAACCATAACTTTAACCCTAACACTATTTCTCAAAACCATAATCATAACCATAATCACAACCCTAAACATAAACATAACTCTAACCGTAAACCCTAAACCATGATCCTAATTCTAATCTAACCCTAACACTAACCTTAACTCACACCCTAACCTTAACCCTAATTGTAACCCTAAACTAAAGACAAATGGTACACCCTAAACTATAATCCAAATCTTAAACCTAGCCCTAACCCTAATCATAACCTAACCCTTTTTCTTGAAACCTTAACCTTGACCCTAACCCTCACCTTTATCCTATCTTTATAACCCTAACCACAACCAAAACTCTAACCCCAACCCTAACCCTAATTACCTAACCCTAGATATTTTTTGTTTTATTAATTAGTTGCATTCACTCTAATAACCCTAAAGCTATCCGTAAACCTAACCCTAGCCCTATCCCTGGCCCTAATCCTAACCCCAACTCTAAGCCAAATATAAAAACAACCCCTAATCATAACAATAACCCTAAAACTTAATTCTAAATATAACCCTAATACTATAATCCCTAATTGTAATCCTAAACCCTAACCCTATTTTCATGTCTAATCCCAACCATAACCAAAACTATAAATCTAACCCTAACCCTATTTTCATATTATGTTTTCCTTATGATTGGTTGACTCTTATACTAAATATGAGTGTTGTTTGTGTTTTGACAAGAGTAGATTAATATTTTTTTAATTTTTTATATGAAGATCAAAATTACATGCACATAGAATGAACCATAGTTTAGTTACAACACTTGGTCTCTTCAAAATAATCAGAGAAGATTAGGGAGAGGAAGGAATGCACACCAAACTACAAAATAGGGGTAGTTGTGGCTTTGTTAGTTTTCTTTATATAGTCTACTTGTTTCCTATAGGGATAAATAAGCCCTAACTATACAAATGAAAGATGGTTGATTATCTACTGAATATTGTTTTGTGTGTTTTGAAATGGAAGATATCTATGTTGGAAAACAAGGGTAGACAACTGAGAGGGGGGGTGAATCAGTTGTTACAAAATTGAAACTTATTTAACCTTATTAACCTTCAATCTCAGATCTGATAATTAACAGTGAAAGCATGAATCAACAACACATCAGAAACACACATAACACCAAGATTTTTGTGTACAAACCCTATTAGGGGAAAAACCATGGTGGAGGTTAATCCACAATTTATACCCTGTTAAAAGTATAAAAGAAATGAATAAGGAATGCACATGCATTCAGGAACACTGCCTAGAGCTCACTGCTCAAAGGGAAGGTTCACTGCCTTACATAAGGTAATCAAATTAAATCCATCTGATGAGGTTGAACTGAGAAATTGGCTTCTTCAAAAGCCTGATGACAGTTTCAGTTAGGCACATAATTACTCCTTCATACTTTGCGTAAACTTCTTCACACTCTGCTCTGCATTCGAATGATCTAATCTTTATTCACACATATCTTGCATACACTTCACATACATTATCTCTAAATGAATAAAACAATCGCTCTTATATATCCACTTCATGAATTTACATTAACAACTCTGTCGGCCAAAAATAAATAATAGATGAATACAAACTCTCGGCCAAATTCATGAACAAATCTCAATGCGCACCAACCTAAATCAGTCACAACATAACAAAGACCTAAAGCAACATCCTCGAACATGCCAACCATTCAAAAATTAATCCACAAGGATCTACAACATGCTACCACCATCATGTCAACCAAGAACATGAAAACTCAAACATGGAAAGGAAAAATATTTGATCACGAACACACTAATCAATGTGGACATACCACAATAATAGAGTATGAGATCAAGAAACATCAATGAACATCTCAAGAGCATACACAACAATTCAATTCACTAGAACTACATTCTCTTCTTTCATAAACACCAACTATAGCAACAAAATAACTATAGGAACACAAAAACTCATAACTCGCTCCAATCTTGATGCACACCTCTGAAACTTCCAGAGGATATAATAGATAGGCTCAGCAACAAACCCTTTAATACACGACTTCAGAATACCAACGTACAAAAAATTTCAGCTCTCTGATCTTCACAACTTCATAACTATATGCAACATATTTATTCTAATTTTCTCAATATCCTCTACATATACAACCTTTAAGACATTAATGCTAATAGTGTTGACATCAATGACAACCACATATCATGAGCAACACAACCACAACATCCAACAATCTACATCTCTATAAAAATTGGTATATGCTAATAGTCAACTTATTATCTTATTTATAGCATTTCATTAGCTTTTTATACTAAAAAATTCAAGGTAGAGGGTAACATGATTCTTTGAATTGGATACTACATAAAAAATTATGTGTTATAGTCATTGCTTCCATTGTTTGCATTTTCACATTAGGATGCATATTTTTTACAATCAAGATTCTTTTAATGTCTTGCCAAAATTAATATTATTAATAATTTCAAACTTTTATAAACATGTATGGAAAATAAGTACATGAATAAGAAATATATTGTAATAGTTTCTTCAACAAAGGATAAAAAAATCATGTGGACCATACAAGGATTGTGGTGGGACTTAAAATTTACTACCTGTGTGGTATTACCGAGGGAGATCAATAATAATCCTTCCTCATGGATCTCACACGATCAGATTAAAGGCCCCTGAGGGTACTGCGAGGTCTACAAAGAGGCGACACATGGCCTGGTTCTTGAAGTGACAGGGCTAGGTGGGACCCGCTGTCCAGTTGCAACCTCTTGTTTTCTTGGGTTGTGATTGGGCACGGTTCTCCCAGGGTGCTGATGTGGATTTTCAAACAATTGTTGACTCAATCTGAGTCGTCCAACTTGCCATGTTTGATCCGCATTAACGGTTCAATTTTTCTTGGGTTCCTATTCATCCGCATTGGGAGTTCTTGCTCTTTGCAAGTTCTCCTCATTAATGGCGCGAATTTTTTCAATGGATCCTTGCCTGAATTTCTTGTGTGCGAACAGTGTTCTCCTGATAAATGCAATGATGGCTTGTACGCAAGCTAGGAATAATTTTTGGTGGCTACATCAGCCACTAAAATGCTCGAATGCTTGTGCTGCATTCAAGCAATTAATATTCTCACACCAATTAACTCTATAAATGCTCATTGTGTTATCTGGTATTATCATCACATTTTGAGTTGTCTTGTTTGTAGGTGGTCGAGTCTCTCCTATATTTTGCGAGGTGTTCTTTACAATGGACCATTCGGTTGTGCGCAAAAGGACCAGACTCGGGGTGAGAAATTTGCAGCCTGATGGGGTACAACCTATCCTTAGCAAGCCCGAGGTTGTCCATGATGCTAATTTTAAAGGGACAAGGAGCTCCAAGTCCCCACTGGTGCTATCTTCTGGTTCTGACGGTGATGGGTCTGAAACTGACTCGGACTACCAACGTTACTTGGCGTCCATGACCGAGTTGTTGGGGGTCAATGAAGAGCCCCTCGTAGTTGCCCCAATAACTACAATGGCATCGTGCCATGCTACCAGATCATGTGTTAAAGCGGATAAAAGGAAGTTGGTCTCGCTTCTTCCTGAAGCAAGGATCAACAGCAGTCGCCTCTACTGGGTCCATGTGTCTTGCAAGTAGTTGCAGTTGCTGGGTGTGTTACTTTTGGGTGGTGTGTTGATGTGGACGTACACGTGTCTACCACACTCTTTTGTCTTTAGCTCTTGTTGGTTACAATGGTATAACTGTTTTGATTCCTCAAACTGATTATGGTTTTTTCTAATGATGAGGAATGTCAATTTCAATTTCATTCTAAATGAAATTCAATTTTGGAATGAACAATGTAGCCTATTGCTTTGTTGCTCTCCTATCCTGTAAAGGAGATTTGACGGCTCATTGTTAAGGGTTGTTGTTTTTTTTGGGTCTAAAGGCTTAGAATAGGTACAGTTAGTGGTAATGCAGGATTTTGAAGGTATTATGTAGGAAATCATGCTGGGTTGGGAATAATATGAAATAAGTATACTATGCTTTTGCAATTACTGATATCGAAAGAAATCTAAAAAAATTAAGACATTTTGCTCTCCTGTGTATGGGCCATGGATTATGAATGGATTTATCAAGGGTTTGTTCATTCAGTTTCAATGGTATAGTTGAAAGTGTAATTTTTTCTCTTGCTTTGACTTAATGAGTTAATCAAATGCTTGAACACAAATTGCATGTTTATGGTTATATGCTTAGGATTCACTAAGGAGTAATGTTTTAATATACTAACAAATCTCATGGTAGCAAAGCACTATGGTGATAAGTTCAATTTCATCTGAATTACGTTTTATATGACTCCCACCCAATGGATGAGGCACTGGATAGTATTGGTAAATTCCTTTCAGGTATAGGACTATGACTCTAAGCACGGTGATTCAATACCCAAACATTTTAACAAATATCAACTGCTATCTCTTTTTGGGATATAGAACTTATGATAATTTTCAGTCTCCTTGCTTTGGGATATATGTACTTATTATTCTTTGGTTTTTCCACAACTAGGGTAATGATTGTCTGTTAGTGTTAGTGGGGACTGCATCTATAAGAAGAAGTGTTCTTACCAATCATGAAACATTCTTATGAACACACTTGGGTTTACCCACCTTGGTTTCACAGAGCCAAAAGTGTAGGAGATGTCAGTCTTTGACTGATTCTTGTTAGTTGGCCACTAGCCTTTGCAGTTCTTTATAATGGAGGTTGGCTACCTCTTACAGAATTGCAAATCCTATGTGGGAAAAAACACCAACAAATTGTAATTAAGATATACACAAAATGGATCTACATTAAAAATTCGGTAGGAAAATTCAAGCAAATACAACTGGTAGATGCAAAACCAAATAAATGTGAAATTGTGGACTATAATGATTGTAGAATATACATAATGGATTTTTTTAAAAGGTTTTAGAAACTTTCAATCAAATGCAATTGGTAGATGCATAGACAAATTTCACAACCTTCACCAAAATCCTTGTCGATTTCCTTAATATGGGAGATTTGGAACAAGGTATAGACATCTATCAAAGCATAATATGAAGATGAATTTTCTCAAATGTTGTGGTTGTACACTCCATTTTCAAATCTATGTAAAATGTGGGAGGATAGAAAAATCTTGTGAACTATTTGACAAAATATCTCAAAGAATTGTAATCTCATGGAATACACTCTAATTAGAAAATTTGCATCACTACCCTCATAACAATCTCTCAATTTGTTTTAGTTTCTATTGTGTTACTCAATTTGAAACTTAATTGTGATACATTAAGTTCATTGTCAAATTATCATTTGTGTGTCAAGTTTGTCAAAATCCAAAATGATCAATTATTAATAAAATCATGGATCATGTAATATTGGGATGGGTGACCTCCTAGGAAGGCCTAGTGCTTCATCGCTTTGAGAATCATTTAGACACAATGAGTGCTAAGTGGACCGTTCATTATCATGAGAGATGGGTTCTTGTGAAACACTACTCATGAAACATGGGTCAATGAGTTTGACTTGTAAAACTAAATAATTGAATCCTAATAACAATATCAAAATTTGACACAATGTGAAAAATGCTTCCTACTTATCAATAGATCATGTTGTCAAAATCTAGAATTTCAAATTATGAATTCTTTGTAATTACTCAATAGATCATGTTGTCAATTGAACCTGTTGGCATTTTTTTACTGCAACCCACACGTGTTTCCTAGAAGCTCCTATGAACTCCCCACATTCAATAATAAAAGACTAGGAACAGTATGGCCAACTTTACGAGAATAGCAATAAGGCTAATTCTCCTACACTTCGGACTCTGTAAAATCCAGGAGGGTATTCCCTAACATGTGCTCTTAACATACAGCATTTAAACAATTCATTTAATTTGCACACAGGTAAGCAACAGATAGATCCCCAATTAATGTTAAAGGATCAAATCCTTCAAGAAATTGGCTATTCCTTAAAAAAGACTCATGTCCATTTAACAGAGAATCGCAAACTTCACATAAAGTAAATTAATAGGAAATGTTTGAGTAAAATATCCTGATGCCATAACACAAAACATACGACAATAAAACATAATTAGAATTCCAGTGCCATATCCCAGCGCAAGGAGTCAAAAGAGAAAATTGAACTACAAGGTAAATTTCATTTTGAACACTTGTGATCTATTATGAATTGCATTACAACCCATATATCCATACTTGAGTTTATTACTCCTTTATGAATCCTATTTGTTATATTGCATGAATTTACTGGTTAACTAAAGCATTTAACATATCCTTTGATCCAGAGTTGTAGTTAAACATAATTCACAGTAAATAACAAATCAAAATCAATGAAAATCATCTTTGATTGATATTTCATTAATAATCCATGTAACATAACACAATAGGAGACAAAATAAACTCCAAATATTCACGAGTTTGATACAAACATGCTCAAAAACCCCATGATTAACAAAGTTCTCCAATCTAACTCAAAACTTTTTAAAACCTGGACTTACAATTCATACTCTCTATATTACTAGACTCTTATTTCTCAAATCTTGGATATTTCAACCGACCACTCTCTCGACCCAGAATTCCCTTTTATAAAACAAGGGAGCCAACAAGCTTCAAGTCAGAGAGTACACATATCCATTTGTAATTGGACCACTAACTCCTGATTCAGTTACAATTCTATTATGCAAGAGGAGAGCATAAGACAAAGATCATCATTAGCTGATAAGGAGGAAAGAAAACATCGCTCCAAAGGTCACTCCCCATACATCGAAGGCATGCTTAGTCGTTATAGTATTAACTCCACCTCAACACCCTGTACTTGGATTCAAAAGGAGAATGCAATTTTAGAATATAATAGCTAAGGCCAGACCTGTATTATACATGACCAAGTTGCAATTCTCGACTATAACACTCATAATTCCAGTTCATCAGTGAACACCTTTTTCCATAATTCAAACTCCTCCTTGAAAGGCCACTGGAAAGCCACAACCTGATCAACCTTGTTTCGATAGGGAGCATACTTTACCATTATCGATTTGGCCTTTTTATCAAAGCTCTCTAAGAAACTTATAACAAAATACAACTTTTCCTATGTATTCTCTAACATGCGGATGTTAGCTTTTTTGCATATCTGATGTGTTTGAAACATCATTATATTGTTTATTTGCTCCTTCCAAACCTGCAGGGGTTTGACTTCATCCTGACTATGTAAAATATGAGGAATGGGGTCAGGTCCTTTCCATCATACACATCTTTTAGCAATTTAATCTTGGATTCCATTGGGGCGGCAAATCCCTAAAACTTTTGCTCAACAATTCCCTTGACCAATTGATATGTTGCAATAACAGTAGGATATTTATCACCATGCTGTTTTGCCCCTACTACCATGAATCTCAACTTCTCCATTCTAGGGCTCCATTTGTTTAGCAATGAGATGGTCAATTCTTTATCCCTTGGAAACATTTTTAGTGCTTGCAACATTAGGACATAATTTGCATGAACACTGTTTAGCTTACTCTAGACCGTTCTGTTTAAATGTTTCAAAACAGTGTCCACTATCACTACATTGTTTCTCCCTACTGCATCCCAGATTTGTTTTACCATCTCCTTATATTCTTCAACCTGATGAATTAGTTTCTCCCTAGAAAGTCCCCCTTTAGGGCTAGTAGACCTCTCAATAGCGATAGGCACTTGTCCCATATTATGTGGAACAATAGCCAAAGATTGTGCTTGTACAGGAGGTTGAGACTGCTCTACTAGTGGGTCAGGAATAGTGTGGCTAGAACTGGCTTGCTTTTGAGATCTCATGGTATCCATTTGTTGCCTCAATAAAGCCAATTCAGTTTCTAACTCTGCTACCTTTTGTTGACTCTTATTATATTCAATAATAATGTCATTATATTGTCCTCTCAGAGTATCCCACTCCTTGGTCAAATCTTCAACAGTTGCTCTAGTGAATTTGGCAACATTCATGACCATATCAATAGCTTCCAATGCTGGGGTGTCAGCACCTCTCCTCACAACCAAGTGACCACTGAAGTCAAAAGGTTGTGCAACAATTGGCTTTCTAGAGCCAATAGATAGGGACCAAATTGCCAATGCATCCCATTCCTCACTAAAGGTCGATGCCTTGAGTGTCAATGTAGCCTCCTCTTTAGTAGCAAGAAGTGGCTTATTAGCCCTTCTTATTGTGTCAAACACCACAGCATCAGCGATATCCCATTCTGGGAGTAGCAATAGTCCACTTTTTTGTACCGATTCCCGGCCCTGCTCTGGTGTTATTGCTTTGAATCTTTCTCTCATCTATTACCGGACCTTAGCTTCAATTACCTTCTCTGGGAGCTCTGGATGCAGACTTCTCTCATGTGCCACCTTCTCAGCATATAATGCAGTATGTGCTCTCCACACAAAATCTTTAAAAGCACCGATTTGAATAAAAGAGTCATCCATCATGAACTCTTTGCAGGCTTCTATTCTCAAGTCATCATTGCTTGTTATTCCTTTGATTTGATTTTTTCCTAACCTCAAAGAAACTATACTTGAACCTATTGCAATGTCAACTGGGTCCAATGGCATCTCAAGATGCATTTCATCCGGAGTAATAATAATGTCATCATCCTCATCACCATCACAATCAACAATCTTTACCCTTTCAACCCTCTACCTGTTTGGTGATGGTGGGCAAGCCTGTTCAGAAAAACTTGGAGGAGAATCCAAATCAACAACATTTGGTACTGACTGCCTTGAAGAAGATGGTGCAATATTTTTAGCAACATCTTCAGCCCTACTTCCCTTTCTTCTATAAAAAACTCTTATCTTCTTTTGGGGCTGATAAGTAGGCCTCTCCTCTTCCTTTACCTCAGGGTACTCCTCAATGGTTTGTGATTTTCCCCTTTCTTCTACAACCCTTTCATCTTTCAAAACCCCAACCAAGCTCTCAAAATTATCAATAGCATACATTGCCCTGCTAAACTCATCTTTAGCATTAGGTATGGGATTGAAACCAGGTATTTTCTCCTGCTTAATTTTAACCATTTTAGAGTAGGCAATGTATAGTGCCTTTCTATCATCTTGTAATTCCAAATCAAAATATTCTTGATGATGTCCTCAGGAAAGTAGAAGTTGTGGACAAAAGCTCCTGTCTAATGTTTTGCCTTCATTTGAGAGATAAAACCCTCGGGATCATGATTCCTGGGGAGCATAGTCCTTAGCCTATAAGGCCCAAGTAGTTGATGCAACTCCTTCCATCCTCCCTTTGCCGTAACAAAATCGGCAAATGTTGTATATTCAGGGAAGAAAGAACCTTTCTTCTGTTCAGTTGGCAAGTGTACTTCCTAAGCACCCCCCAACTGCCTCATGATTTCCAAAAATCCAAGTCTAAGGGGAACCTCCCTTGGTAGAACCTTTGGATTGACATTAGTGCCAAAAACCTTGAAAACTGTGGTATTAAGATAGGGGAAAATGTCTCCCCAATTGTGCTTTATGTTCAATTCAGGCCTTCTCTCCATCGGCCTTAAGAAGTCGTGAATTTTTTTTGGGATCCTTGGGGGGTCACAAACCAGAGCCTCCTTTAATTTAGATCCAAAGATATTATGGAAAGTTACATAATCAAACTCATGATCATGCATGTCAAGAATCCTAGTCCAATATTGGACAGGCATTTCAATGTTTCCTTCCTTCTTCTTTAATTTCATATCTTTTTCGAACACAGCCTGACCCCTATACAGAAACATGTGGATTAACAAGGAATACCATCTGAATCCAACCCAATTCTTCCCCTCCTTTAGGGCTACTAGACCCGTGTGCATCTTCTCTGCCAAATAAGTGGCAAAATCATATATTACATTAAAACTTGGGTGTTGGAGATTTACTGCCATATACATAATATCGGTAGGCAAGGTTTTCTTTAAGCTGACTCCCAGAACTTGACATAAAGCACAAACAGTCTTCTTGAAATAACTGGCGAAATAGCCCACAGAAAAAGGTTCGAGCTCATTCCTGCCAATTACTACCTTCTTCTGATTTTTTCCTCTTCCTGAGACTGCCAAATGAGGTATTAAGAAGGATGTTCTGAACAAACCCCTAGTATTTCTATATTCTTGTCTGAAAACCTCCAAGTCGACAGGAACTATATCCTGACTCCATTCGTGCAATTTGAAAATCTTTGCAATCTCTTCTTTGGTTATCTTAATCATCTACACACCAGCATGTGTTCTGACAATTCGGGCCATAGGGTCATATCTAGCAGCAATGTCTTTTAAAAGATCTACATCCATATAAACATTAGGAACCACCAATTTACTCAGGTCTAACCTCCAAGGGTTACACAAAGGAACCGAAAAATTCCTGTTGCCAAACCAATTGGAGAACAACTGCCATCCGGTGTATGGTAACTTGGCATTTTGAATTGCACATTGCTTGTCTGTCAATCCTTCCAAGATTCGAGGCCCATAGAACAAAACCTTTCCCTCCTGCTTCTTGTTAGTAGAGGGTTGTAACAAACCAATAATATCTTAGGATAAAGACCTGGTAGTGGTTTCAGAACCAGAACTTCGGTCCTTGGGTGCCATTTATACTTTACATATGATAATTCGAACTAGGGTTTGCTTATTTTCAGATAGCAAATAATTACAATTTTCTCTTTTAGCCTTAATAGAAAATTCTTCAATATTCAGAAAACCCTAGCTATTATCTAGACAAGCTTTAAAAGCGAATCTATTCAATCAATTCTTCAAGAACAGAGACAAGAAACAATCACGAATTGCCCAGCAAGCAACCATAAAATATTTTGAATTTACAAGAAATGGCGTACGTGCTACTTACGATTTCAATCGCAGAACATCCAAGGCAGAAAAATTGAGAAATCGTAACCACAGCTTGCTTCACTCGATACCAAGCAATTCTTCCTCAATGTAGAGATACAGAACTGAAATAGTAATTCACAAATTTTAGCATTTAATTATGCAGGCAGAGTCGAACTCGGCCAATACTATTCACTCGCACGAGATAAAACGGCTATCGTACAATATCAGTTTATTTTTAAATACGAGCCATTGATCAATCGCAACGTTGGCCAGGAGAATGGCTCAGATTTAGTCAAAATAGTTTGAAAATTCCACGTTCTCCCTCCAGTCACTGAACAGACAAGATATTCACCTACCGAGCACCACATCAGCATAGAAATGGGCCCCACCTTTGTTATCAGCGCACAGCATCGAAGTCCACGCGTCACCAAATTGCACACCTCGCAGCATTATTGAAACTGCAATTTTAATTGTGCGAGGTCAGCGAGGAATGGCCATGATGCGTCGGTATCAAAACAGCTGTCGGCATCAGCCTTCATAATTGATCAGCGAGCAAAACTGATCCCCACCATCAAATGTGACAGATGGCAGAATCTCGCAAGCCTCGCACCATATTTGTGACATTAGCAGAAACCTTGCGAGGTCTGCGAGCAACGGTCAAGATTGAAATCACTTCATTTGACGGTTGCGCAATCTGCACACGCAAAAAGGTTATTTCACCTGACTTTTTAATAGTTGTTTTATTTTGCAGGGGGTGTTTTTAATGACCGTCAATCTTCCTACGATTGATCCTGACCACTCCTCACGATCTCGCAATGACATCACCGCTGATAGTTTGGTGATTGCGATATCACGGGCGAGCGCCACGTGTCCCAAGCTACCGATGTCGAAAAGGGATTAATAAAGTGTTTAATATTTGTGTCCGACTTAAATACATTATAAAGTGGGTTACTAAAACAGCTACGAGATGCACGTGCTCGAGATCAACGGTAATGTTATAATCTTGGTAAAAATTTGCTCAACGGTTATGTTTGGTGCTGCTGACTGTTGTGTTTATAATGACCGTCAATCTTCCTACGATTGATCCTGACCGCTCCCCGCGATCTCGCGATGACATCACCGCTGGTTGTTTGGCGATTGCGATATCACGGGAGAGTGCCACATGTCCCAAGTTGTCGATGCCATAAAGGGATTAATAAAGTGTTTAATATTTGTGTCGGACTTAAATACGTTATAAAGTGGGTTACTAAAATAGTTGCGAGATGCACATGCTCAAGATCGACAGTGATGTTATAATCTTGGTAAAAAGTTGCTCGACAGTTATGTTTGGTGCTATTGACTGTTGTGTTTTTAATGACCGTCGATCTTCCTATGATTGATCTTGATCGCTCCCCATGATCTCACGATGACATCACCGCTGATTGTTTGGTGATTGCAATATCACAGACAAGCGCCACGTGTCCCAAGATGTCGATGCTAAAAAGGGATTAATAAAGCATTTAATATTTGTGTCAAACTTAAATGCGTTATAAAGTGGGTTACTAAAATAGCTGTGAGATGCACGTGCTCGAGATCGACGGTGATGTTATAATCTTGGTAAAAAATTGCTCGACGGTTATGTTTGGTGCTGTTGACTGTTGTGAGTGAACACGATCGCCGATTGTAGGAATCAACGGTTGCCCACCATAACGTGATCCAAAGATGCAAGATGTTTAGTGATCGCGATATCACGGGTGGGTGCCACGTGTATTCCTTTGGCGCTGCTTCTGCGGTGGGCCCTCGATGCTGACATGGAGATTTCGTTAGCCCTTTTGAAGATGGTCGTTTGATGATCTGACAAAAATAAAAGATCGACGACTGAAGTTTAAATTCGCATCAAATGCGATTGGAGCCATTGGAGCGGCATGCAAATGAGCTTTAATGGCAGACGAGACGTCTATTGCCTCAATTCAATCGACATAAAGTATCTGCTCTTTTTCTATCTTCATCACAAAAGCATTCAAGTATTTTCCAAGCAGTTCAGAGCCAGAGATAAATTTTTTCAAGCGATCACCATGAAGTTTGGTTCTCTGCAAGGCGTGAAATCCCGTGAGTTATTTTCTAAACTGCTGGGTTAATTTGACTGTGTCTTTGTGAAGCGTTCTATTGTGTTGGTCAAGGGGTTTTGTTAATTATTGTCGTAGGGTTACTGGTTCATTTGAATTATTGGAATTGCACAGTTGTGTTGTATTTTTTTGTTCTGGGTACCCCTAGTTTCTTCGAGGATTTGATTTTTTAAAAGAAGCCCTAGTTGTTTAAGATGGCACCACCAAAGCAGCACTCTGGCCATGTTGATTATTTGAAGAGGAATTTGTATGATGACTTCCTGGATCAACTCCCGTTGTCAACAAATGACAAGAAGAGTGGTTTGGTTTTAATGAATGGAAAGACCCTAGGCGAATGTCTACTGTGCAAAAATTATAACATAGTGGATGTTAGGATTCCTATGACTGGTCTTGAAATGTTCAGGCTGTGGTATGGACAGTGAAACTTACCTTACCCCTTATCTAATTCCTGGAGATATCACATGGGGAAACTAACAGTGCCAAATGTGTTCCTTGATGTTGACTTGCTCAGAGCAGTGGCAGCACGGTATGATCCTATGACAAGGGTCGTAAGGGATAATGATGGTGGAATTCTGCTAAGCCTAAATGCAGATGAGATTCAACATATTTTTGATTTGACTGAGTATAGCCCTTTCTTAGTCTAGATAGATTTTGAGAACATGAAGGAGGAGTACAAAAGGTTAAAGCCTCTTTTCAGATTGAAGTTGCTTCCTCTTCACCTGGCCAGGGTAGGCAGTTCAACAATTATTATCAGCCCAAATGACTAGGAGCCTTTCAGGCTGAGCTGTTTTTCCAGTCACTTCTTGGAAACATTTTATTCATTGTGCCAGATTATAGGGTTCAGCCCTAATACTGTGATGCCAGTTGCGTACATGTTTATAGGAGCCCAGATTCAGCATCCCAACTTCTATGTGGTATATGACTTTGCATCATTCCTGTCAGAGAAGATGCATGAGGGTTTGATGAAGCTACATGTGGGGGATACTGGCACTCCTTTTTTTTGGTACGCCCCGTTGATGCATATGTTCCTGTACAAGAATGTTGTTTTCTTCTCAGAAAACATGGAGTTGAGGCAGGAGGTGAATGGAGAAAGGTTACCAGTACAGGTGTGGAGTGCAAATTTGTCTTACAACAGGGGAGGTGCCAGCTTTGTGCAGTTTGATTACTTTGCCTCCAGACTCAGGGCTCGGTTGGTGGTAAATGTGCCAAGATTCCTTGAAGATTTGCATGACTTCCTCCGACCGAAGGTGAGGAAGCCTAATTTAAAAGTGTATCACAATTGGGGTGATATCATCTTGTACCCTGTAAGCACTGTCTTGAGGGTGTATGGTTTCTAGGGAACCCCTCATATCCTCCCCTTTAATGTACCATCAAGGATGGGGTTTGCCAAAGTAATGTGGCAACTAGGTTGTATTCATGAGGACAACCTAACAAAGAAAGGAAAAGAGACTTTGTTCCCTGACTACACTGTTGTTTCTGATTTTGTCTATTCCAAGGGAGGATGGGTCCACTTCAGAAGGTTTTTTGATGACTTCAATTTGAGAAATGGTCCTAGGAAACAGCATGACCCTAAGGGATTCTTTGCATTGTTCAAACAACAAATTAAAGGTGGAAAATTTGCACATGAATTCAACTTTCCTGAGGACCTAATCAGAAATGAGTTTGATTTGAATAGGCGGGAGTTGAATAAAGAAAAATGGATTGCATATGAAAATTTGCTGGCTATAATACATAAAATGGATCCAAAATATGATCCATTAATGGAGTTCACTCCATTTCACAAGAGAATAGACTTCTTAATGGCTAATTTCAAAAGTATCATGGCCACCTTGATGACCAAGAGGGTCAGTTTGGAATTAGATTTTGGTATAGAAAGACCGGATGTGAGGCCTGAAGAAACAAGGCCAGCTTATCAGCCACCAGTTGATAGGCCTCTATATAAGAGAAAGAGGAATGCGAGCAATGCTGAGGATGAAGGGGATAAAAAGGGAAAACAAGTCATGCAAGCATCATCACAACTGGGTCCAAGGATCAGAGCACCCAGAGGGATAAGGATTGTGGATCTAGATTCACCACCAAGAGGTGATCCTGCAGTGATACCATCAGAGCCAAACCCTAAGAGGCAGAGAGTTGAGGAAACGCAGGAAACTCTGATGGATGAGATAATTGTCACTAATCAACACATGCAGGTTGGTATCCCTTCCCCTCCTAGATCAACAAAATTGGTGCTTTCTGACATGGATGTAAAGGGGTAATGTGTACAAGATGCTAGGATGGAGGCCTGCAAGGCATTCTTGGATGATGATGCATTTGTAAAGACTCCTGTATTCTTGCAACTAGTTTGGAGGATGAAACTAGAAGAGTACCAGAAAAAATACAAGAGTAGGAGAGAATCGAGACCTAATAGGTCTGAGGAGAAGAATGATGATGAGGTCAAGGCCGAATTAATGGAAGAATTCAAAGGCATCACTCCTGAGGAGGGAAGAAGACTTGTGACTCAGGCTAGTGTCTTACTTTTGCCTGAATGGGACATAGCTGATGCGATTACATTCAATGCTATCTTACAGTCCAAGCACCCTATACAAAACAGTGAAGAAGAGGTTAAGGCAGCTTTGCAGGACTCTGGCTTCAATGAGGAGTATGAAACTCTAGCCATATAGGCATTGGCACCCCAGGGCAGAAAGCCAAATGTAACTAATATTATCCCACACCTAAGGGGAGGGCTAATCATCAAGAGAGCTTCTGAAACTTCAACAACATAAGCTACAAGCCTAACAGCGAATGTGGCCAAATTGGCCCAAAAGATAGCTGAGAGAGAAGAGGTTGAAAAGAAGAGTCTGATGGAGAAATACAATATGATAATTACAGAATATAGTAGGATGTAGCAAAGGAATGTTGAGCTGCAATTTGAAGTAGATAGGTTGAAATATGGGCAGGTGGGAGAATCCTCTAGTGCTCCTGGTATCAGAACATTACCTTCTATTGCAGGATCGGTCCCCCATACTACACCAATTGTTTCAACTCCGGGGTCCCCCATCCAGGCACCTGCTCTTAGTCCTACACCAAGGCTAGTTGAAGAAGAAGTTGAATATTCTATGGATCCCACCAAGAAGCAAATGTTGAATAGGATCACAGAATTGCAGGTTGCCTTAAAGGCAAGTGAGGATGATGCAATTGCCAAACAAAGTGAGGTGGTTGACACAGTTTTGAGGCATCTTAATGAAAAGGTTGATGGTAAATTACCATCTGTACATTCTTTGTATTATTTATTCTTGGATGGAATAAAAAATATCAATAGGGATCGGGAAATAATTTTTCCTTTGGCTGAGAAATGGATCCCTAGGGAAAACAATCTGGGTATTTTGTATAAAGCTTCTAGGTTTGATGCAGACAACAGGCCCCAGACATTGAAGCCTACTCAAAACTTTGTAAAATCATTGAGTGGATTCCAGGCCCTACCTGATGATTTCAGTAGAAGAATTAGGGAGTTGATAAAGAGCTTTGATGACTGGAATGATACATTTTTGCCAGACATTATTGATGCACAAGGAAATGTTAAGACATTGCAACAGTGGCAGGATGGGGTAGAAGAAGTTATCAATGCACAAATCAAATCGATTTGTGATGATTCAAACTATGACTCGTTGGTAAATAGTATGGATAAGATAATTAACACCAGCACATTCTTAGAGTTTTTTGAAAGGGAAGCCAATCAGGTTGCAGTGAAGTACACACCTTACAATACTAAGGTGAATGAGGTTGTGAAATTTCGTTGGCCAACGGATAAAGAGTATCAGAGATGGGTGGACAAGTACTTAACCGAAGAGGAGTAAAACAGTGTCTATTACCATAGTATGGATGAAGGAATGCCAGACGATGATGCAAACAATTCTGGAGACAGCCACAGGAAATGATTTAACAATGGACAGGGCATGTGAACAAAATGAGAAAATGTTTGAAATGGAGCTAGCCATAAGGAATACACTAGAGGATGCTGATACACACAAGCGGCCAGCTAAGCGAGATTATCTGTCAAAACATCTATTTATGGCTTAATAGAGCATAAATTCTAGTTTGTTATTGTTGTTAAGCAAAAGACATTTCTCAAAGGATGCACCCTTTCACAATTTTGATATATTTATATTTGTTTCATAATGTAAAATAGATATAGGCAGATAGGAGAAAGATACAGCAACGAAACTTTCCTTTAAAAGACTCAGATGCATGTATGAATTTTGATGAAGTTAATGAAGATGTCTAAACTTGTGGCTTAATCTTGGTATCAATTGTTTGCGGAATTATACAGTTATCTGGTTGTCTCCATTTTGATGCTTTTCTGTTGTCTAAATTGATATATGAAGCATATAAATATATTCAGTTTACCGATACACATTTGTTGTATTTGTGTGATGTGATTATTTGGTTCTTTCAAGTAAAGATTAAACCCTTCTAGTAAATCACAGTAACTGAAGATTATTAATTGGATCAATAAGAAGAATCACATAACTAGGATTGTCATTCTATCTCAAGTAGAGTTTGTCAGTCATTTACTTGCACATTTATACAAGTTATAAACTACATCTATGTGCCAAACACTTTGAATTATTGCCATCATAGATTACACTTTTATAGATCTTCATTAGACTCCATACACCCAACAAGGCAGAGGTCTCACGCTTTCATCTTTTGGTTTATCCATTTTATTTTTTACATCTGTTAACTGAACATATTCTAATATAATTCAGATATAACTAAAATTAAAAACATCATAAATTGGGACATGCATCTATTGCTTGATACTCCATTCCAATATCTTTCATAATGTCAGATAAATCTCGGTATGAGCAAGATAAAATATTTGATGGTGGTAACAAAAATTCACCAATCAATCTACAACAAAAAATAATTTATTAATATAAAGAATATTAATGGTACATACTTCATCCTTTATTTACTAGCGATGAACTAACAATAATTAAAATAGATGAAAAAAGATGACATATATGACATACCTTAACATCTGTGAGATTGCTATGTTGGATAAACCATTCATAACCTTCAAGTTCACCAGCAACAATATAGCAGAGAGAAGAGTTGTTTGGGAGCCTTCATAAAGGGGCCCGTATGCCTTCTCAAGTACAAGTAAATCATGAAAATCATCAAAGTCATCTCGATCAACATGATCAGATGTGCCACTACATGTGTCATGGATCAATGTATTTGTACCATTATCTTCAATTGTGTTTTCTGGCGCATGATCATCTTCTTCCATAGGATCATTAACTTCATCTTCGATATTCACAACTCCATGTTCCTCCGCTTGCAAAACCACATTCTTCAGGCCGTGATAATTCATATCATGTGCCCTAGGGCGCCCCACCTTTATAATAATGACAGACACAAATAAACCATGATCATGATCAAGTGATTTTATATATATATATATATATCAAATATTAAAACAATATAAACATTTGTAAATTCAATCAATATAAACACATATAATGAACAACTTACCAATGGACGATAATCATGCCCCCCTTCAACGTGACCATGTTGCCTACAATGTTTCTCAGTTGTTGTGATTAAAATTCTTCTCGTCTTTAAGTCCTTGCAATTATTGCAAGGACAATAACATTTCCCATCACCCTTTCTTTTCAATATAGCCCACAATCTAGCAACTGTCTCTTCATTTTGTTCTAGACTAATATTATCTGACATGATTTTTCTTTACCAAGCTTGAATATTTAGATCTTCAAAAAATATCAAACTCACACTCCAATAATTTTTAATCATACACAAGTAACAAAATATAATAAATATGATATTTTGCACCAAAAAAATTCGGCATGCAACCACCCCTGCAAAAGAGAAGATAGTCTGAAGTTAATGACTCCAAAAAACACTTTCAAATGCTAATTCTAGAAATTATTAAATTTTGATTTTACTATTATTTCCAACTATTAGACTCCTAAAATCAGAATATTGAACTTGAACAACAAAATCTGGAAATGAAAATCTCAAAATGCAACTAATAGGCCTCAACAATTAAGGCCTACTCAAGACTTTGTGAAGTCACTGCAAGGTTTCCAGGCCTTACCTGATGATTTTAGCAAGAGGATTAAAGAGTTGGTAAAGAGTTTTGATGACTGGAGTGACACATCTTTACCAAATATTGTAGATGCCCAAGGAAATGTTAGATCACTGCAGCAATGACAGGACAGGGTAGATGAAATCATCAATGCACAAATCAAATTGATTTGTGATGACTCAGATTATGACATGCTGATGAGTAGTATGGATAAAATCATTAATTCACTAGCACATTTTTTGAATCTTTTGAAAGGGAGGTGAATCAAGTAGCAGTAAAGTATACACTTTACAGTGCCAAGGTAAATGAGGTAGTAAATTTTAATTGGCCAACGGATGAGGAATATCAAGGATGGGTAGAAAAGTACTTTAACTAAACAAGAATAGGACAGAGTCTACAACCAGCAGTTAATAGCTCAGCGGTTATGGTTATAACAAATTTTGGCTGTCTTGGTGGCAGTTTTGGTGCAAGATTTCAAAGTTTGGCAAATGCACCAATTATTCTCCAGTGGACGGGATGAACAAGAAGATTCTCCAGAGACTCGGCTATTGTAACCAATTTTTGAAATGTCATAAGGCGGTCCAAGTGACTAGTGACAGGTGTATTTCTTGTCTGATGCTTGTTGCTCCTTCATTTTCCCTATAAGAAGGATTTCAGGACCAGAAATACGGGTTATCAAGTTAAATATCTTTAAGTCGAGTCTAACTGAAGTTGCAGAGCGAATTTGTAAAGAGCCTGTTATTATAGTGAAAATATTATTCTTAGGTTTGTTGTCATTCTATTGTAGGTTTTAGTTTCAAAGGTACTTAATTTTCAAGACAGTACTAGCATCTGAATGAAAATTACTCATTTCAAGGTCATGTATCTCCATTGCATGAATATATTATTATCTTGAATAAAATGATCAAGGGTTATTCTGTTCATCTCACTGTTATGGTGTGTGTAATTCTTATTTTGGCTTTAATTCAAGGAATTAATTAAAATGCTTGAATGAGGTTATAGGTGACTATGTTCATATAAGGATTTGATAAGTAGTATTGGGTTAGAATATAGATTGATGGTATTGTAAGGCAGTATTATCTGAGATTTTATATGCTATGTGTCTAGAAGATTAACTTGGTTATAGTAAAAAACAACCAATGCCTTTGATATTATCTAGCTATGGCTCCCAAATCTATTGCAAATTGATCATTAGGGTTAAAATTGAAACCTTGCAAATATAATCTTTGTCCAAATCCATCAAGAATTTTCCATCAGTTATAAACAATTCCCTTATAAAGAATTTGTGAAGCCAGGTCTAAAATTTGGAAATGAAATTCTAAAAATGCATAAAACTAAAAATGAAATCTGATGAGATGTTGCTTTAAAATATGATTTTCAAACCTGGAAGTACAAATCTGAATTCACAAATGAATTCTGGAAAAAGACCATGTCTACCCTCAACCTGGCGATATCTTCTTGAGTTTCTTCTGATTTTCCCCAAAAAAACCGTCGAGCAAAACATCGTCGCAATAAATAGTCAAGCTCATTTCAATTTATGCCCGCCACAATTAAACTTTGCAAGTCCGTTGCAATTTCAACGAAAGATCTTCGTCGAAACGTTGACGAAACAAAGGTTCGTCGACATTCTGACGAATGTCGGGGATAAAAATTAACAAAAATGAAAATTCGCACAAGTGCCCGACGATACATCTGATTATATAGCTTTCGTCAGAAGGTTTCGTCAGAAGGTTTCGTCAGAAATTGGGGTCAAATGAGTTAGTGATTGAATATGGTTGGGTCTTAAGTATACAGTGGTAGGAACCTCACCTGCATTCAAATAAACACATTGCGTCAATCATGACACCTAGCTAAACATATTTGACATTTTCAACTCTGAAAATTTTACCTAAAATTGCATTTTATTTAGTAACAGTCAAATGTGTCGATTTATTTTACAAATTTGGTGCACATTAACAAATGTGGCTCACAAATCAATTGTAGTTCAACAAAAACATTTATGGTGCACTATCATACAGTTGTGTTGCAAAAATACATTTGCGGTGTATAATCCTACATATGCAATGCCACAATATGGTTATGACATTGAAACACTTGCGGCCCACAGACAGTTGTGGTGGCACAGGACAAATGTGTTGTACCTTACAAATGTGATGCTAAACCTCACATTTGTGGTGCTTGCATCTACAATAACAATGCAGAAAAGTGCACTGCATCTATTGCTCTTTTTGAGCCCTAAAATCTACCAAAAAATGCAAAATTTTCAAAATGAAAATGAGGTACGTACCGTGTCACCCGACCCCTTTGGCTACCTATAAGTCTACACATGCCACCTACGATGAGAATCCTCAAGAATTCCTACCATCGCTTTGCTGTTTTTCTGCAAATGCTCACTCCTCTCCTCTCAAGTTTTAAAATCACAATGCACAAATGAGGAAAATGACCCCCCAGAGACCTATTTATAGACCTTCCAAGACCTAATGGACCCCCCTTCATAACTAGATGCACTAGACATGTACCTAAATCGCTAATATGGATGTTTGAATTGACCTATAAACCTAATTTTTTAGCATCTATGCACCTAAATCTATCAAACCAGTTTGTCGAAAAACTTTTCAAATTTTTCAAAAATTTACAAAAATTTCTGAGGGGGCACCACACTATACCGTTGTTACCAAGGCATACCGAAACAGGTCCTAAACATGATTTTTTTGAATTTTCTTTGACACAACACTCAAAATGGCAATGTATCAAAAAGGGACAAAACGTAGATACCTGGAATTGTCCTAGCTTGCGAGTAACATTTTAATACTAAATATCATCATTTGCCTACTAATTAAATAATGTTCAATTATTTAATTATTATCACTAATTCATATTCCACAATTAATTAAATGATTTTATGTTATTTGATTAATTCACTTTATCATAAATCCTCATGATCTTATTTATTTAATTGTGTCCTTAATTCTTATTGATATTTTTTATTAATTCACTTTATCATAAATCTTCATGATCTTATTTTTTTAATTGTGTCCTTAATTCTTATTGATTTTTTTTATTATTTAATTACGTTGTTAATTATCTTTTATTTCTTCTAAATTAATTAAATAATTATTATTAGTTATTTTATTAACATTCAACAATTTCCTAAATTAAATAATTAAAATACTTTAATTATTTAATTATTCACATTTCCACTTTCTAAATTAAATAATTACTTTAATTATTTAATTATCTTATATTTTATCAACATTATCCACTCATCAATAATAAATAAATTTATTTATCTATTTATTTAATATCCACTTGCACTTTTTTAATAATTAATTATTAAATATCTCATGCATTTACACCTCTCATTTCTAAGGAACGCTCTTTTCTAGGCTAATCAATTCCACTTCACTAATTAATCAATTCAGTCATCTCCCACTCAATCGAGTTAATGGAGCAATCAAATCCCTTAACTACTTCATAAAAACATTTATCTGAAGTTGTAGTTAGTTAACTTGGACAATCAATTCCTCTCCAATTTCCACCCTTGATCTATTCAGTCCATATTTCGATCTTGATCATCCATTCAAATCAACATTTGCTATAAAATCACAAATCTTTTAACATTTTGTATCCATTTATCATATCACACTCATTTGAGCTTGAAGCAATATAATACACATCAAAACTGATAGCAAAAACAAAACAGAGAAAAGCAATGGAAATGAAGCAATCTTGACAGAGGGAAAGTATATTATATTGTTTGTTATTTGATTTTTTTTTTATGTTGATTGTGCTTCATTGTTTGATTGGATTGAGTTTAGCTTGAATTACAGTTTACTGGTTGCTGTTATTAATTCATGCTGCTTTGTAAATCTCATTTTCTGGTCGACAGTCTCATCATAGGAGAGAAGAGAATCACATCGCGTTCAGGGCAAGAGTCGTCTAAAAACGAAAAGATAATAATTTTAATCTGCCATAAGTATGCCAAATCTGAGTTGAAGAGTAAGCCACGATGTTTGAAATGTTTTTGTCCATAATACTTATTGCTTGTGAGCCTACATTTGTTTGATTGCCTTTGCAAAAATACTGTTGCTTAACGAGCTGAATATTGTGATAGGGTTTGGTCAGAATAAACGCGTGATCGAAGTATTGCGAATCTTGAAACTTAAATTTCTTGCAAATGAAAATCACTCGTTTTACGAATAACCTGCAAAATGATGACTTTGGTTTATTTTACGCTAGAGTTGAAATTCCAATCTACAGAATCTCTGACATTTTTAGTGTAACTTCGCTGTAACTGGAACCAAGAGGTCTAAAGATTATTATGGTAGGGTAATGTTGTTCTCAATTACTACCAGGTAAATACCAGATTGAACTTAATTTCTGGGGTTATTGTCAAAGAAGGGCATATGCAATCAAAAATACATGTTTCAATCAGGCAAAGATTACTTTCAGATCATCCCGGTAATTTTATTCTCAAATCACATTTCATTGTTCATAATCAATGTAATTAAATTATAAGAGTATAGATTGTGATCATATGGTCAGAGTGTCATGGGAACATCTACAGTGACGAAATGGCTAAATAATCATATTCATGCATTAACTATTTTATTAGCATATGAATTCTAACCATAAGAGGTCCGCCCCGTGGAAAAACTTTCAGGATATTATGCCCTTTCGACAGTTTCCAGTCCTCCTTGAATACAACATTCAATCCCTATGGCCATGGCAAAATTCAAGGGCCCGAATTCTTAAAAGAAATGTTAAGGTCCACCTGTTGGAACTCAATTTTGCTTCCAGAATTTTGCTGGAGTCCTTCCACTTTAATTTGTTTTGACCATACTTAGGCACCCATTTATAGCCGATCGAGAAGTTTTACATAGGTCTCCCTTGTCAAAATTGCATGTATCGTTCACTATTTTCCCCATTTTCTTATATTGACTTGCAAGTGCCAAATTTTCAAGGAATGTTCGAGTGTTTGTGATGCAAGGTGAAATCTTTGTATGTGCTAAGTGTTATTGT